>OU343225.1:138272310-138391973 GCA_910596185.1 Chrysanthemum makinoi | reverse complement strand
TTTCATTCAAGATGTTTGAATAAACATTGAAGCACGCTTAAAGTTCCACAATCGATGAGATATAGAGAGAACCTAGCACATAAATAATAAATGAAAAAATGCCGGGATCAAAATAGTGTCCTCATTCCCTAAGGAGAAAAGGAAAGAGCAAATTACACCATTAGTGAAGAATGGAATAAATATGTGCCTCACAATGCATGTCCATTCCTCATCGAAGAAGCAAATCACCATTTTTGACATTTTTAAGCTTAAAACTTGAAGCTTTTTATGGTGATTGTAACAAAATTTCCGAGAGGGAGAGCTGGAAACGGTTCTTCAATCAATAGATTTTCAAGAAAGAGGATGTCTCCTCCTCTAATCAAAGTAAGTATTGTCAATTCCTCGTTGAATCCACTCATCACTAAGAAAATCATCCACCTCCTTCCAAAGTTGTCATCTTCCTCATCTAGAGTGAGAGAAGGAATGGAAGAGTCGGAAATGGGATAAGAAATGAGTGGATGAGCATTATATAGGAGATTTCTGGTTTCTCCAAGATCGGGTTTCAAATCAAAGAGATCATCGCCACTTTCCGATGAAAGTGGAGTGATGTGAGTGAGTTCATCTGCGAACTCCTCAAGAGGATCGATCGCGGGCGTGATGTTCCCAACATACTCGATGTCTCCATAAGATTTACAATCATCGCTAAAATTGGAGAAAGTCTCAAATTGATCATTTGAACACCTCGAGAGGGGAAAGGATATCACACAGATACTCGAGAACCCCCGACTCTCGGGGATGGACAAGGCTCTCAACACTACGATTCCATTTCGAATAGCAAGAAGCTCATCCCCCCATGTTTAGAGAGCGAGTGGGACTTCGGGGTGATAACAAATGCATCGAGGAGTTTAGACTTCGACTAGCATACATATGTTTAATACTTTCCATTTGTTCTTCTGCTAGTAATTCCATCATAGTCTTTTCTCCCCGGTTTTCATGGAAGGAGTTTCAAATCGATGAAATTGATGAACTGTTATAAAATTGTAAGATATCAAGGATATCTTCATCATCATCACACGTCAGAATGAAACGAATCGAGCTAGATCTCAGCTTGATTTTTCTTTTGCAATAGATTCCTAAATGATTTTTCAAAGGCAACTGAGAATCTAATTTAGCAGCCCGCTTCTGGCTAACAACACTTCCATGGATTTCTCATTTGATTATCTTGGAGTGTTTAGATTCCTTCAAATCTTTCACTAAATCCAAAAGATCAAGGAGAAGATTTTGAGGAAGTGGATCAGCCGTATTGTAGAGGTTGGTCTTGATATGAAGAGTCGTAATTGTTACAAGGAAATGGGTTCCCCGTTGACAATCCGAAGCAGAGTGAGGACCTCCACAATACTCACAACAATAAAACCATGTGGTTGTGAGTATGTGTTGTAGTCATAATTGTTATCGTGAATTTGCTCATAGACGCGTGTTTCCCCGATTGACAATCTAACCGAATGTGAACCACCACGCACTCACAATGTTAGAAATCACAGTTCACAAAGGTGGTAGCCGATGGAATAAATCACGTGTCATGGTAGGAATAGGGATCTTGGTTATAGATGCACCGCTTCCCCGATTCCACCATGCTACAACCGGGGCAATTGCCACCATTATAAGGACCACCACACCATTGACATCCAAGAGGGTGAGGATAAGACATAAAAAGAATCAAAGGTTATCAGAGGGTAAGAAATGAAGAATCAAAAAGGTAAGAGGATAAAGAGGAATATTTTTGGAATTTTTGAAAAACATGATGATAAAAACAAAGAATGAAAATATTTTTGGTGTTGTTAACACTTCAGGAAAAGTGTTAATGAACTTTTGGATTTTCTCAAAATTTACAAAAAACTTTTACAAAAGATGGAATATGTGCAAGAATGGGTCTCAAAAGCACACGCTAAAGCCCCCGTGCAGGGCGCCAAAAATTTGATCTCAAGCTGAACCGCCAAGTCTAAACAGACTTAAACTGCTCGCACACAAATGCAATGAAGTCCAGGAGAATACAATGAATTCCCGTGCGTTAAGTCCCACGGAGACTCAATGGTGTGCAAACACTTGATCAGACGATAGAATGATCACTAATGATAGTGATCAAAAAGATTTGGATAGGATATTAACTACCAAAAAGATTATAAAATAAAGCGACTTAAATACAAATTAAGAAAATTAAAAAGATAAAAGATATTAAATAAACGCTATCACTATATTAAAAGTGATGAACGTTTAAAACCAAAAACGCACGTTTAAATTAAAAACTACGTTAACGGACAAAATAAAACGTGAAAATAAAGAAGGAAAATACCTACGGATATAGAAAATACATTTTACAATCCTAATTATATAAGAAAATTATTAGAAAAAGAAAATTATTTTTACAACTATTTATCTAATTATTATTAAATAAAAACTATTTTTAACTATTTAATAATACTCTAAAATAAAAGAAAATATGAAATAAGACTAGAAAAATAAAATTAAGATTTATAAAAATCTAAAATATGATAAAACTAATTTTAAAACAGAAAATATATTTTTAGACTTTTTATATATTTATTACTAATTTAAAACTATTTAAAACTAATTAAAATGCTAGAAAATACTATTTAAACTAAGAAAATTATGGAAAAATACTTTTTATGACTTTTACATTTATCTTAACCTAAGAAAAATGAAAAATTATTTTTTTGAACTTTTTCTTAATTTTTGGTATTTAAAGCTAATTAAAAAGGCTTAAAAACTAATTTTAATTAAGAAAAATAGCAAAACAACTTAGAAAAATCTGAAAATTTCAGGAAAACTCTAAAATATATATATAGAAGCTAGGAAAAATAGAAAACAAGGGTTTGTGGAGGATTAAGGAATCGATGAGCAAGTGCTTATTGTAATAAGCACTTAAATAAGCAAAATGGACAAAACAAGCACCAAATTGAAGCACAGGCTAGAATAAGCTAAGAAAGACCAAATGAAACCAGATTCAACAAACCATAACCACAGATTTGCAGTTATAACAGATTTGATGTTATGAGATTCAACAAAAAACAGTTATCAGGGTCTACTGCAGTAAAATAAGCAAATGAATAAGCTAGAAATTACAAACCAAAGATTGGAAACTAATCTAGACCTGGCCAAGAACCTTAAGACCAAAAATCAGACCTTGCCAAGCTCAAATGAGCTTGGGTGGGCTGCAAGTTCTCAAAAAGCCCTCACAGGGCTTAATGCCCGCAAGGGGCACTAATACCATTTTGATAAGCTTCTAAAGAGCTTAAGAAAAATTGTAAAATTATGAAAAAAATGACAAACATAAACTAGACCAAGAGAGGTTTTAAAAGCAACAATATTCACTTGATTTGACCAAGAAATGAGTACAATAAAAATCTTTCCATTTGGGCTCAAAACAAAAATTTTGCAATTTGACTTTTTGATCAAAAGCGAAGATTGACTTATTTGAGTTTTGATCTGGATTTGAGGACTGGAAATGAAGTAATGTGATGAAATAAAGTTACTGAAAGCTAGGTTATGGTATTTTAAACACAAAAAGAGATTTTGTTTTTACAAAAACTTAACAGATAAAACTTAAGGCAGTTAACTCATGAGATTGACTTTTAAGGTTCTAAGGCTCAATTGACTGACTCACATGAGTCTTATTGGTTATTTTGAGACAGGTAATGCAAATTTCTAATACAAACAAAGACTCAAACTCAGATTATCATACTAATCCAAACACCCTTAATCCAACCGATTTGCACTCAAAATAAGCTAAACACTAAACAAACTTGTAAGAATGACCCAACTGAGTCCAAATAACCTAAATACAACTATCTAAACACATGAAAAACAGTTGTGACCAAAGATGCATACACAAGACTGATATGCAACTTTGCTTGAAAAAAAAATGAAAAGTGAAATTTAACTAACCACTGTTTCCAAATTTAAGCGTGCAAAACCGAACCCAATACTAACCTAAACTAGTCCATTTCAACCTCTCAAACAAGCTTTAGCACCATCTTCCCTTGCTTTTTATTTTCTCACTATTTTCTTGGAATTTTTGTGAATTTTGAACTTTGAATATAAATTGAATTTGAAAATATCTAATAGCTTATGAGAGCTTTAGAGAGAGCTTATATGAGCTTTTGAATGCTTAACAACAAGTTATAACAACATTCACTTAATCATGAGATTTCCTTGATCATGAAAATTTACATAAACTGAAAAATGAAAAGAAAGCTTGCAATTGATTATTAAAATAGGTTTATAACACAATAAGATTACTTAATACAAAGCTTGAAATATTAAATAAACACTGGAAAATAAAATCGACATAAGGATAATTATATAAACTAACTACTACTCCATTGCTTCACTTAGCTTCTCTTTTATATGCAAAAGTCCTCACCTCGACTTCCGAGAAAATCCCACTTTCATTTGTAGCCATATGATCAGTTGATTGGATTATAGCCATTGATGGCTTTTTGGGAAATTTGGTTTTTTGGTGGAGGACTTGAAAGTGTTTGGGAAGGAATGCAATTAATGAATCTTGGATGTGTTGAGGTAGAGGGGACAAGGGTGTTGATATAATGAGGTGGAGGTAAGGGTGGTGACATGGATGAGCAGGAAGCAGTTGGGGAGAAGAGACTTCATGGGGTGTTTGTTTTGACTTGGGATGGGTTGACCGGGTCTATTATTAGGGTAACGGGTTGGGCTCATATTGGACCGGGTAAGAGTTTAGGTGTGGGCTTATTTTGGGCTTAGGATTAGATATAAAACCAATTAGTAGTTTAGGGGTTAAATGTGTACAATTCGAATCTCCAAGGACCAAAAGCTGTAATCTGAAAATGTAGCCCAAGGATTGGTTTTGAAAATCTCAAATAATATAAGGACCATATTTGCCATCTTTGAAAAGTCCAAGGACTAAACATGACATTTTTCAAACTTTAGGGACTAAAGTTGTAATTTTGCAAATTTTAAACTTTGAAGGGTTTGTTTTTACAACTTTTGAATCCCATGGACCTTAAATGACAATTTTCTTTATTTTGATATACCAGGGATTGTTTTTGACAACTTTTGAAACTTGGGGACTAAAAGCGCCATTTTTGCAAATTTGATATGTTTTTCATCTGATTTTGATAATTTTGCATTTAAGACACATAAAACACTGATTTGTGATATTTTAATCATTTTGATGTGTTCTTGAGTGTTTTCAGATGATTTTGCAGTTTATTTTGTACAAAAATGATGAGTATTTAGACATTCATCAGGGATCACAACGGAAAGCTTTCATGGTTTAAACATGTTACGAATTAAGCTAATGTACACAAAAATTTACTAAGTGTTGAAATGACTTACTACACCTTGTAGGTCCAAAAGTTTATGGATCCAAGTAGCCTTGAATGACTAATAGTAAACTTGAATAATTCCAATTTACTATATGAAGAACTCTTTACAAATACTTAATGTGTTAATGCGGAATCTTAACACACAAAGTATGATGAACAAGAATAAACTAACCGTAATTAATACTATTAATTTGCTCAAAGGCTAATGCTTACAACTCGCACATTAACCTAATACCTTAGGGATCCTTTTATATACCAAGGAAACCCTAATTGACTACTTGACTTGTAGAAGGGTAAAGATATCTTTTCCTAAGATATCTCTACACATACATATATATTCCTAATATAACTCTAACAAACTATTCTGTTTTTGAAATAAACAGACTTAACTATCGACTACAAGATACGCCAGACTTAACTCCATTAGCAAGCACCGGCAGGACTTAACTAATACAAATGACTTAATTTGTCTACTTAAGGACTTAACTACTAAAGCTACCGGAATTAACACTAAACAGCGGACTTAAACATACTTAAATCGTTTTTTATAAAATATAATTCCCAACACACCTTAAATAGGTGGGTAGAATTCAACTGTGTGGGCTTGGAGAGGGTAAGTATGCTTCGTGGCTTGTTTGTTCACACAACAAGGATTCGAGATAAGCTTCTATTCGTCCTTGGCTAGTACAAAGGCTCCTATTTCTTGGTTCCTTCCTTCACGGCTTGACACAGGAAGCAAAAGACTTAGAGTGTTTTTGTTTGTGAGATTTTAGGAGTGAAAGTATAATGAAGTTTTGCATGGTACTTATTATAATGAATGGGAGACAAGTTGGTGAGACACAAAGAATATTTGATGAGGATAAGGGTAGTGAGTGTGGAAAACTAGAGGGGGAGGTTTGAATAGTTTTACCAATTAAAACATCATTTTAAAATATTTAGATCGACTTATGTCAATCTATTTGGACGTGTGTGTTGGACATTGATAGATAGATATAATAAGTGAGTAATGAAAGATAAAGAGTAAGAAGCACATAACCACGACACCAGTATTTATAGTGGTTCGGCTACAAGGACACCTTCCTTGCCCTACTCCACTCCCCGAGTCACCTACTCTCGAGAGTTAATAATCACTACACGACACCAACTCCTTATGGCGGAGAAGCCTTCACAACGTCGCCTACTCTTTTTCCGGTACTAGGCTAACCACCGGGTTCTTTCACAAAGGAGAACCACACCTACCACAATGTTGCCTACCCTTTATCCGGTACTAGGCTAAGTACCGAGTTCCATTACAATGGAGGAACTACTACCCAACACTACACGACACCTAACCCAAAGGAGATCCACTTCTTATTACAACACCATCAAGGATATCAATATCCTTGGAAACAAACTATCACTATTTGTATGACGATGCACCTCATCGATTATACGACCTTGGCATCCTTCACTAATGCCACTTGATTAAACTCCTAGGCATCTTTCACTAATGCCCTTGACACGAACGCTTGGCACCTTTCACTAGTGCCTTCGTCTTGACTCTTTTAGCATTATTCACTAATGCTTTTGACACGGACGTTAAGCACCTTTCACTAATGCTTTCGTCTTGACTCTTTTGGCATCCTTCACTAATGCCTTGGACACAACACTTTTATTGAGGAAGAAAGAAGTATCAATCAAGAGAACCTCAGTAGTCTTGATGATGAAGAAGCATGGCAACTCATGGACTTGCGCTTGCTCGACTTCAAGAAGTGGTGATCTCGCCTTTAAGAGGAACCTAGAGAATCACACAAAAACAAAAGACAAACTACATAGAAAGATCCTTTAGGATCTGTGGTTAGAAGGTTACAATACTTGGGGAAAGTATGTGTAGGAGTGGCAACCCAAAAGGAAGAAATGGCTCACTATTATAGAAGAAAAACAACTATCTTGTTCTACGGATCCCGAATCCCTCACTTGAGGGATCCGTCGCCCAATACTTGGGGATCCGTGGGACCCTCCCCTTTGCCCATGGGTTTTGGGTCATGGGTCATGGGTTATGGATCATGGATATCAAGTAGATACAATGTATCTATAAGATGCAATGCATCTAGTCCATGGTACATGGATTAAAACTATAGGCTATGGATTAAAACCATGGGTCATGGATATTATCCATATATGACATAAGCATGATGTCATGCAATGGGTTATGGGTCAAGCTCCATGGGTTGTACCCAACTATATTCAATGTATTTGGTCAATGGGTCAAATACTTAAGTTTCTACCCAATTGTATTTACCCATTATAGTACATACTAGTTATGTATATATTTGTCCAATATGTAAACACTAGTTGTTGTACATATGTATTACTAAATCATAAAATCACTTATACTTGTTTTAGTGTTTTATGTGAAAACGTAAGTGTGTTAGAAAACTATTGGCTCAAACCATTTACGTATTTTATTTGTTTTGTTAAAATGATTTTACGTTTGTTATCGACAAAACATTAGAAGATCAGTAAAATATAAATAAACGTCTTTACGGTTTATTTGTATTAACAATCTCCCCCTTTTTGTTGATGACAAAACATAAAATTATTTTAAGGAGAAACTAAAATTCGTAAAAGTTCGAATTGGAGTTTTTACTCTCATCTCCCCCTTTTTGTCGAAACAAAAAGAGCGTCGAAAAGAAACTAACACAATGTTTTAAGAAAAACATGTAGAAAAAAAATATAGAGAACAAGTGATGGGAAGAGTTCTCGTCTTAACTCCCCTTGACGAGTCCATCCCTTTGTGAGGGTGTCAAGTAAATAAAAACTACTAGGCTAATGCATTGCAACTATGTTTGCAAGTGGTTTCGTCTTAGTGACGATAATGCTCCCCCTTGATGATTGCAACGTTGTAAGGGGATGTAACGAAATGTAATCCATATGAGGATTATATTGCAAATAGTTTTGCAATGTATGGTTTGACACAAAGCTCCCCCTAGCTTATGGTGTCAAAGTCTTCATGTGTATTTTTAAAATCTACAAAACAAAGGTTAGAAAACAAGTATATAGTGCATAATTTCCTGCAAATAAGACTCAAGTTAGCAGATAATGGTGGTCTTCATTGCACGGATCCCACGGTTCCCTCCTTAGAGGGATCCGTCTAGACAAATTCCAGGGATCCGATCGTGCGATGTGAATTCAAGTAATGGTGATATAACAAATAATGTTAACATCAAAGTGAGATACGTATTCAAGCAACAAACATATACTCAAAGCAATATGGCATATAAGCTATCATTCAATAAAATATAAGAGATGATCAACAAATCTCTAAAAACTAAGAGAATGATTTTAGCCATGTAATACATATTCTACTAATCCTAATAAGTAACCTAAACTTAAGAAGCAACCACGTGCTTGAGTCTAAGGATGAGTAGACTTCTTGATTTGGTTCAATCTTCAAGAGGATGATCAAACATGAAATGAGATTCCTAAATGATCTAAGTTAAGTTTGAGACTAGGATACCATTTTAATCCTTAGGCTCATGGTTGTTTGGGTTTGTTGACCTCATCGAAATGTTCGAGGAGGTGATAAAACAAGAAACGTTGCTCCTCACGTAGTTCATGTATTAACCCTTCAACATGTTGACAATGATAGCATTCCTTGTCAGGTTTTGAAAAGATGGTGGTAAAGATGGAGCAACTTGAAGCGAAGGTTCAAGTGAAGAGGGTTGGGGATCCTCAAGTGAAGGAGGAATAGGTGGAGGCACATTAATTGGTAGCTCAACAACGGTTGATGGTGGAGGTAGCGAAGTGTCAACTTCCATGTGGTCGGGTGGTTGACTTTGATGTCTCCTCATAATCCAAAATGGACCATTAGAGGGAAATGGAGAGATGGACATTGGTGCAAGTGTTGATTCAACACCTTGGTTTTGTTGTACAATCTTCTCTAGTGAAGAGTGTGTTGGTGGAGGATGAGATGGCCTAGGGGGTAAATCCTCTAAGTTGTAGGAATGTGGAGATGTTTGTGAGGTGGTAAATGATATGGCTCTAGGCACCAATGATGTTGGTTGGGTTGAAAAGGGTGTGTTTGGTTTAGTAGGAATTGTGGAATTTGGTGATGATATTTTTGTTGGAACAATCCTCTTGGGGATTGGTTTGATTGGTTGAGTTGGTGGAGGGGAAATCCTAGCATTTGTGGGTTTAACTAGAGATGATTCGGTTGAGGAAATTTAGGTACAACTCGAGCAAGTTTCTTGGGTGGATGAGTTAGCACTAGGAGCTTTCCTCATGATGCAATGACTAAGGAAAATGTTTCTAGTTGCTGAGAATTATGTTGTGTTTGATGACTAAGGGATTCTAACAAGATGACTTATAAAGGAAAGGATTTGGCAAGTGCATTCAAGACTTAAGCCACTAAGATCCTTTGGAATGTGATGATTAGCATGTACAAGGGTCAACTTCAGAGTTGTACTGATCTAGGGACTCAATAAAGATGATGTAGAGTGTTCAAGTTAGCAAGATGAGCTTGAAATGATTTTTTAAGCTAGACTTGACATGAATCTGTCACCCGGATCCCACGGTTCCTCCCTTTGAGGGATCCGTCTAGGCTAATCCTAGGGATCCGGCTTATCAGCAGTGAAGAAAAAAGAGAAGATGATGTTTGTGAAGTATAGCACCTATACTTATTTGAGTGTTTCAGTCTTCCTAAGTATCTTAAATGAAAGAGTACTTAAGTGATCAAGGGCAATGAGTGATGTAGCTAATGATTGTCTTTTATGGAAGGAAAATGAGACTTTATGATCACCAATGGGTGTTCAAGGATGACACTAGGAAATTTGATGGTGTCAAGTCATAATAAATGATCCTAGAGATCATATGTAAGCTTGAGATAAGATTTGAAAAATCCTTAAAAAATAAAAGAATTGAAAAACTAGTTTTTGACCCATTTTGAGATAAGGATGTCTAGAAACAATTACCTAAGTTTGATAAAGATATCCACCTAGGTGTTTTGAGATGTGAGAAACAATGTGTGAGTATCGAAGCGGAAATATGGTGAGTTTTTATGAGTTGACAAATCAAAAGCACTTTGAATTAGATCCTAGGTTAGCTATGGGTGAGTGTGAAGCTTTCAAATGCTTGAGGAAGACTTAGTTGGTTCTAAGGTCTCATGTTTAGCTAGTGTGAAGTGATCTAGTGAGCTGTTTTGATGTATGGGAATCTGTATTGCTCAGCTGTTGTAACGGATCCCACGGTTCCCTAAAAGGAGGGATCCGTCTAGGCTAATCCTAGGGATCCGCAACTGCAGATCGTAACCATCACGAAGGAGATGCGATTTTGGACCAAACTATATAACTAATAACCATTAAACTTAACAGCAACATAAACATGCTATCACATAAATTATATCATAGATAATAGCAGTAATGATAATATCGAAGATAACACAAGCAAACGTGTTAAAACAAAACATAATCATTCATACACAAACCAAATGTCTAAAAACAAGCATAATCCTAAAGTCTCTTTCGTCAATCCTTTCTTTTCCTATTTCCCAACTTCATGACGTAGTTAGCTAGGTTTTGAATCATACCCCTTAATTTTTTAAATTCCGCGGTCTCGTTTGGAAGAGTTGGAAGTTGTTGATAGTAGTCAAAGGGGTCCAAGTCGATGTTAGCTTCGGGTTTGACATTTACTTCTTCTT
This sequence comes from Chrysanthemum makinoi, assembly GCA_910596185.1. Classification (NCBI taxonomy): domain Eukaryota; kingdom Viridiplantae; phylum Streptophyta; class Magnoliopsida; order Asterales; family Asteraceae; genus Chrysanthemum; species Chrysanthemum makinoi. The sequence goes on along the minus strand of OU343225.1, from coordinate 138,380,936 downwards.
CTTCTTCCTCTTCTTCGTTCGAGAAGTCCGGGAGAGCCTTAGGTTTTCTTCCATTGACCATGAACCGTTTAGGGGGTTGTTTGGTAAGAGGTACCATGACATGATCGGAAAGGAAATGATCATTGTTGATAGGAGATGGTTGCAATGCACTAACATACTTACAAAGTCGTGTCAGGAGCATACCATACGGAAGTACCATGTTGGAAACTTTGAATACCCCAGCCATTCTCTTCACCATGTAATAGGCGAGATTAAATGGCTTTTGGTGAATAAGGCAATAAATCATTTGCACGAGACATGCATTTGGATGATCCTTGTTACCGACTAAGCTAATGACGTTTTCCCCAAGAATTTCTTCCCATTTTCTAAAAACAGTGTGCATTTCGAAGAGTTCCATTTGAAAGGGATCACGGTGAATGAGTTTTTTGTTTCGGTTGAGACAGGATTGGTAGGCTCTAACTTTGAAGATAGTGTCTCGAATGATTTCGGGTTCATCAAGGGGAGTATGGTATATTGGTTTTGAATCAAGAGCAAAAGATTGAGTAGATATTGCCCAATCTTGAGAGTACATACAAATTCCTTCACAAGGAATGCGAAGGATTTGAGCAAATGTGTTGAGAGGTAGAGTGAAGTTTCATTTATTGATGATGAAGGCGATTGAAATGCTATCATCGGTGTTTCGAATGATCCTAACGCAGAATTCAAAGATGAAAACCGGACAAATTTGTTCATCAATATCAAGAAGACAATCAAAGTTGATTGCCGAGAAGACTTGACGAATGTCGGTATCTTCAAGGAAACATTCCTTGACCACACGACCGTCGTGGATAAGTCGTTTTTCAAGTCTTTTGATGACTTTGCGAATCGTTTTGACAAGCCCTCTTTTCGATAGTATTGGGTGAGGTAATGGACGGTATCATGGTGGTCTTGTTGGGTGGCTTTAGGCATGGTTGGTCCTAGAAACACAAATATTCCAATTAGGCAAAATTTGTTGAGATGGATTTATGGTTTTGATTTGTATTAACAATGTTGTAAACACAATGTAATCTTATTTATATGAAAACCCTTTCTAATGATCAATTTTGGAAAACCTAATTTTATCAATTGATTGAGAAAAATTGAGAAACCATAAACCCTAGGATGAGGATGATGAAAATTAGAACATGTTAGTGTAATTACTTACAATGATGTTCTAGTGAAGAATGCTTGAGGATATGGAGTCATATGAAGATGAAAACAGCCCTTGGGTTGTTTTTGTGTTTTGTGGGGAGAGGGAAGATGAGCATAGTTGATTTTGAAAGGTGTATAGCTGGTTTCTGTCCTACGGTTCCCCCGGATCCCTTGTATTAGGTATCCGGCTAGTACAACTAGAGGGATCCAGCTACTGTAGACAGAAAAAGGGTGTTTGACATTATTTTTGTAATAAGTTATAGAATAGCTTATGGAACAAAAATAGTTTTGGTGTTAAAAAAATGTTTGGTCAACGAGATTTGATAGTTTAATTATCAAGGATCCATTTGTGACGACGACGTTAGTTTGACGAGATCAAGAGGAATACTATTCCCGATGATGAGTAAGTCGGGAAAGTGGCGGAAAGAGACTTTTCAAGAGACTAGCAATTATTAATGTCTAAGATAAAGAAAGATATCAACATATTCATGTAGATGTAAACTAGCTAATGAAAAGTAAATATACATTTATGCTCTTGGTATGGTTTAAGTAAACCATAAGACCGAAAATACTTCATGAACTTTTAAAGTAATCAGTTGTACTTAGGATAAGTAGATTGTGATTACTTTTAGGTTCTTCCTTAAAGGTTGACTTCATTTTTCTTTGAATAGAAATGAAGACTTTGGAGAGATCTGTCATGAAGATTTCTTGAAAAAAAATGTTAGAATAATCTATCAATATCCAACATAGAAGAAATTTATTTTAAAAGATTTCCTTCTTTGTAGTTTTAAAATATATGATGAGTGTGTATATACTCATCATTTTGAATCTATCTGAACGCAAAACGTCTAAAATGCTCAAAACACATCAAAATGATCAAAATATCACAAATCAATGTTTTATGTGTTTTAAATGCAAAACTATCAAAATCTGATGAAAAATGAGCAAAGTTTGCAAAATTGGCGCTTTAGTCCCCAAGTTTCTAAAAATTGTCAAAAATAGTCCCTGAGTCAAAATTTCAAAAGAAAAATCACCAAAGGCCCTTTTTAAATCATAAGTTGTCAAATTTAGTCCTTTGGTGAAAAATATAAAAAGTTTTGAGAAAATTACAAATTGGTCCTTCAAGTTTAAGAATTGGCAGAAATGGCCCTGGAAAATTGGAGAATGGCAAGTTTGGTCCTTATACTTTGTGAGATTGTCACTTTTGGTCCTTGGAGTAACTTTGCATAAATGGCACTTTAAGTCCTTATGTTTTAAACCTTTGCAAACCTTGGCCTTGTCAAACCAATTTTGGACCCTTGTTTAAACCTTTGGCCCCCTGTCAAAATACATTGTGAACCCCCCTTCTATTATACCCTTGGTCAAATAACCGGTCAAATACCCAGCCATGGCAAACTTATCATCTCCCACCGCCTTCTCTGCAACACACAATACCCCATCCCCCCTCCTCACCAATCACTCAAACCTGTTCCCCCACCTACAACAAGCCTCCAAGATGCATTTAATGCACCTCCCCCCTCCTCACTCAACCCCATTTGTCAAACACCCATTTTGGCGCCAAAATCTATTTCAATGGCCAAGATCAGTTTTTCCAATCCAAGGGCTGAGAAACATGGTGGGATATATTCAGAATGAGAGAGAAGTCACGGATATAAAAGGAAGGAAAGAGAAGGAGCAAAGAAGTAGAATTTTTAGTTTCAATTTACTCTTATGTCGTTTTTTCTAGTTATGTCTTAGTTTACTTCAAAAATTGTAATCTTTTGTTCTTAAGTATCAATCTCAAGTTACATTTTCAGATTATTCAAGTTTTAATCATTAATTCAAAGTTTCCTTTAGTTTCATGTTTATGTGCTCACTGTTAAAAATTCAAGTTTCTATTTCATAAAAACAAGCTTCATTCAGCTTGTTTATCAGTGTTAACAAGCTTATATAAGCTTTTCATAGCTTTTTATAAGCTTGAAATCTAGTTTCAAACCATTTTGGTTCTTGGTCAACTAAAGTCAAACAGGTGCTAAAAATGGCAATGTAGTTGGAAATAGGTTGATGCATATTGGAAATGGGTTGATTCAGATTCATTTGGGGTGATATTTAGGTTAGTGGTTCTCTGGTATTTTGATTCAAGCCATAGTGGCTAGGACCCTAGTAAGTGAATTTTTGAGCTTCTTTGCATTACCTTCAATTATAGTTAAATCTGGTTCAAACCTGTTCAATAAGCTGTAATTAGGTTATATAAATGTAGTTTGATCATTGATTCAAGTTTGAAAGGTGTTTGTCTCTTTTAATCTTCACAACAGTCCAATAAAGGAGTGTTTGGTTTTTTGATTCATCTGTCTTAAAGTTATACTCAGTGGTTAATATCTCTTGTTTCATGTTTGTTTAGTCTAAGTATGCTAATTTGAGTCATAGTTTTGGTCTGCAACACCGCCAAGGTCAAACTTGCACTTAAATCCATATTTATTGCCCACTGTTGAGCTTTTACAAAGCCAAAGGATCATTTTGTGTTTAAAATCCATAAAGCTAGGGTACAGTAGCTTCATTTCATCAAGTTAGATCATTTTTAATCCATTAATCTAGGTCCAAAGTTCAAAATAGTCAACACTCCATTTCTGTCTAAAAAAGTCAAAATGAAATTTCTGTTTTGAGCCCAAATGGATAGATTTTTATTGTACTCATTTCTTGGTCAAATCAAGTGATTCTTGTTGCTTTTAAAACCTCTCTTGGTCTAGTTTATGTTTGTCATTTTTTCATATTTTTTCAAATTTTCTTCAAGCTCTAAAACAAACTTATCCATATGGGATCAAACCCCCGTGCAGAACACTGTTGATCGCACAGGGGTTATCAGGATTTCCAAGGACTGCACAGGTCTCATTTTAGCTCCCCCAGGTCTCTATTTTGGTTTAGAGGTTCTTAGCCAGGTCTCCTACTAGTTCCAATTTGTAGTTTGCAGTTGTAGCTTCTTGTGTGGCTTATTTTCTTGCTTAAAGTGAGCACCCTTTAACTGTTTTAGCTTATTATCTCATATCATCAAATCATTGCAACTTGTAATCCAGAGGTCTTAAGCAGTTGAGACTTGTTGCTTTTGAGTTATTTTAGCTTATTATAGCTTGTGTTTCAGTTTGGTAGCCTTTGGAGTCTATTTGCTTAATCAAGTGCTTATTTCATTAAGCACTCCCACACCAGTTTCATATTTCTCCACATAAGGGCCTGTTTTTCCATTTTTCTCATATTCCTAATATTATTTTAAACTAAATCTGAAATTTTCAGATTTTTCTAAGTTGTTTTGCTATTTTTCTTAATTTAAATTAGTTTTAAGCATTTTTAAATAGCTTTTAATACAATTAATTAAGAAAAGCTTCAAAAAAATAATTTTTCATTTTTCTTAAGTTAAGATAAATATAAAAAGATAAAAAAATATTTTTCTAGATTTTTCTTAGTTAAATTTGTATTTTTAAATAATTTAATTAGTTTTTAATAGTTTTAATTCCTAGAAAATAGAAAAAGAATCAGAAAAATACAAAAATAGTTTTGAAAATTCTAGTTTGTTATTTTAGACTTTTCTAAGTTTTAATTTTATTTTTCTAGCTTTATTTCCTATTTTCTTGTATTTTAGGTAATTATTTAATAGTTAAAAATAGTTTTTAATTAATAATAATTAATTAAATAGTTATAAAAATAATTTTCTTTTTCTAAATATTTTCTTTTATCATTAGGTTTGTAAAAATATCATTTTCATATTTTTAGGGTTAATATTGTGTAAGTTTCACGTTTTTATTTGTACGTCGCGTAGATTTTAATTTCAGTTTTATAAAAACATAAAAACAAAAACATCATTTTAATTATAGTGATAGCGTTTATTTAATAGATTTTATCTTTTTAACTTTCTTTAATTTGCATTTAAGCCGTTGTTATTTGTTGGCTTTTCCTTAGTTATACTATCATCCAAATTCTCCTTTCCCGTTCAAATCTCTCGATCACTATACGTTTGATAATCCATTGCATAGCTCGCTGGGACATAACGACCCGGGGAAACACTATACTCCCCAGATCTTCATTGATTTCGTGCTTAATCGGTTTTAAAATGGTTACGGTCCGCCATTCACAAGTGGCGGGCTTGTGTGATTTAGCTTGACTGTTTGGCGGCGCATCAAATTTTTGCGCCACGCGGAGTCTGTCTTGATTATCTTACGTCTAGCAGATTAGTGATTTGGATATTCACTCTTTGTTCATACCATCCATCTCTATATGTTTATATTTTCTTATCCAAAATACAAAACACTCTTCTCGATCCTCTTATCTATATAATTCTATTTCTCTTACCCCCTCGTACCGTTTGATTCTACTCTTCTTTAACCTCAAAACCATTTGATTCTCTTCTTTTCCCTCTTATGTTTAATTCTAATGGCGGACACGCGTACGATGTCAGAATTGCTCCAAGTACCCACCGAGGGTTACGAAGATGCTGTTGTTGTACCGGAGATTCTTTCAGAAAATTTCGAGATACAAACCGGTTTAATTCAACTAATTATGTCAAATCCATTCTATGGATTTGAGAGGGACGATCCCTATGCTCACATCCGATGGTTTGATAGATTAATTTCAACCATAAAATATAGGGATGTTCCTCATGACACAATTAAGTTGATGCTATTCTCATTTTCTCTCGAGGGGGTAGCCCGGAATTGGCTCGATAAAGAACCCCCTCGATCGATCACTACTTGGGAGGATCTCGTTTCAAAATTTGTAAATCGTTTCTTTCCTTATTCTAAGACGGAAAATCTTAAGAACGAGATTACAAACTTCCAGCAGCGCTTTAATGAAAGTTTTGGTGAGGCATGGGAAAGATTCAAAGATCTCCTATGGAAATGCCCACATCATGGTTTCTCGGAATTACTCTAGATCGATATATTCTACAATGCTTTAATGCAAACCGATCAAGATTCACTTAATGCGCCGGGTGGCAATATCTTGTATTGTACCCCAAGGGATATATTGACGATCATCGAGAACAAATCGAAAGTTCCGACTACGAGAAACAAACCGATTGAGATGGCTGAGCTTACCAATGATATTCGATGCATGAAGCAAAAATCAGAGCCCGTTGTTACCGTTACCGAAAGATGTGATATTTGTGGTGGTCCCCATCCTTTTTACGATTGTCAAGCCACCGATGACGAGGTTTATAATGCTACATCAACCCAATATCACAAGACTTTCGTTTTCGATGATGATGAGGATTCCATTCAAATGAAAGAATATTATGCGAGTTTGTCGGCTACAACCAATCCTGTTTCTGAGCCTTTCATTTCCGACTCTTCCCCTTCACTCACACCGGTTGAGAGAAGTGGCGTCGTTTTAGAAGAGTTCGATGATCATATTTCAACAAACATTGTTGAACCCGTTGACTCTCTCATAATGGGGACGAGCTCTTAGCACTATTCCAGCAATGGAATCGTCTAGTGTTGAGAGCCTTGTCCCAATCCCAAGTGAGTCCGAGGTTATCTCCGATAATATGTGTGATAAGCCTCTTGATGATGATTCTTACCCTCCTCTTGACATTCCAAATGATCATGTTGATATGTTCTCCGATTCTGACAACGATTGTACTTCGTTTGACGATTCTTTATCTTATGGAGACATTGATTATGTCGAGGACTTACCTTCTGAGCTAGTTAGCTTAGAGGATGCGAGAGATTCGATGATCCGGAAATTGAGGACGAGATGCTTCGTGAAAAATTATTCAATATAAATCTCCTCGTTTCTAAGATCGAATCATTATGTGCTAAGTCAGCTTCATCTCCTATCCCTGTTGTGGATAGTGACTTGGAAAAGCCCGAACCAATTCCTGAACTTAAGGCTTTTTCCAATGATTCTTTTCTGGAATTTGAAGTATTCCGCTTTGATGACGATTATACTAAAAAGGAGAGTAGTGGCAATCCCACTTTTCATCTTTCTCTTCCTGAGTATGATTTGTTTCTCTTTGATCTAGATCCTGAGGAGTTCTCCGGTGAACTCTCTCATATCATATCTCCTCCGGAGTATGATCATTTCTATTTTGATCTTGATCTTGACCGGGGGGGAGACATGCTCTATCATAAGAGTTTTCTCATTGAGGACACTACCCCGTCTCTTCCTCCCGAGGTTTTTGTTAAAAATCACCCTATGAGCTTAAATGATCAAATTCAAATTAAAGATGATGAAGAATGGATCCTTATTGTTATCAAAATCTTCATTCCATTCCTCACATATACTGTGATTTCTTCTCTTCTTCACTCCTTCGGGAATGAAGACACTATCTTTGACCCTGGCATTTTCATTTATCATTTTTGAGCCGGTTACGTGTATATCTCATCGGTGTGGAACTTTCACATGCTTCATATGTTTGTCCAAACATCTTGAATGAAAGTCCGATGGAGATTGTTTCTTCCACTTTGCTTCCCCATGAACCAATGAATTCGGGGTCGAGTCAAGCTAGCGACTCGGAAATCAAAAACAATAGCACACACCATATGGGTTTTCACCCATATTTCTGACTTCTTTCTATTTTCTACCACCCTAGTGTGGGGGGGGGGGGTTGCCCCACATGTTGTGTATATAAGCCTAAAAAAACTCTTTCTAAATAATGGCCGTAGTATTTCCCTTTTACGTTCTTTGTTTCGGCATAACCACCGGTACTTTGAATATTGAGGGCAATATTCATTTCTAAGTGTGGGGGGGAATTCTCACGAATTTCATATATTATCTACCCAATTCCCCCGTTTTGGCCAAAAATTTTTTTCGAGTAAGTGTTCTACACTTACTCAGCTTGGTTATCAGTCCGCCTTGTCTAATAAACAAAAGGATTGGCTAATCCAGGAGCAAACGGCTCTTGGTAAAGATTTCTCAAATCCGTTTACATGGCTTGCAATTTGCCCAAAATTGTATGGTTCTCAACTCACCATATCCTAAAAAGTGAAGAGTTGGCTAGCCCACAAGATTATGGCTTGTGGTAAAGGCAGTGGAAAATCCATAATTGGTATTCAGCTCACCAAAGATAATATTGATAATTTATCTAAGAGTTGGCTAGTCGAGAAGGGTACGGCTACGGTAAAGACAAAATCAAATCCGTTGACAGCTGGTGGTTTGCTCAAAATCACATGGTTATCAGTGTACCATGGTTCTTGCTTGAACTGAAACATTTGGCTACTCCAGAAGTGATGGCTTTTGGTAAAGAGATGAAATCCATTAAGTTTTCTCAAAAGATTGCTAGGGACTAGCAATAGTTTAGTGTGGGGGATTGATGAGTGTGTAAATACTCATCATTTTTGGGTCTATCTGAACTGCAAAACGTCTAAAAATGCTCAAAAACACATCAAAATGATCAAAATATCACAAATCAGTGTTTTATGTGTTTTAAATGCAAAACTATCAAAATCTGATGAAAAATGAGCAAAGTTTGCAAAATTGGCAGTTTCAGTCCCCCAAGTTTCTAAAATTGTCAAAAATAGTCCCTGAGTCAAAATTTCAAAAGAAAAATCACCAAAGGCCCTTTTTAAATCATAAGTTGTCAAATTTAGTCCTTTGGTGAAAAATATAAAAAGTTTTGAGAAAATTACAAATTGGTCCTTCAAGTTTAAGAATTGGCAGAAATGGCCCCTGGAAAATTGGAGAATGGCAAGTTTGGTCCTTATACTTTGTGAGATTGTCACTTTTGGTCCTTGGAGTAACTTTGCATAAATGGCAGCATAGGTCCCTTAAATTTCAGATTTGGCACTTTAAGTCCTTATGTTTTAAACCTTTGCAAACCTTGGCCTTGTCAAACCAATTTTGGACCCTTGTTTAAACCTTTGGCCCCCTGTCAAAATACATTGTGAACCCCCCTTCTATTATACCCTTGGTCAAATAACCGGTCAAATACCCAGTTGGCGCCAAACTTATCATCTCCCACCTGCCTTCTCTGCAACACACAATACCCCATCCCCCCTCCTCACCAATCACTCAAACCTGTTCCCCCACCTACAACAAGCCTCCAAGATGCATTTAATGCACCTCCCCCCTCCTCACTCAACCCCATTTGTCAAACACCCATTTTGGCGCCAAAATCTATTTCAATGGCCAAGATCAGTTTTTCCAATCCAAGGGCTGAGAAACATGGTGGGATATATTCAGAATGAGAGAGAAGTCACTGGGATATAAAAAGGAAGGAAAGAGAAGGAGCAAAGAAGTAGAATTTTTAGTTTCAATTTACTCTTATGTCGTTTTTTCTAGTTATGTCTTAGTTTACTTCAAAAATTGTAATCTTTTGTTCTTAAGTATCAATCTCAAGTTACATTTTCAGATTATTCAAGTTTTAATCATTAATTCAAAGTTTCCTTTAGTTTCATGTTTATGTGCTCACTGTTAAAAATTCAAGTTTCTATTTCATAAAAACAAGCTTCATTCAGCTTGTTTATCAGTGTTAACAAGCTTATATAAGCTTTTCATAGCTTTTTATAAGCTTGAAATCTAGTTTCAAACCATTTTGGTTCTTGGTCGACTAAAGTCAAACAGGTGCTAAAAATGGCAATGTAGTTGGAAATAGGTTGATGCAGATTGGAAATGGGTTGATTCAGATTCATTTGGGGTGATATTTAGGTTAGTGGTTCTATGGTATTTTGATTCAAGCCATAGTGGCTAGGACCCTAGTAAGTGAATTTTTGAGCTTCTTTGCATTACCTTCAATTATAGTTAAATCTGGTTCAAACCTGTTCAATAAGCTCTAATTAGGTTATATAAATGTAGTTTGATCATTGATTCAAGTTTGAAAGGTGTTTGTCTCTTTTAATCTTTACATCAGTCCAATAAAGGTGTGTTTGGTTTTGCTGATTCATCTGTCTTAAAGTTATACTCAGTGGTTAATCTCTCTTGTTTCATGTTTGTTTAGTCTAAGTATGCTAATTTGAGTCATAGTTTTGGTCTGCAACACCACCAAGGTCAAACTTGCACTTAAATCCATATTTATTGCCCACTGTTGAGCTTTTACAAAGCCAAAGGATCATTTTGTGTTTAAAATCCATAAAGCTAGGGTACAGTAGCTTCATTTCATCAAGTTAGATCATTTTTAATCCATTAATCTAGGTCCAAAGTTCAAAATAGTCAACACTCCATTTCTGTCTAAAAAAGTCAAAATGAAATTTTTGTTTTGAGCCCAAATGGATAGATTTTTATTGTACTCATTTCTTGGTCAAATCAAGTGATTCTTGTTGCTTTTAAAACCTCTCTTGGTCTAGTTTATGTTTGTCATTTTTTCATATTTTTGCAAATTTTCTTCAAGCTCTAAAACAGCTTATCCATATGGGATCAAACCCCTGTAGAACACTGTTGACTGCATTGGGGTTATGCAGATTTCCAAGGACTGCACAGGTCTCATTTTAGCTCCCCTAGGTCTCTATTTTGGTTTAGAGGTTCTTAGCCAGGTCTCCTACTAGTTCCAATTTGTAGTTTGCAGTTGTAGCTTCTTGTGTGGCTTATTTTCTTGCTTAAAGTGAGCACCCTTTAACTGTTTTAGCTTATTATCTCATATCATCAAATCATTGCAACTTGTAATCCAGAGGTCTTAAGCAGTTGAGACTTGTTGCTTTTGAGTTATTTTAGCTTATTATAGCTTGTGTTTCAGTTTGGTAGCCTTTGGAGTCTATTTGCTTAATCAAGTGCTTATTTCATTAAGCACTCCCACACCAGTTTCATATTTCTCCACATAAGGGCCTGTTTTTCCATTTTTCTCATATTCCTAATATTATTTTAAACTAAATCTGAAATTTTCAGATTTTTCTAAGTTGTTTTGCTATTTTTCTTAATTTAAATTAGTTTTTAAGCAATTTTAAATAGCTTTTAATACAATTAATTAAGAAAAGCTTCAAAAAAAATAATTTTTCATTTTTCTTAAGTTAAGATAAATATAAAAAGATAAAAAATATTTTTCTAGATTTTTCTTAGTTAAATTTGTATTTTTAAATAATTTAATTAGTTTTTAATAGTTTTAATTCCTAGAAAATAGAAAAAGAATCAGAAAAATACAAAAATAGTTTTGAAAATTCTAGTTTGTTATTTTAGACTTTTCTAAGTTTTAATTTTATTTTTCTAGCTTTATTTCCTATTTTCTTGTATTTTAGGTAATTATTTAATAGTTAAAAATAGTTTTTAATTAATAATAATTAATTAAATAGTTATAAAAATAATTTTCTTTTTCTAAATATTTTCTTTTATCATTAGGTTTGTAAAAATATCATTTTCATATTTTTAGGGTTAATATTGTGTAAGTTTCACGTTTTTATTTGTACGTCGCGTAGATTTTAATTTCAGTTTTATAAAAACATAAAAACAAAAACATCATTTTAATTATAGTGATAGCGTTTATTTAATAGATTTTATCTTTTTAACTTTCTTTAATTTGCATTTAAGCCGTTGTTATTTGTTGGCTTTTCCTTAGTTATAATATCATCCAAATTCTCCTTTCCCGTTCAAATCTCTCGATCACTATACGTTTGATAATCCATTGCATAGCTCGCTGGGACATAATGACCCGGGGAAACACTATACTCCCCAGATCTTCATTGATTTCGTGCTTAAGCAGTTTTAAGCTGGTTACGGTCCGCCATTCACAAGTGGCGGGCTTGTGTGATTTAGCTTGACTGTTTGGCGCGCATCAATATACACGGATCGTATCAAGTTTTTAAAGTACAACATACTCTAAGAAACTTGGTAACGAAGCTCTTATGCTAATTGTGGAAAACTAGAAGGGGGGGTTTGAATAGTTTTACCAATTAAAACTTCGTTTTAAAATATTTAGATCGACTTATGTCAATCTATTTGGACGTGTATGTTGGACATTGATAGATAGATATAATAAGTGTGTAATGAAAGATAAAGAGTAAGAAGCACATAACCACGACACGAGTATTTATAGTGGTTCGGGTACAAGGACACCTTCCTTGCCCTACTCCACTCCCCGAGTCACCTACTCGAGAGTTCGTAATCACTACACGACACCAACTCCTTATGGCGGAGAAGCCTTCACAACGTCGCCTACTCTTTTTCCGGTACTAGGCTAACCACTGGGTTCTTTCACAAAGGAGAACCACACCTACCACAACGTTGCCTACCCTTTATCCGGTACTAGGCTAAGTACCGAGTTCCATTACAATGGAGGAACTACTACCTAACACTACACGACACCTAACCCCAAAGGAGATCCACTCCTTATTACAACACCATCAAGGATATCAATCTCCTTATAAACAAAATATCACTATTTGTATGACGATGCACCTCATCGATTATACGACCTTGGAATCCTTCACTAATGCCACTTGATTAGACTCCTAGGCATCCTTCACTAATGCCCTTGACATGAACGGTTGGCACCTTTCACTAATGCCTTCGTCATGACTCCTTTAGCATTCTTCACTAATGCTTTTGACATGGACGTTAAGCACCTTTCACTAATGCTTTCGTCTTGACTCTTTTGGCATCCTTCACTAATGCCTTGGACACAACACTTCTATGGAGGAAGAAAGAAGTATCAATCAAGAGAACCTCAGTAGTCTTGATGATGAAGAAGCATGGCAACTCATGGACTTGAGCTTGCTCGACTTCAAGAAGTGGTGATCTCGCCTTTAAGAGGAACCTAGAGAATCACACAAAAACAAAAGACAAACTACATAGAAAGATCCTTTAGGATCTGTGGTTAGAAAGTTACAATACTTGGGGAAAGTATGTGTGGGAGTGGCAACCTAAAAGGAAGAAATGGCTCACTATTTATAGAAGAAAAACAACTACTGTTCCACGGATCCCACGGATCCCTCACTTGAGGGATCCGTCCAGTGTAATACTGGGGATTCGTGGGACGCTCCCTTTTGCCCATGGGTTTTGGGTCATGGGTTATGGATCATGGATATCAAGTAGATACAATGTATCTATAAGATGCAATGCATCTAGTCCATGGTACATGGATTAAAACTATGGGCCATGGATTAAAACCATGGGTCATGGATATTATCCATATATGACATAAGCATGATGTCATGCAATGGGTTATAGGTCAAGCTCCATGGGTTGTACCCAACTAAATTCAATGTATTTGGTAAATGGGTTAAATACTTAAGTTTCTACCCAATTGTATTTACCCATTATAATACATACTAGTTATGTATATATTTGTCCAATATGTAAACACTAGTTGTAGTACATATGTATTACTAAATCATAAAATCACTTATACTTGTTTTTATTGTTTTATGTGAAAACGTAAGTGTGTTAAAAAAACTATTGGCTCAAACCATTTACGTATTTTATTTGTTTAGTTAAAATGATTTTACGCTTGTTGTCGACAAAAAATTAGAAGATCGTAAAATATAAATAAACATTTTTACATTTTATTTGTATTAACAGTGGGGGCTAGGCTAGGTACTCAAGGGGGTTTGTAAGTTATGTGTAAGTGGTTTTTTGAAGATGGGAACTCGTGTGTAGGTCTCGGTTTAGTATGGTGACTAAGCAAAGGTCCTTGTAACTAACTTATGTGTTTATTTCGTGTACCATGAGTCTAAGGGACAAGGTGAGGTAACTTATGTTACGTTTTATAGGAAAATAAAAGGTGTACGAGTCGAGTTACTTGTGGAGTCCTAGTACTCAAAAGGGTCCAAAACAACTTATAACATGACCAAAACAATATGTAGTGATCGAATTTGGGTCTAATGAAGTTGTAGGTGTCTTGAAATCTCATTACATTGTCCTTTATGTATCTTAAGGTGCTTGTTTGGTTTAAATCCCCTCAATAGGTCCACACAACCTTTAACATGTCCAAATGTTCACCAAAGTGATCGAATTTGTTGTTCTAGGGTTTTAAGGAGTTTGGAACTGCTATGGCATAGTACTTTTGCATCTTTGTGACTAAAAAAGGATCCCTAAATGTCTCATGACTCTCTATGCATTCGTTTGGGTGTTATGGATTTAAATGTGTACGTATTATGTGATATCGAGGTCCAAATGGTTCAAAAAGGGCATGCTTAGGTTTAGAGAGTCATGTGGGATGTTTAATGTACTTAGAAACTCGTTTGAGATCACCTGGGACTTGATTAAAATATTTGGAAGTAATTGTGAACAAGATGGGTACGTTTAGGAAATGTGTAGACTAGGTTTAATTTGTTGTTTGTTTAATGACCAAACGTACGTATAAGATTTATATCTTGGGTATTCTTGATTCCTTGCAATGTGGTAATTCGATCCATGTGATTTATTATATGTCTTGTGTTTTCGTATTCCAAGTAATCGATCTAAAGTAAATGTGTGTTGTGTCGTGTAATAGAAATGAATAAGGGTTATCTGGATTTGGTTAATGGGCTTAGGATTTGATTAAGTCACAATGAATAATTAAGGGTCTGGTTAGTGTTTATTGGGTTTAATATTGGGCTAAGTGTGTTAACGAGGACCATTAGGTAATATTAAGAGTCCAATTTGGTTTTCAGGCCCATTAAGAAATATAGGGAACCAGGGGGGTTGTGAGTATGTTGTGATGTTTTGGTGATCAAAACTTTACTAGGGTTTGTTTTGTACACGTTTGAAAATATCATGGTATATGTGTGAGCTCGTTCCAAAGTAGTGTGAATCACATAACATATATTGATTTGTTGTTGCACAGTGTAAGCAAAAAAAATTCTTGCCTAAAAATGGTTAAGTAAACAGTAATACTTGATTATTTCTTGATTAGCATTTACTAATGACCAGGAATTTTACAGGTTGTTACAGGATATTTACGCTTGATCTCGTCTTTATATTCCCATGTGAAGTTGTGACCTAATCGAGTGTTCCAAAAGACCTTAATAGTTGGAATACGACTATGCTTTAGTTGTTTGACCTCACGGTCCATGATTTTGATTGGTTCCTCGATGAAGTTCAATCTCTCATCAATCTGGATTTCCTCTAGAGGAATTACAACTTCCTCATTGGAAAGACATTTCTTTAAGTTGCACAAATGAAAGACATTGTGTACAGCACTGAGTTCGGCTGGTAGCTCGAGTCTGTATGCTACCGGCCCGATTCTGGCGATGATTTTGAATAGTCCTATGTAACGAGGATTCAACTTTCCATGTTTTCCGAAATGAATTACACCTTTCCAAGGTTAGACCTTTAGCATGACTCTATCACCCACATGAAATTCAAGTGGCTTTCGTCTCTTGTCTGCATAGCTTTTTTGACGATCTCGAGCCGCTTACAATCGGCTTTTGATCTGCACGATCTTCTTAGTAGTCTCATGCACTAGCTCGGGACTAGTAAGTAGGCTTTCTCCGACTTCAGCCCAACATACAGGTGATATGCACTTGCGACCGTATAGTGCTTCATATGGGGCAATCTTAATGCTGGTGTGGTAGCTGTTATTGTATGAAAATTCGGCTAACTGTATATTTTTTCCCAACCGTTCCCGAAATCTATCACACATGCTCTCAACATATCTTTTAGAGTTTGGATGGTCCTCTCGCTCTAACCATCGGCCTGAGGGTGGTATGCGGTACTCATGTTGAGGTTGGTACCTAAGGCGCCTTAGGGTGATCTCCAAATATTTGAGTTGAATCGGCTATCTCTATCAGAGATGGTGGAAATTGGAACACCATGTCGTGCTACAATTTCTTTTACATATAGCTGTGCGAGTTTGTCTATACTGTCATTTTCCTTAATCGGTGGGAAATAAGCAGATTTGGTAAGACGATCAACGATTACCCAAATGGTGTCATAAACGCTTGATGTCTTTGCAGTTTGGTGATGAAATCCATTGTTATGCGTTCCCATTTCCATTCGGGAATCTCTGTTTGTACTAGTAGACCTGAAGGCTTTTGGTGTTCAGCTTTAACCTTCGAACAGGTTAAATACCAACTGACATAAGTTGCAATGTCAGCCTTCATGTTTCGCCACCAGTATAACTTCTTCAGATCAAGATACATTTTGTCAGATCCAGGGTGAATGGAGTACTTGGATTTGTGAGATTCGTGCATGATGAGATCTCGTACCCAATATATGTCTTTAAATCATAGCATTCCATCTAACCTTTTTCACAAAGCCGTTTTCATTTTCTGGCATGCCATAGATCTTTTTGTTTGGTCGGTTTTATGCTGTAGTGATAAGCAGTTCTAAATAAGCTACTAGATTAAGCTATAAGCTACCAAATTCAGCTAAATGATTAGCAGAGCTAAAGTACACTATAATAAGCCTAATGCAACTAATTTATACTACTCTAGACCACTAATGATACCTTACTAAGATTTGAGCTTATGAGATTAATATTAACCAAACAGCATTTATGGGGGCACCTTTAAGCATATGCATAAGCAATCCTAATAAGCTAAGGGGAAAAACAGATATTGGGTCTTCAAGATCACCTAGCAGACTACACATGGACCAAAACTCAGCCCCTAAAAAGCTTATTTGAATCATGTGCAAAGGTCGCAAGTTGCCAGAAACACACTCATGTCTGAGTGTGAGAGCACTAAATCGCTCTAAAGGAGAGTGATTAAGAGCTTTTAGAGACTTGGAAAAATTACACAAAAATCAGATTTAAGCTCTTAACCAACTAAACTAGGACATATCCCATTTTCATTAATTTTGGTTCAGAAACAAGTCCATGAAAATTCAACAAAGTTTTCCAAAAACTGGTTTGTGCAATTTTGACTTTTATAGGCAGTTTTGTAAATTTGACTATTATGAACTTATAAGCTAGATTTAATGACTGAAAATGATGTTTGATGATATAATAAACCTAATGCAAGCTATATTATTTATATTAACACCTAAATGTATGATTTCACTAATTAATTTAAACATATATGAACACTAGAGCAGATGAAATGCAAACTTTGACTATCTCTATACTAAGATGCAAATAAATGACTGAGACTGACTTTATAATGCTAAAGTAGACTAATGCAATCCTAACTAATCATAGACTTGAACCTATACCTCAAAACAGAATCTAATCCAAACACTCCTTTCAAAGCTGTTTTGAAGATTTGAACATGCAAATGAGATATTGAGACCATAAAACTGAATTATAAGAACATTTAATGTTATGAAAGACTGATTTAAGCATATAAACACTAATAATAACAACAAAGACCTTTAAATCACTATTATGCAAAATTACTAGTGAAAAATTGAAAACTAAGTAACTAAGGAAATTACTGAGCAAGCTTGCAATATTAAGCAATAGTATCACTAATATACACAAAATAAACATAAAAAACACAGAGAAACACAGTGATAACTAATTGAACAGTAAAATACTAAAATTTAGAAAATTGGCTTACAAATGAAACATGACTGAGAATAAGGAACCAAGGCTCAGGACACCATCCTATTACTCCCCTTGGAGTTCTTAACCCATAGCAATTCAAAAGATACCTTGCTCCAATGTTTTTCCTTTATTCAACTGATTTTTTTTATTTTATAGCTATTTATTTGTATTTTTGAGATTTTTAGTAAACTTAAGCTAAAACTGATTTTAATGATTAGTAAACTTATAAAAGCTTATTAGGGACTTAAGTGAGTTTAAACAACCAACAAACAACAACTTTTAATAACATCAAAGAAAAGATGAGATTTCAAATAAAAAAATTGCATAAAACTGAAATTGTACTAAAACACTGGAATTGATTATTGAAATAGAGTTGAAATACACTGAGTTAACTTAGTTTAATACTAGAAAGCTTAAAATTACACTGAAAATTGAAATTACACTAAAAACGACAAACTATACTACACTAAAATTAACTACTACTCTTCTTATCTTATTACAAAGCTTTATATATACTAAATATTCTTTGGGAAACTCCTAGTCGACATCTCTGATCAATCCTGCACCCTTGGATTGCTTCAATTTAATCTCAATTGTTCAAACTGATTTTGGCCAAAAAGTCATAAGCGGTATTTTTCATTTAATGAATTTTGGGTGTATGTAGAGGTGGAGGGGTTGTTAACCACCGTGGAGTAGCTAAGGTGAGGTGGAAAGGTGGTGGTACAGGTGGTAAAACAGTGGAGGTGAAGGAGTGGACACAGGTGTGGAATGGGAGGGAAGGGTGAACAGTGGTGATGGTTTGACCTGCGTTGACCCGTTATTAGTAATAACGAAAGGGTTCAAAATGGATATTGGCAGGGGTCAAATTGGTTTTGGACTGGGGGTCAAGGGTCAAGGTTCTAGGTTCATGGGTCAAGTTAAGTTGGGCTTGGGTGGTTTGGGCTGCAGTGTTGGGATTGGGCTTGTGTTTGGGTTTATGTTTAGATAAGGTCCGGTTTGGTTGTAGGATTTAATAAACAAGGACCAAATTTGTAATTTCTGAAAAATAAAGGACTGAAATTGTAACTTTCCCAAATTTATCAAAAGGACCAATCTTGCCATTTATGAATAGTACAAGGATAATATTTGATAATTTTCACTTTTAAATATCCAAGGACCATTTATGTCATTTTTCAAAGTTTAGGGACTAAAGTTGTAATTTTGCAATTTTAAATTTCAAGGACCAATTTTGACAACTCATGAATCCCTAGGGACTTTAAATAACATTTCTCTTTATTTTGATTTACCAGGGACTATTTTTGACAACTTTTGAAACTTGGGGGACTAAAACTGCCAAATATGCAAACTTAATACGTTTTTCATCTGATTTTGGTACTTTTGCATTTGAAACACATAAAACACTTATTTGTGATATTTTCATCATTTTGATGCATTTCTGAGTGTTTTCAGATGTTTTTGCAGTTTAAACGGTACAAAAATGATGAGTATTTAGACACTCATCAATCCCCCACACTAAGATATTGCTAGTCCCTAGCAATCTTTTGAGAAAACTTAATGGATTTTATCTCTTTACCAAAAGCCATTACTTCTGGAGTAGCCAATTGTTTTAGTTCAAGTAAGAACTTTGGTACAATGATAACCAAATGATTTTGAGCAAATCACCAGCTTTCAACGGTTTTGATTTGTCTTTACCAGAAGCCGTTTGCTTCTGGACTAGCCAACTCTTAGATAAAATATCTTTGGTGAGTCGATTACCAATTATGGCTTTCCACTGCCTTTACCACAAGCCATAAACTTGCGAGCTAGCCAACTCTTCACTAATTAAAGATATGGTGAGATGAACACCATACAATTTTGGGCAAATTGCAAGCCGTAAACGGATTTGAGATATCTTTACCAAGAGCCGTTTGCTCCTGGATTAGCGAATCCTTATGTGGGTTAGACATGGTGGACTGATTACCATTTGTTGTGTTTAGTACATAGTACTTCCACTAAAAAAAATTTAAATTTGGCCATTTTGGGGAAAAAGGGACTTAAAGGGTACATTTATGATCAAATTCGCCAGAATTTCCCCCCCACACTTAGAAATGAATATTGTCCTCAATATTCAAAGTACCGGCTGTTATGCCGAAACTTAGAACGTAAAAAGATAACATTACTAGCTAAGTGTAGAAACACAACAATTATTCTCTTTTTTTTTTTTTTTTTTTTTTTTTTTGGTACAACATGTGGGGCATCTCCCCCACACTAAGGTGGTACACACGGGTGAAAACCCATGTGGTGTGTGCTATTGTTTTTGATTATCGAGTCGCTAGCTTGACTCGACCCCGAATTCATTTGTTCATGGGGAAGTAAGTGGAAGAGATAATCTCCATCGGACTTTCATTCAAAATGTTTGTATAAACATTGAAGTACGCGAAAGTTCCACACCGATGAGATATAGAGAGATCCGGCTCACAAATAATAAATGAAAATGCCGGGGTTAAAGATAATGTCTTCATTCCCGAAGGAGTGAAGAACAGGAGAAGTCACGGGATAGGTGAAGAAGAGAAAGAAAATCATGATAAAAATCATGACTAACTCATCATTATCAGAAGGAGAATTCATGATTTTTGGATCATGAATCTCATATTTTAAGCTCATTTGATCAAGACATATTGCGGGTGGGAGGGATGGGATTTTGATATCAAGCAAGTTCTCATGGTTGAGAACATTTCCCTCCGAACACAAAGATCATTTTTGTCTAGATCAAAGTGGAAGTTATCATACTCAGGTAGAGATATGATATGAGTGAGTTCAAAGGAGAACTCCTCGTAAAGAGAATCATTCACGTAATGTAAGTCTGTGAACTCTTGTTCCACTGTAGACTCATCATTATCCTCAATCTGAGTATCAAAGAGTGGATTCTCATAAATTAAAGTGAATTCAGAGTCGAATTCAAATAGAGGATTAGTGAAAGTAGCTTTGAATGCTTCGGGAACAAGGTGATTAACATTCTCTATTGGACTGTTAGGGTGAGAAGTGAGTGAACGATCATTACAAAGGAGACTTTCAATTTCTCCTAGGTTGGTTTTGAAATCAAAGAGATCATCATCACTTTCCGATGAAAGTGGAATGATGTGAGTGAGTTCATCGGTGAACTCCTCAAGAAGAGGATCAACATCAAAATGTGAAAGTGATGCCTCAACATTCTCAATGTCCCCATAAGATTTACAATCATCGCTAAAATCGGAGAAAGTTTCAAAATGATCTTTTGAACACTCAAGAGGGAAAGGAGAATCACACATATGATCAGAAGTTCCCTGTGACTCTCTCGGGATTGGGACAAGGTCCTCAACACTAGACTTTATGAATTCGTCCGATTCCATTTCAGGAACAGTGTCAAGATGCTCGTCCCCCATGTTCAGAGAGTGAGTGGGAGCTTCGGTGTGATAACAACAGACTAAGGGAGTTGAGAAGGACTAGCATACATATGTTTTATACTTTCCATTTGTTCTTCTGCTAGTAATTCCATCATAGTCTTTTCTCCCTGATTTTTCATGGAAGGAATTTCAACTGATGAACTTGATGAATCTTTATAGAATTGAAGGATATCAAGGTTATCCTCATCATCACTGTCATCAAGAATAAAACGAAATTGAGAGCTAGATCTGGCTGCTTTTTCTTTTGCAATTGATTCCCTAATAGATTTTTCAAAGGCAATTTGGGAATTTAATTTAGCAGCCCGTTCTTCGGCTAACAAAACTTCCATGGATTTTTATTTGGATTATCTTGGGATTCCTTCAAATCTTTCACTAAATCCAAAAGATCAAGGAGAAGATTTTGAGGAAGTGGATCAGGCTGAGGTGGCGCCTGATTCATTTGATACTGTGGAGGTTGGTCTTGAAATGTAGAGTCGTAATTGTTACAAGGAAATGGATTCCTTGTTTGACAATCAGAGCTAAAGTGAGGACCTCCACAATACTCACAACAGTAAAACTGATGTGGCTGTGAGTCATATGTGATGTAGTCATAATTGTTATCGTGAACCCGCCATAGACAAGCGTGTTTCCGATTGACAATCGAACTGGAGTGTGAACCACCACAGTACTCACAAGATAAAAACTACTCGAGTCTCACAGTGTGGTAGCCGATGGAATAAATCGGTTGTGTTATGTTAGGAATAGGGATCCCGGTTATAGACGGACCCGTTCCTGATTCCACCATGCTACAACTGGGCAATTGCCACCATTATAAGGACCACCACACCATTGACAACCAAGAGGGTGAGGATAAGATATAGAAAAGAATCAAAGGGTTTCAGAGGGTAAGAAATGAAGAATCAAAAGGGTAAGAGGGTAAAGATGGATATTTTTGGATTTTTGAAAAACATGTTGTAAAAATAAGAAAGAAAATCTTTTTGGGTTTTTTGTGTTTGTTGAAAACTTGAATAAAAATTGTTTTTGGTAATCGATCCGTCAAACGAATTAACTTCACGATAATTTTGGTTTTATATGAAAATAAGGAAATATGGACAAAGATGGTAAATATAAAATGGGTGTATATTCAACAATCACTGATTCTTCAAATTCGTAGAACGCAGCACACCTCCCCGGCAGCGGCGCCAAAATTTGGTTGGGTCCAGACAGTCAAGTTTATCACACAAGCTAACCACTTGTGAATGGTCAACCGTAATAAAATTAAAACTGTCTAAAACCAATACAATTAAGATCTGGAGAGTATAGTGTATCCTCAGGTCGTTAAGTCCCAACGAGGTGTGAACATTGTAGTACAACGAATCTGTGATCGGGTGATATTGAATGAAAAAAGGTTTGTAGATTTGGAATAATTATACCTAAAGAGAAAGTTTGTAAATTACAGGGGCTTAAATGCAAATTAAAGAAAATTAAAAAATATAATTTATATTAAATAAACGCTATCACTATTTTAAAATTGATGAACGTTTAAAACCTAAAATGTATGTTTAAATAAAATTACGTGAACGTACTAAATAAAACGTGAAAATAAAGAAGTAAAATACCTACGTATATAGAAAATACATTTTTACAATCCTAATTATATTAGAAAATTATTGGAAAAAATAAAATTATTTTTATAACTATTTATCTAATTATTATTAATTAAAAACTATTTTTAACTATTTAATAATACCCTAAAATATAAGAAAATATGAAATAAAGCTAGAAAAGTGAAATTATGACTTAGAAAAATCTAAAATATGATAAAACTTATTTTAAAACTGAAAATATATTTTTTAGACTTTTTATGTATTTATTATTAATTAGAAACTATTTAAAACTAATTAAAATGCTAGAAAATACTATTTAAACTAAGAAAATTATGGAAAAATATTTTTTTGGCTTTTTATATTTATCTTAATCTAGGAAAATTGAAAACATATTTTTTTAAACTTTTTCTGATATATTTGTATTAAAAGCTAATTAAAAATGCCTAAAAACTGATTAAAATAAAGAAAAATAGTAAACAGTGATGGAAAATTATGAAAAATTCAGGAAAATACTAAAATATAATTCTAAATCAATGAAAAATATAAAAACTAGGGCTAATGTACAAGATTATGAAGCTGTAGTGATAAGCAGTTCTAAATAAGCTACTAGATTAAGCTATAAGCTACCAAATTCAGCTAAATGATTAGCAGAGCTAAAGTACACTATAATAAGCCTAATGCAACTAATTAATACTACTCTAGACCACTAATGATACCTTACTAAGATTTGAGCTTATGAGATTAATATTAACCAAACAAAGGCATTTATGGGGCACCTTTAAGCATATGCATAAGCAATCCTAATAAGCTAAGGGGAAAAACAGATATTGGGTCTTCAAGATCACCTAGCAGACTACACATGGACCAAAACTCAGCCCCTAAAAAGCTTATTTGAATCCTGTGCAAAGGCTGCAAGTTGCCTGTAAACACACTCAGTGTGCTGAGTGTGAGACAGAGCAAATCAGCTCTAAAGGAGAGCTGATTAAGAGCTTTTAGAGACTTGGAAAAATTACACAAAAATCAGATTTAAGCTCTTAACCAACTAAACTAGGACATATCCCATTTTCATTAATTTTGGTTCAGAAACAAGTCCATGAAAATTCAACAAAGTTTTCCAAAAACTGGTTTGTGCAATTTTGACTTTTATAGGCAGTTTTGTAAATTTGACTATTATGAACTTATAAGCTAGATTTAATGACTGAAAATGATGTTTGATGATATAATAAACCTAATGCAAGCTATATTATTTATATTAACACCTAAATGTATGATTTCACTAATTAATTTAAACATATATGAACACTAGAGCAGATGAAATGCAAACTTTGACTATCTCTATACTAAGATGCAAATAAATGACTGAGACTGACTTTATAATGCTAAAGTAGACTAATGCAATCCTAACTAATCATAGACTTGAACCTATACCTCAAAACAGAATCTAATCCAAACACTCCTTTCAAAGCTGTTTTGAAGATTTGAACATGCAAATGAGATATTGAGACCATAAAACTGAATTATAAGAACATTTAATGTTATGAAAGACTGATTTAAGCATATAAACACTAATAATAACAACAAAGACCTTTAAATCACTATTATGCAAAATTACTAGTGAAAAAGTGAAAACTGAGTAGCTAAGGAAATTAATAAACAAGCTTGCAATATTAAGCAATAGTATCACTAATATACACAAAATAAACATAAAAAACACAGAGAAACACAGTGATAACTAATTGAACAGTAAAATACTAAAATTTAGAAAATTGGCTTACAAATGAAACATGACTGAGAATAAGGAACCAAGGCTCAGGACACCATCCTATTACTCCCCTTGGAGTTCTTAACCCATAGCAATTCAAAAGATACCTTGCTCCAATGTTTTCCTTTATTCAATGATTTTTTTATTTTATAGCTATTTATTTGTATTTTTGAGATTTTTAGTAAACTTAAGCTAAAACTGATTTTAATGATTAGTAAACTTATAAAAGCTTATTAGGGACTTAAGTGAGTTTAAACAACCAACAAACAACAACTTTTAATAACATCAAAGAAAAGATGAGATTTCAAATAAAAAAATTGCATAAAACTGAAATTGTACTAAAACACTGGAATTGATTATTGAAAATAGAGTTGAAATACACTGAGTTAACTTAGTTTAATACTAGAAAGCTTAAAATTACACTGAAAATTGAAATTACACTAAAAACGACAAACTATACTACACTAAAATTAACTACTACCCTTCTTATCTTATTACAAAGCTTTATATATACTAAATATTGCTGGGAAACTCCTAGTCGACATCTCTGATCAATCCTGCACCCTTGGATTGCTTCAATTTAATCTCAGCTGTTCAAACTGATTTTGGCGCCAAAAAAGTCATAAGCAAGTATTTTTCATTTAATGAATTTTGGGTGTATGTAGAGGTGGAGGGGGTTGTTAACCAGCTGTGGAGTAGCTAAGGTGAGGTGGAAAGGTGGTGGTACAGTGGTAAAACAGGTGGAGGTGAAGGAGTGGACACAGGTGTGGAATGGGAGGGAAGGGTGAACAGTGGTGATGGTTTGACCTGCGTTGACCCGTTATTAGTAATAACGAAAGGGTTCAAAATGGATATTGGCAGGGGTCAAATTGGTTTTGGACTGGGGGTCAAGGGTCAAGGTTCTAGGTTCATGGGTCAAGTTAAGTTGGGCTTGGATGGTTTGGGCTGCAGTGTTGGGATTGGGCTTGTGTTTGGGTTTATGTTTAGATAAGGTCCGGTTTGGTTGTAGGATTTAATAAACAAGGACCAAATTTGTAATTTCTGAAAAATAAAGGACTGAAATTGTAACTTTCCCAAATTTATCAAAAGGACCAATCTTGCCATTTATGAATAGTACAAGGATAATATTTGATAATTTTCACTTTTAAATATCCAAGGACCATTTATGTCATTTTTCAAAGTTTAGGGACTAAAGTTGTAATTTTGCAATTTTAAATTTCAAGGACCAATTTTGACAACTCATGAATCCCTAGGGACTTTAAATAACATTTCTCTTTATTTTGATTTACCAGGGACTATTTTTGACAACTTTTGAAACTTGGGGACTAAACGCCAAATATGCAAACTTAATACGTTTTCATCTGATTTTGGTACTTTTGCATTTGAAACACATAAAACACTTATTTGTGATATTTTTATCATTTTGATGCATTTCGAAAGTGTTTTCAGATGTTTTTGTAGTTTAAACGGTACAAAAATGATGAGTATTTAGACACTCATCAATCCCCACACTAAGATATTGCTAGTCCCTAGCAATCTTTTGAGAAAACTTAATGGATTTTATCTCTTTACCAAAATCCATTACTTACGAGTAGCCAATTGTTTATGTTCAAGTAAGAACTTTGGTACAATGATAACCAAATGATTTTGAGCAAATCACCAGCTTTCAACGGTTTTGATTTGTCTTTACCAGAAGCCGTTTGCTTCTGGACTAGCCAACTCTTAGATAAAATATCTTTGGTGAGTCGATTACCAATTATGGCTTTCCACTGCCTTTACCACAAGCCATAAACTTGCGAGCTAGCCAACTCTTCACTAATTAAAGATATGGTGAGCTGAACACCATACAATTTTGGGCAAATTGCAAGCCGTAAACGGATTTGAGATATCTTTACCAAGAGCCGTTTGCTC
The DNA here is from genome assembly GCA_910596185.1 of Chrysanthemum makinoi. NCBI lineage: Eukaryota > Viridiplantae > Streptophyta > Magnoliopsida > Asterales > Asteraceae > Chrysanthemum > Chrysanthemum makinoi. Next base: position 138,354,791 of record OU343225.1, on the reverse strand, counting down.
CTGGATTAGCGAATCCTTATGTGGGTTAGACATGGTGGACTGATTACCATTTGTTGTGTTTAGTACATAGTACTTCCACTAAAAAAAATTTAAATTTGGCCATTTTGGGGAAAAAGGGACTTAAAGGGTACATTTATGATCAAATTCGCCAGAATTTCCCCCCCACACTTAGAAATGAATATTGTCCTCAATATTCAAAGTACCGGCTGTTATGCCGAAACTTAGAACGTAAAAGATAACATTACTAGCCAAGTGTAGAAACACAACAATTATTCTCTTTTTTTTTTGTACAACATGTGGGGCATCTCCCCCACACTAAGGTGGTACACACGGGTGAAAACCCATGTGGTGTGTGCTATTGTTTTTGATTATCGAGTCGCTAGCTTGACTCGACCCCGAATTCATTTGTTCATGGGGAAGTAAGTGGAAGAGATAATCTCCATCGGACTTTCATTCAAAATGTTTGTATAAACATTGAAGTACGCGAAAGTTCCACACCGATGAGATATAGAGAGATCCGGCTCACAAATAATAAATGAAAATGCCGGGGTCAAAGATAATGTCTTCATTCCCGAAGGAGTGAAGAACAGGAGAAGTCACGGGATAGGTGAAGAAGAGAAAGAAAATCATGATAAAAATCATGACTAACTCATCATTATCAGAAGGAGAATTCATGATTTTTGGATCATGAATCTCATCATTTAAGCTCATTTGATCAAGACATATTCGGGGTGGGAGGGATGGGATTTTGATATCAAGCAAGTTCTCATGGTTGAGAACATTTCCCTCCGAAACACAAAGATCATTTTTGTCTAGATCAAAGTGGAAGTTATCATACTCTGGTAGAGATATGATATGAGTGAGTTCAAAGGAGAACTCCTCGTAAAGAGAATCATTCACGTAATGTAAGTCTGTGAACTCTTGTTCCACTGTAGACTCATCATTATCCTCAATCTGAGTATCAAAGAGTGGATTCTCATAAATTAAAGTGAATTCAGAGTCGAATTCAAATAGAGGATTAGTGAAAGTAGCTTTGAATGCTTCGGGAACAAGGTGATTAACATTCTCTATTGGACTGTTAGGGTGAGAAGTGAGTGAACGATCATTACAAAGGAGACTTTCAATTTCTCCTAGGTTGGTTTTGAAATCAAAGAGATCATCATCACTTTCCGATGAAAGTGGAATGATGTGAGTGAGTTCATCGGTGAACTCCTCAAGAAGAGGATCAACATCAAAATGTGAAAGTGATGCCTCAACATTATCAATGTCCCCATAAGATTTACAATCATCGCTAAAATCGGAGAAAGTTTCAAAATGATCTTTTGAACACTCAAGAGGGGAAAGAGAATCACACATATGATCAGAAGTTCCCTGTGACTCTCTCGGGATTGGGACAAGGTCCTCAACACTAGACTTTATGAATTCGTCCGATTCCTTTTCAGGAACAGTGTCAAGATGCTCGTCCCCCATGTTCAGAGAGTGAGTGGGAGCTTCGGGTGTGATAACAACAGACTGAGGGAGTTGAGAAGGACTAGCATACATATGTTTTATACTTTCCATTTGTTCTTCTGCTAGTAATTCCATCATAGTCTTTTCTCCCTGATTTTTCATGGAAGGAATTTCAACTGATGAACTTGATGAATCTTTATAGAATTGAAGGATATCAAGGTTATCCTCATCATCACTGTCATCAGGAATAAAACGAAATTGAGAGCTAGATATGGCTACTTTTTCTTTTGCAATTGATTCCCTAATAGATTTTTCAAAGGCAATTTGGGAATTTAATTTAGCAGCCCGTTCTTCGGCTAACAAAACTTCCATGGATTTTTTATTTGGATTATCTTAGGATTCCTTCAAATCTTTCACTAAATCCAAAAGATCAATGAGAAGATTTTGAGGAAGTGGATCAGGCTGAGGTGGCGCCTGATTCATTTGATACTGTGGAGGTTGGTCTTGAAATGTAGAGTCGTAATTGTTACAAGGAAATGGATTCCTTGATTGACAATCAGAGCTAAAGTGAGGACCTCCACAATACTCACAACAGTAAAACTGATGTGGCTGTGAGTCATATGTGCTGTAGTCATAATTGTTATCAGGAACCTGCTCATAGACAAGCGTGTTTCCGATTGACAATCGAACTGGAGTGTGAACCACCACAGTACTCACAACAAGAAAACTACTGAGTCTCACAGTGTGGTAGTGATGGAATAAATCGGTTGTGTTATGTTAGGAATAGGGATCCTGGTTATAGACAGACCCGTTTCCTGATTCCACCATGCTACAACTGGGGCAATTACCACCATTATAAGGACCACCACACCATTGACAACCAAGAGGGTGAGGATAAGACATAGAAAAGAATCAAAGGGTTTCAGAGGGTAAGAAATGAAGAATCAAAAGGGTAAGAGGGTAAAGATGGATATTTTGGATTTTTTTTTTGAAAAACATGTTGTAAAAATAAGAAAGAAAATCTTTTTGGGTTTTTTGTGTTTGTTGAAAACTTGAATAAAAATTGTTTTTGGTAATCGATCCGTCAAACGAAATAACTTCACGATAATTTTGGTTTTATATGAAAATAAGGAAATATGGACAAAGATGGTAAATATACAATGGGTGTATATTCAACAATCACTGATTCTTCAAATTCGTAGAACGCAGCACACCTCCCCGGCAGCGGCGCCAAAATTTGGTTGGGTCCAGACAGTCAAGTTTATCACACAAGCTAACCACTTGTGAATGGTCAACCGTAATAAAATTAAAACTGTCTAAAACCAATACAATTAAGATCTGGAGAGTATAGTGTATCCTCAGGTCGTTAAGTCCCAACGAGGTGTGAACACTGTAGTACAACGAATCTGTGATTGGGTGATATTGAATGAAAAAAGGTTTGTAGATTTGGAATAATTATACCTAAAGAGAAAGTTTGTAAATTACAGGGGCTTAAATGCAAATTAAAGAAAATTAAAAAAGCTAATTTATATTAAATAAACGCTATCACTATTTTAAAATTGATGAACGTTTAAAACCTAAAATGTATGTTTAAATAAAATTACGTGAACGTACTAAATAAAACGTGAAAATAAAGAAGTAAAATACCTACGTATATAGAAAATACATTTTTACAATCCTAATTATATTTGAAAATTATTGGAAAAAATAAAATTATTTTTATAACTATTTATCTAATTATTATTAATTAAAAACTATTTTTAACTATTTAATAATACCCTAAAATATAAGAAAATATGAAATAAAGCTAGAAAAGTGAAATTATGACTTAGAAAAATCTAAAATATGATAAAACTTATTTTAAAACTGAAAATATATTTTTTATACTTTTTATGTATTTATTATTAATTAGAAACTATTTAAAACTAATTAAAATGCTAGAAAATACTATTTAAACTAAGAAAATTATGGAAAAATATTTTTTTGGCTTTTTATATTTATCTTAATCTAGGAAAAATGAAAACATATTTTTTTAAACTTTTTCTGATTTATTTGTATTAAAAGCTAATTAAAAATGCCTAAAAACTGATTAAAATAAAGAAAAATAGTAAACAGTGATGGAAAATTATGAAAAATTCAGGAAAATACTAAAATATAATTCTAAATCAATGAAAAATATAAAAACTAGGGCTAATTTACAAGATTATGAAGCTGTAGTGATAAGCAGTTCTAAATAAGCTACTAGATTAAGCTATAAGCTACCAAATTCAGCTAAATGATTAGCAGAGCTAAAGTACACTATAATAAGCCTAATGCAACTAATTAATACTACTCTAGACCACTAATGATACCTTACTAAGATTTGAGCTTATGAGATTAATATTAACCAAACAGCATTTATGGGGGCACCTTTAAGCATATGCATAAGCAATCCTAATAAGCTAAGGGGAAAAACAGATATTGGGTCTTCAAGATCACCTAGCAGACTACACATGGACCAAAACTCAGCCCCTAAAAGCTTATTTGAATCCGTGCAAAGGTGCAAGTTGCCTGTAACACACCTCAGTGTCTGAGTGTGAGAGAGCAAATCAGCTCTAAAGAAGAGCTGATTAAGAGCTTTTAGAGACTTGGAAAAATTACACAAAAATCAGATTTAAGCTCTTAACCAACTGAACTAGGACATATCCCATTTTCATTAATTTTGGTTCAGAAACAAGTCCATGAAAATTCAACAAAGTTTTCCAAAAACTGGTTTGTGCAATTTTGACTTTTATAGGCCAGTTTTGTAAATTTGACTATTATGAACTTAGAAGCTAGATTTAATGACTGAAAATGATGTTTGATGATATAATAAACCTAATGCAAGCTATATTATCTATATTAACACCTAAATGTATGATTTCACTAATTAATTTAAACATATATGAACACTAGAGCAGATGAAATGCAAACTTTGACTATCTCTATACTAAGATGCAAATAAATGACTGAGACTGACTTTATAATGCTAAAGTAGACTAATGCAATCCTAACTAATCATAGACTTGAACCTATACCTCAAAACAGAATCTAATCCAAACACTCCTTTCAAAGCTGTTTTGAAGATTTGAACATGCAAATGAGATATTGAGACCATAAAACTGAATTATAAGAACATTTATTGTTATGAAAGACTGATTTAAGCATATAAACACTAATAATAACAACAAAGACCTTTAAATCACTATTATGCAAAATTACTAGTGAAAAATTGAAAACTAAGTAACTAAGGAAATTACTGAGCAAGCTTGCAATATTAAGCAATAGTATCACTAATATACACCAAATAAACATAAAAAACACAGAGAAACACAGTGATAACTAATTGAACAGTAAAATACTAAAATTTAGAAAATTGGCTTACAAATGAAACATGACTGAGAATAAGGAACCAAGGCTCAGGACACCATCCTATTACTCCCTTTGGAGTTCTTAACCCATAGCAATTCAAAAGATACCTTGCTCCAATGTTTTTCCTTTATTCAACTGATTTTTTTTATTTTATAGCTATTTATTTGTATTTTTGAGATTTTTAGTAAACTTAAGCTAAAACTGATTTTAATGATTAGTAAACTTATAAAATCTTATTAGGGACTTAAGTGAGTTTAAACAACCAATAAACAACAACTTTTAATAACATCAAAGAAAAGATGAGATTTCAAATAAAAAAATTGCATAAAACTGAAATTGTACTAAAACACTGGAATTGATTATTGAAATAGAGTTGAAATACACTGAGTTAACTTAGTTTAATACTAGAAAGCTTAAAATTACACTGAAAATTGAAATTACACTAAAAACGACAAACTATACTACACTAAAATTAACTACTACCCTTCTTATCTTATTACAAAGCTTTATATATACTAAATATTGCTGGGAAACTCCTAGTCGACATCTCACGATCAATCCTGCACCCTTGGATTGCTTCAATTTAATCTCACTGTTCAAACTGATTTTGGCCAAAAAGTCATAAGCAGGTATTTTTCATTTAATGAATTTTGGGTGTATGTAGAGGTGGAGGGGGTTGTTAACCAGCTGTGGAGTAGCTAAGGTGAGGTGGAAAGGTGGTGGTACAGTGGTAAAACAGGTGGAGGTGAAGGAGTGGACACAGGTGTGTAATGGGAGGGAAGGGTGAACAGTGGTGATGGTTTGACCTGCGTTGACCCGTTATTAGTAATAACGAAAGGGTTCAAAATGGATATTGGCAGGGGTCAAATTGGTTTTGGACTGGGGGTCAAGGGTCAAGGTTCTAGGTTCATGGGTCAAGTTAAGTTGGGCTTGGGTGGTTTGGGCTGCAGTGTTGGGATTGGGCTTGTGTTTGGGTTTATGTTTAGATAAGGTCCGGTTTGGTTGTAGGATTTAATAAACAAGGACCAAATTTGTAATTTCGAAAAATAAAGGACTGAAATTGTAACTTTCCCAAATTTATCAAAAGGACCAATCTTGCCATTTATGAATAGTACAAGGATAATATTTGATAATTTTCACTTTTAAATATCCAAGGACCATTTATGTCATTTTTCAAAGTTTAGGGACTAAAGTTGTAATTTTGCAATTTTAAATTTCAAGGACCAATTTTGACAACTCATGAATCCCTAGGGACTTTAAATAACATTTCTCTTTATTTTGATTTACCAGGGACTATTTTTGACAACTTTTGAAACTTGGGGGACTAAAACTGCCAAATATGCAAACTTAATACGTTTTTCATCTGATTTTGGTACTTTTGCATTTGAAACACATAAAACACTTATTTGTGATATTTTCATCATTTTGATGCATTTCTGAGTGTTTTCAGATGTTTTTGCAGTTTAAACGGTACAAAAATGATGAGTATTTAGACACTCATCACATTCGCAACCACGTTTGCTTTTCCAGGGTGATAACGAATTTCAGAATCATAGTCACTGAGCAACTCTAACCACCGGCGTTGTCTCATGTTCAGCTCCTTTTGGTCCAATATGTGTTGCAAGCTCTTATGGTCTGTGTATACTGTACACTTCGTGCCATAAAGATAGTGTCTCCAGATTCTAAGTGCGAATACGATAGCTCCTAGTTCCAAGTCGTGTATTGTGTAGTTTTTCTCGTGAACCTTTAACTATTGAGATGCATATGCTATCACATTCTCTCTTTGCATTAAAATAGCTCCCAAGCCTTTGTGTAAAGCGTCGCAGTAAACGTCAAAGTCTTCACTATCATTAGGTAAGGCCAAAATGGGTGCACTACACAACTTGTCCTTAAGAAATTGGAAAGCTTCATCTTCCTTGTCTCCCCAATCGAACTTCATATTCTTCTGGGTTAACTTGTTCAAAGGCTTCGCTATCTTAGAAAACCCTTCAATGAATCTACGATAGTAACTTGTGGTCCTAAGAATTGACGAATTTTGGTAAGTATTGTAGGTGTCGCCCAGTCCTTAATTGACTCAATCTTTGCAGGATCTACGTGAATACCTTGACTATCAATCATGTGACCTAGGAATTTCATTGTCCTTATCTAAAATTCACACTTTGAGAATTTCGCGTACAATTCCTCCTTCTTCATCAATTCTAAGATTTGCGTAAGGTGTTCCTCGTGATCCTTCTTGTACTTAGAGTAGATCATAATGTCATCAATCAAAACAATTACGAATTTTTCTAGGTATGGTTTGCATACTCGATTCATGAGTTCCATGAATACTGCTGGTGCGTTGGTTAAACCAAAAGGCATACCTTGGAATTTGTAGTGATCGTAATGAGTTCTGAATGCCGTCTTTGAGATGTCTTCTTCCCGAACTCTGAGTTGATGGTATCCAAATCTCAAGTCGATTTTTGAATAAACACTCGAACCTTGCAATTGATCAAATAGATCATCGATTCTTGGGAGTGGGTATCGGTTCTTGATGGCCAGTTTGTTCAATTCAAAGTAGTCAATGCACATTCTGAAAGAACCATCTTTCTTCTAGACAAACAGAACCGAAGCTCCTCACGGCGAAGAACTCAGTCTGATGAAACCCTTTTATACAAGTTCCGACAACTGGTTTGACAGTTCTTGTAATTCCGTCGGGGCTAATTGATAAGGTGCTTGTGCCACAGGTGCAACATTAGGATCCAAATCGATTTGGAATTCAACATGTCGGTTCGGTGGAAGTCCAGGTAAGTCTTCAGGGAAGACTTCCGGAAAGTTTCTCACGATTGGTACATCTTCCAGGCGCCTTCCTTCCCGCTACTTCTCCTTCTTTTCAGAAACCTAAGCTAGAAAGAGATGGCATCCCTTCTCGATATACTTCTTAGCTTTGGTACAGGATATGATGTTTAGTTTTGAAGTGTTTCTTCTATCACTTTTGTCACCCTCTATGTTTTTGGGATGGTCATACCATTTCCTCTTGTTGGGGTTGCCGTTACCAACCACTTGTTCAACAATATCCTCTATGTGTTGGTCCATTAGCTTGTTTGCAACCTCTATTGTTCCATGAAGGTCGGTAATCTTGGAGGCAGTGACATCACCCTTAACAGGTTGGGGTAATTCTCCAATGTACCTTTCAATTAAACGAGCTTCTGTTTGGACCATTTTTGGGCATAGCAAAGCCAACTCTTGGAAATGTTTGTTGTATGCCGCTATGTTGGTACCTTTCACCTTCAGGTTCCAGAACTCAATTTCTAGCTTCTTGACTTCATTGCGAGGACAGTACTTCTTGAGCACCATTTCCTTGAAATTTTCCTATGACATAGCATAAGCAGCATCAATACCAGCAGATTTCAAGTAATTGTTCCACCAGGTTAAAGCAGCATCCATGAAGGTGAACGATGCATACTTAACTCTGGCTTCATCCCCACAATTGCAGATGCGGAACACAATCTCCAGTTTCTCAATCCATCTAGTCAAACCAACATCTCCCTCGGTTCCTCCAATGTAATAACCTGAATTTTCATCTCGTAAATTTCCATCATATATTTGAACTTTAAAAGCGTCACAACTAAAATTTGAAATTATAGAATGCGAGGTAAAGTATAGAACGTGAGCGTGAATTATAAAATACTACACTATTCGACTTATTAATCTAAAATGAATTTATAATATGATGTACACATTTTAGTTCTAACCTAAGTTAAATAGAAAAATCTACATTTATAATATATACATAAAAATAAATAACTTGTGTATTCATATAAGTGTCTATATACATTTAAGATTGAAAAAAAAATGAAAGATTCTCCCATTAATAAAAAAATATTCGGACATTAACTACATTAACTCCTTGTCTCCCCCCATTATTTTTATATACCGATTCCCCATTTTCCAAACCCTAAATCGACTACAAAAAAAAGAAAAAAATACAAGAAGCGGCAAAGAATCCTCCCAAGAACTAGGGCACGGTTAGAAGATTTAAGCAGTAAGTAGGCGTGTGTGTGGCCTTTCTGGCCGTGCAACATTAGCTAGGTCGGGGGCTTCAAGAGGGTGTCTTGATCGTGAATCGTTAGGGTGCCGTTTGGGGTCAATTTGATCCTTTTGTTTCTGTCCTTGGGTCGATCAAGGTACTATTCATGTTGTTGTTATTTTCAGTCGACCCTCATGGGTTCATGGTCCTAGTATTCTTGTTCTACTCGTTAGGGTTTGATGGGAATTGTTGCTTTTAAGAAAAACATATGTCGTATAACTTGTTATGAATCCGGTTCGACACTTGGTTATTTTGTTTTTGCCTCGACCTCTTATCTTCAGCCTTTTATCGACCCGTAAGCACCACTTTAACAAGTTTATCAACCAACCATGATATGCATTAATGGATGAAAGAAACCCTAGGTCATTTATAAGAAATGGTGTTATGATTTTATGTGGAATAATTGGATATTTGATCCGTTAATTATACAAGTGTGTGTATAAAATTCATAAGCAGGAAAATATAAAGTGTTGGGCATGTTAAGATGCTATTAAAAAGGAATATATGGCTTTCATGGGTCTCGGGTGCGTTTGGTTAAGTAAAACACGTGTTATGATGACTTTAGACGGGTCTTGGGTCGGGACTGTTTTGAAATCCGAATTTGGGAACCTTGCTACTTGAGTTTCATAAGGGTTAAAATCTAGGTTTTTGTTGGAAAAACTTATTTTATGTCTTGGTTAAGTTTACCAAGTGGTTTGGTCGAATTTGGAGTTGTCTAAGTCGTATTTTTTAATTTTACAAGATCAAGTGTCAAAGATGAGAAAACAGGTCTGAAATTCAGTTGGATTATTTGATTTTTTATTTTCAAACCATAGGGAATTAGGAGCTCTCCTTTTACAGTATTGATATTTAGGATTGAATTTTTGGAAATTTTTCCAAGGTGTTTAAACAGGTCTAATAAACGTAAACTTTTGAGGTGTACTTCCTGAGCACTTTCTGGGCAGGTCTGGAAATATGGATTTTTAAACCATACTTAGACTATGAGATAAAATCCACCAAAATTTGTGAAATTCTTTAACTAATGTGGGAACCTCTGGGAATTTTCTTATAATTTTTGGAATACTTCTGATGGGTTTAAAAATTCGTGTAAAACTGGTCTAGATGTGAAGTTAAGAAAATGAAAGGAAAAATGATGATATCAATAAGTAAAACACTTATAAATGCATAAGAAGCTTATAAAATGAATATGTTGGTAATATGTGAGTATATTTACTGTAGATCTTGTGAAGAGGGAGAAGTGATTTGGATTTGTGTGCCTTGCTCTCGTGCACACACTTTGAGGTACAGATATTCCGTCATTTCAGTAATGACACTCCGTTTCTCTCATGACTCTTGTCCATTTTGATATTCGATTTGTATTCCCCTTGCTTTGATTTGATATGATCCATTTGATATGATTCGTTCTGGTATGATCATCTGATTTGATATTCGATTGGTTATTCGTTTGATATGTTATCTGTTTGAGATCCTTACTTTGATTTGATGTGAACCTTTGAATTGAGCCTTTGTCGTGAACTTTTGCTATGAACCTTTGATTATGCTATTTTGATGACTTAGGCATTTGCAAACTTTGACCTTGCCTTTTGACCCTTCAGTTTGATACCCGAGCCATTTTCCCTAGCCATGAAGGTAACATGGCCATGTCATTGATGCACCAATGGCATGACTCCAGGGTGGTCGTGTGATGAACCATCCCGTCCCTTTTCTGTTATATGTTTATGAGCTCAAGGATATATGTTTGGCCACTATGATTTCTGCAAGGGCGTATGGATGCATCCTAGAGTTATTCTGTATATGATATGATATGACATGATTGATTTATTTCTGGTGATTGGTGTTGTGTGCAATACACGCCTTTCACAACTCTGGGAGCTAGCTACTCCATTTTGTTACTTATGAAGACCATGATTATGATGTTTATGATATGATATCTTTCTAGGCTCGTGGTAGATTTTTGACAACCTTTACACTTTTGATACACCTATATTGTACCTTCTGTTATTCCACAATGCACCATATTCTGTATTTCTCATCTTTAGTTTTCCGTTGATTACTCATTCATTCAGTATCCTTATGTGATTCATCCGACTACCATACTATACTCCAGTTCATTTGATTTGTCATACTCTCATTCCATTTTGGTTGACTACCAAGCTTATACTTCAGATTACCACTTCATTCGTTTACCCTGCTATTATATGATTAATATGTGACTATATGTTTACCACGTTATTACATAACTAATTGATTCACCCGTTTGCCATGCTAGTATGTAATTATTTGACTCATCTGTTTACCATGTTATACCTTGTTCAGTTATTTTGTGGGCTATGATTATCATTTAGTATTCCTATTTGCTATTTGTGACAACCATTCTTGTACTTTTGGTTGGTATTTTTCCGTTGCTTACGATATTGGTTTGGCTTAGTAATTGATGTTTACCTGACTTGTTGATCTGCCATGTTTACACTTCTGTTCATGCTACTGGTTGATGAAGGAATATGGTTCAACTTATGTTATCTGTCTAGTTAACTTGTTTAGTTGCCATGCTATGTTCTTGTTTAGTCAATTCTTTCAATTATGATGTTCGTTTGGTATTCCTACCTGATACATGTGACTACCGTGCTTATACTGTTGTTAGTATTTCGGTTGGCTATGATACTTGTTCTGTTTATTAACTGTCGATTATCTGACTTATGTGATTGCCATGCTTACATTCGATTTAGTTGCTTCCGCCTGCTTATAGAATTCAGCTTGGCTTATATGTATTCTGATTATCTGATTTATTTGTGTTGCCATATTTAGTTTTGTTGATACGCTGACTGCTATGCTTGTACCTTTGTTTGGTTACTTGTTTGTTTATAATACTGTTTATCAACTCCTATTCGTTTATGTCCGATATCGGTATGTTTGGTTATTTTATGTATGCTTAGATATGTGTTCCCTGATGTGCGGCTTTGCTTTGTCCCCTTTGATTTTTGTTCTTCTGGTTATCTGTTAATATTGTGTTCTGCAGGTTCCTCATTGACTCATAGACTCATTATGATCATTCGTTGCGACCTTGTTTTCAGTCTCCTTGTTTTGTTTTGTATTTTTGGCTATGTTTAGCTTTTGTTTTGTTATATCTGTTCACTGGGCTTTTTAAGCTCAGCCGCATTTTCTTTTCCATGCGACAGGTACCAAGTAGGATGTTGGGCTTTGATGGGCTGAGAGTAGGAGCATTTGTGTTAGGTTCCCATATTAATAACACAAGCATTAATATAAGAAGTATAGAAGAGATAGTGATCGGTTGAACAAAGACACACACACACGTATGAATTGGAGAAGAGTTATGCGTAGAGTAAATGTGTAAATGAACAACCAACCTTCAATAGAAGGTTTACAAGAGTATTTATAGGGCAAGGAGCTAGGGCAACACATCTAGACTCCTTCCCTTCTTATGGGCTTGGGCCAAGGCTTATGGGCCTTCTACATAAGCCTTAGCTTAATAACAAACATAAAGTCCATATTAAGCTAACTATTACATATGAATCACTAACACTTGAATTAATGTTTAGGAGTGATTCTAACAATCTCCCCCTAAGTGTTGGTGATGAATGAAAGAGTGATAAGCGATGTAGGTGCTGATGTAATAGTAGCTTTGACGTCTTCTGACATTCTTCTTTCTTGTGAGAAGAAGTGTCTTGATTCGAACAATCTCCCGGTGTAGAGAAATTGTTTCCTTTGAACAGTTCTGCTATGACGTCATCATTTTCTTTGTTCTTTGATCTTTGTTCTTTGTGATGGTAGTGATAGTATGTTGTTGTGGTGCTATCAGTGCTGCCCGATGCTCCAGTGTCTCCACGTCTTTCTTCAACATGCTCATGCGCTCTTTGACGTTGGATTTCAGTACTGATGAAGTTCTCTTGGTCTTTAAACTTTGTAGATTCTTTGACTTGACGAAGAATCATTCTGAATTTTCTGTTGCCTTTAGAGAGAACTTCCATTAGTGATGTTGTTGGTATGAGCATGTGAAGAATCTGCACGATCAGTCTGCTCCAGAGCTTCCATAAGAAGAAAACATAAGAATGGTTAGTGATAAACGGATTCCAGCACTTACAAATTTGAACTTCGAGAGTTTTAACAGCATAGTGTGAAAACACAACTCTAATTCTCACAAAGGTTGTTCCTGAACTGGAGTCCCACAAGTGAGATAACGCGATGTACCGAAGTACACCTACAGTTCAGATGAGTCGCTGAGGTACACCGAAGCATCACCTCACGACTGTAGACCGTTTAAGACACACTAAGCGTAATCCACGGGGAGTTACTAAAGTGACCGGCTGTCAGGGCTGTTTGATGTTGACCCTGGCAGGATTTTCCATTCAATCACTGAGGAACACAATTGTGAACCTCTCATAAATGTTCTCAATAGATTGCTAAGATCTGTGAAGGACACGATAATGTATCACTTGCGTTCTTATTGTTGAACGACAAGCGATGAATTGTCAAGTGTACCTAAGAGATCTTTTGATGAATCTCGTGGCTCTAGACTCAATAGTGCGCTTTGGTTTTCCTGAGCGGAGACTAGGGAGAGGGTCTCCTTCTTCAATACCAGCAATTTCTAAGAGAAAGCCGATAGTTTACGTAGGGTTCCCTGTGAGAATGAAACAAGCTTCTGTTGAGAGAAACTTGAGTGGCTAAGAAGGTTTAGTGCATGCGTCACTGGGTCCATGACGACTTTGATCTTGAATACCGGTGTCATCAAGTGACAACCAGTAGCATATGAATTGAACCCGATTATGCCCTAAGTTGAAAAATCTGGAGGGCTATTTCTTTTCACCCTTTTCTTTGCTTTTCTTTTTAATTCTTCAACTCCTTCTTTCTCCGATTCTCATTTTCTCCTTTTATAATCATACCTAAGGACTTCTAATTCTAACTATTGGAAGTGTCCTTGGGTAGATCCCTCCGGCTCTGGCGGAACATAGGACAGTTATTCCTAACCTTAATCACCTTATAACTCCATTGCCATAAAACCATTTTCATGAAAATCTCTCGAAGTGTTTGTAAATGAAAAACATGTTTGAACACTTCAAGAGTTTTCGATTTTCAGAAATACTCCCCCTCCACATGTGCTTAAGAGTTTTGACAGAAATCTGCACAGTGAGGAAAGAGCACGCACTTTTGAATTGATCGACTCAAGATAGACAATCCCCCGAGAGACACGGTTACGTTGCATAGTTAAAGAGTTACATTGTCAGCTTTTAGGTGACAACTAGCTCTAATAACTACCTTGAAGGTGTGGACAATCCTCGAAAGGTTGTCAAACCCGTCAAGGTTTATGTCTACCAAGAGTTTCTCGAATGGTACATTCTACTCGGACAAGTCCTTTGCGAGACACATTTACATTACTAGAGAACTAGCTTGAAATTATTACCCGTCCGGACAAGTCTTTTCAAGTTACTAACATTTAAGATATCGTCAATTCTTTGGTTAAGTCTGTAGCACAAAGATTCATTTGCAATTTCACAACATATTTCTTATCACATAATTTTTCTCCCCCTCAAAAATGGCATATAAATGTTATTTTTGATGAAATTTTGATATGGAATATGACCATTTTGAGTTTTGTGGGAAGATTTCTACAAAAAACAATTTTGTGAACAAAGATTTTGGTTGACAAATACTCCCCCTCAACAAGTGATATAAACTTTTAAGGTTTTGAAAATCATAAGGGGAAGTAGTTGTTCTTTTGAGCAAAACTTTGAAAAATGAAAGTTTTGATAAGTTTTACTCAAAAGTAAGAAGCTTTTGCTCCTTTTATAGGATTGTGGCACTGAAGCGTACCACAGGGTCCTTTCATTACAAGTACGGGTTGTACACTGTTATGTGTGCACAAGCCATAGTCATAAAAAGAATCACACATCCAAATCAATATGAAAATGAAACAGTTTAAGGGGTACCAGGGGAATCAGGTAGTCCAGCAATGTCTTCAGGAATGCGAACTGGGCGTTGATAGCCTGTGAGGGTAATCCTGGAACGACCACCTACAAAGCTCTCCAAAGTTCTGAACTGATCCCGTCTGAACAACCTTTCATCAATCCGCGTAATGATTCTCTTCACATTCCGTCTCTCCTGAGAATTCCATCTCTTCGGTGACCCAATGCCTTGTTGTATCGCCTTTAACCGATAAGCTAAGCCGTCCCTGACTTTCTTCAGTGTGTGATCTCCAAACTTATGAAGATCTCTACACGCCATCAAGCAGTTGCGATGTAGTTCACTACGGTAGACTACTCCAAACGGTTTGCTGATGAGAGTGTATTGAGGAAGATGATTGATGTCAGGAAGTTCTAGCTGAGGTCTGGTGAAGTTGACGCGTGTCTGATAAGATTCAACAGCAAGTTGCAAGTCTTCTACACGTTCTTGGATTACTATGCTTCTGATGAAGATGAGCAAGGACTTGATGTATTCACGTTGGATTTCAGTCGAGAATTGTCTCATTATTCCCTGTACCTTGGCAAGATACAGATCTTCAATGTCGTTGAGACACAAATTCTGAAAGTCCGCTTCACAGAACTCATAGTCCCTTTCGTCTTGTCTTTTGACCACGATTTTCTGGAGGAAAGTGTAGTCCCATTTAGATGAGAGAGCCACATGCTTAACAGCAACGATCCTTTTATCACTATACACTTCATGTTTAGACTTTCGAACCTGGCAGCTTTTGTAGTAGATTCTTCGGCGTTCCGGCCAATGGTGAATCCCATACATTGCATCGATGTCATACCTTTCCACGATGTTGGCAAACATGTGGTTAGCCTTTTCCTCGATGGCTATACAGTTGGAGTATATGGATGCCGGGAACAGAAATGTAAGTGAGGTAGCGTATTTCTTGGAACCATCGCTACCGTGTAGAAGAAATTCCAGGTCATTATTGAAGAAGTAGCGGAATGGAATCTTAGGTTGATCTGGTTGGCCAATCGTTGGTAAAGGTCTGGTCCAGTAGGTGTAGTATGGAGCATTGTCTTTTCGTGTGAAGTCAATGTTAGCTTCAGGGTTGAGCCAATCGATGTTGTTAGACATGGCTCGTGCTATGTTTTCAAGATGGTATTCAACTTCGATAGCACTTTCCGAGCTGTCTTTGAGCAATTGAAAGGCTTCATTCTTGATACGTTTTAACTCTGAGTTGGTCATTTTCTTCACTCGGAACTTCTGTTGAAGTAACTTAGCATGCTCCAATGTTCGACCTTCTACCATATCTTGATCATCAGTTAGGGCGGGAGTAGCATCAACAAGTGTAGAGAACCATTCAAACTCGGTGTCATCTTCGTCTAGCCATGAGACGACATCAGCCTTAGGTGACTTCTTCTTCTTCTTTGGCTTAGATGAGGATGCTGGTTTCTTTGTTGAAGCTGGAGAGGTGGGTTGTTGTTGGGGCTCAGGTATCTCTTCATCGTTACCACTAGTGTATTCGAAGTAATCACTAGTTTTCTCTGTCTGAGGTGGTAACTCAAAGTCCTGAGGTTTGTCAGCAGAAGAGCGTGGAGGAGATCGTTGTTGAGTTGGAGTCCTTTGGGGTGGAGGTGGCATGGAGGAAGATTCACCAGACTTCTTTGGACGTTTAGGTGCAGAGTCCTTGTCCTTATCATTGTCATCTCTTGGTCGTTTGGGTTGACCTGCTGATTCTTTGCATGATGATCTGAGTTGATAATCTAGTAGACCTTCAAAAAATTTAGCTTCATCCGAAGTAAAAGTTGCAGATCGTTTTGACATTTGCATCACCAATTTAGCAAGTAACTCAGTTTCAGAGAGATCAGATTCTTTGGCCATTATATGTCTAACCAATGCGACGATATTTGGAGTAAGTTGTCTGGAAAATACTTCTCTTGTCAAACCAGGGACAGTGTCGAGAAGAAACTTGTGAGTATATTCTCTTGCCGTCTTCTCCAATTCCTTTTGGAAATCTCCTTTGATAAACTTCTGGATTTGTTCCTTTTCTTTCAACAACTCGTTTATCCCGTTTTGAAGATAGTTGATTCTGTCAGCGAGTTGATTCAGCTTTTTGTTGGTTACATCCTTCTTCCGTACTTGCTTGACAGCTTTGACAATCTTGGTTTTAGCCCGGGATATCCAAGATTCAGTTGGTTTCTTAACAGATTTAGATGTGGATCTTGTTGTTCCTTTGGATGGTGGAAGTGAAGAGTGAGAAGACGAGTCTGATGATGAGGAGACGTGAGGTGGCTCAGGGTCCTTAGGTGGCTCAGAAGTTTCCTCCTTAGAGCGTGCGAGACTGTCTAGAAGAAAATCATCATAATCAGTTTCTTCATTATTTCCAGACTTAGCCGTTTCATCAGCCTTAGTGTCTTCACCAGAAGTTTTCTCAGTCTTTTCCGTGTCAGGTTCCTTTATGTCAAATTCGATGGAATCCTCAATCTGCCTTTGCTGTTGTTCGTGGGTGATGGTGGTACCAGTTCCCTTATCGGGTTGATTAACCGCATCGAGAACTGGTGTGGCTTGTGTTCCACCACTTGACCCTCCGGGGCCACGAGTTTGATCCTTTACGAATTCATCGGCAAGGTATTTGAGTCTGAGGTTCTTCAACTTCTTTTGATATTCTCTTTCCTCATCAACTGGTTCTTCTTCAGAACTTTCCTTATCATGCTCAAGCACAGGAGTTTTTCCTTTGCCTTTTTCAGCTCTTGGACTGGGAGGTTTAGCTACTGTTGGAGTGTCATCGATTGCAGTTTCAGAGTAGGTGACCTCTTCGTCTGATTCAGTATCCTCAGAGTTTTCATCCAATAGCTTTCGTTGCGGTTCAGGCTTGGGAATAGGAATAGGAACAGCTTCCTTAGAGGTAATTTTCCTTTTGAGTGCAGGTTTCCTCTTAGGGAACTTTCTTTGACTCTCAGTGCTTGTAACACTTCCTGCACTGCCTCTCCTTGTTTTCCTAGTAGGTGTACCGGAGGACTTTTCATCAAGAAAACCGACTTTGCCTTCATCAACCGCTACCAGATACCTTTTGTATGAATAGAGTTGTTTGGCTGCATCAGTTAGAAGGTGATCTGGCAACACTGCACCCTGTTTCTTTGTTGTAGATTCCTTAAATCTGACTGTGAGTGTAGTCTCATACAACATGGAATGATTTTTGGGGTCATTGGTTCTCAAGGGGATATCAGGATTATACCCTTGAGCTCTTTGGATCAACAGTTTTGTATATCTGATGTATGGGATTTTGGAGCCAAGCTTTTTGAGGAATGACATCATGTCGTCCCATATCAGAGCTTCAACTTCAATGTGTTTCATGTTGACCAAAGCCCAAAAGATATGTAGTTCAACGAGCTTGGGATGCTCATAACCACTATCACGTCCAGAAATGGATTTGGTGATGATGATGTAGAGGGTTCTCCATGGCTGAGGAGTATTCTTAAGATCCACGGATTAATGCTTTGTGACTATTCCTAAAGCTTCGTCATAACCAATGTCGATCATGAACTGCAGAATAGCCTCTTCAGTTGGTGTGGCAGTGTATTCGGTTGGCTCGATGACAGGTATGAGAAGAACGGCCCTTAAGTCTGCCCGTGTGATGGTGACTTGTTTGTGGTTGAGCGTTACCGTCACAACATTTTGACCTTTGATCTTTCGCATTGTATGCCAAAACTGGTGAATGTAGATCTCCGGCACTGTAGCAGAATTGGTGAGCATGTTCTGATAAGGGTGATTCTTCAGAATGTTCACAGCTATTAAGCAAGAAGACTCTGAGCAGGTGAGACTATCAAAATCAACACTAAGGTTGTTCTTTCCTATCTTCATCGGACAGCCATTAGGAAAGATATCTTCAACGGTGAGAACGTTTGGTGCTTCCACGTTTTGCATTTGAGCGTCCATGTCGTGATCAGAAAGATATTTAGCCAAAAGAACCAACATATCGAAAGACATTACGTTAGTCAACAGTTGATTTTATTGTCTATTATTTGAATGTGATATGTCGAAGATTGTTACGAGTCCAATGTCACTTGTTTGTCCAATAGTCCAAAGACGTCGTGATAAGTTTCATGAATTGGTTAACCTTTTAAAGTCCAAGTTTTCACTTATATTTCACAACTTATTAAACGTTTAAGCTTATTGGTGACATTATTGGTTTCGTGGCGTTATGATTTATTTATTTACAAGTTTGCACGCGTAACAATTCATAATTAAAGTTAAAACAAGGCTTAGGCGTAGAAATGGCAAGCTTATGCGTAAACAGGAGTGATTATACGCGTAAACGTAAGCTTATGCGTAGGTTCTTGTCTTACGCGTAAGAAATATTACGCATAGGAAAAGAGGGCCTTATGCGTAGAGCTTACGCGTAAGCATATATGGGACCTTACGCGTAAGGCTTACTCGTAAGAGTCAACCTTATGCGTAGAGGTTACTGTTTACGCATATCCTTCACAGGATACGCGTAGTCCCCAATGTAGAACCTTACGCGTAAACGTTACGCGTAAGATTTCTCTTACGCAAAACATGCTACGTGTAAGGTGATCCTTATGCGTAGATGGCAAGTAACCTTGATTCTGAATTTTCATGCGTAGAAATCCTGAAATAAGTTCATCATATCACTAATCTTAACAGATACATTCAATCTTTATCAGCTCAAATATGAATACTCAATCAAACAGTTATGCGTAGAACACATGTTACGCGTAAACCTAAACCCTAAAGCTTAAGAATTACGAGTAAGCAATTTAACCATGGGAAATGCACTAAACTTGTTCTGTAAGGTCTAAGAAGCCTTATGAGTAGTTCTATCCAAGTTTTAACATCAAAGGCTAAGCGAATCAAAAATACCCAAATACTTATGAACATAAACCCTAATCTTCAATTTTCATCCGTTTAGCGTTTCTGGGTAGATTCTAAGCATGGATATGGTCAATTCAACTTGAAAACAACATCATACAACTATCTTTTTAACCAAAAACATTCACATTTGAAAACCCCCAAACTAACGCATAAACCCTAATTCTCAATCACATTCAATTCGTGTATCTAGGTGAGTTTTAATGATAGAAATGGTTTCAAGATGATTAAGTAAACGTTTTGACACTATCATTTTAACCAAAAACATTCAAACATGATCATGTGTTCATACGCATATGCGTAGAACACAAAATCGTTCCTAGGTTAAAATCTAACCGTTGGTTTTAAAAACGATTCAAAACCTATGTTTATAATCATGTTAAAGACACAAAAACACTTACAAAATGAAGATCAAAAACACGGATTAGTCGTTGGATTTTTACGCGTAGGATGAGGTTGGTGAGAAATAAATGATATGAGTTAATGTGTTTGAAAAACTTAGGCGGAGTGTTTTGTTAAAAATACTTTGAGGTTTTGACACAATTAGTCCCTCCACCTATACCATTTACATCTCATGTCCATAACTTCCATTTTGGTTACCAAACAAAGGATATTAGGAAAGAACTTTGACGACACTCCCCTTCGACTTAAGAAATAATGAAATTTTATAAATTTTAGTCCGAGGAGTGACAGTAAACCAGAAATGTGACCACCATTATTAAAGAAACAACCGTGATAAGGTAACATGCAATTACAAGGTTTTATGAAACCAAAAAATATTTGCTTTCTCCCCCTCAGCACTTGATCGATAAAATACTGAATTTTGAAAGATTTGAGTGTTGACAGAAGAATTGTACTTGCCATGTGAAAAGAAATATAGATAGAAGAATATTTTTGTTGTTTTATCAGATTTTATATTTTTTTATTTTGTTTTTTTTTTAATATTTACAAAAGAGGTTTTGGTGTTTGACTGATTTTAAGAATGTTTTAAGAGTTCATCCAGTTCCTCTTGAGTCAAACACTGCATACCAATCCGGTGGACCAACTCATTAAACCTAGCAGGAGCTAAGGCTTTGGTGAGAAGATCTGCCAATTGGTATTCAGTACCCACAAAGTATAATTCAACAGTACCCTGTTCCACGTGGTCCTTGATGAAATGATATCGAAGATCGATGTGCTTTGATTTCGAGTGTTGTACTGAGTTGCACGAGATCGCAATAGCACTCCGATTGTCGCAGTACATCGGGATTCTGTCAAATACATAACCATAGTCTTTGAGTTGTGTTCTCATCCAAATGACTTGAGCACGACACGCCGACATGGCTACATATTCTGCTTCGGTTGAGGACAGCGATGTACAATCCTGCTTCTTCGATTGCCATGACACCAGTTTATCACCAAGAAATTGTAATGCTCCTGAAGTACTTTTCCGTGAATCTAAGCATCCTGCATGATCTGCGTCTGAAAAAGCTATTAGTTCAAAACCAGAATCCTTCGGATACCAGATCCCCAAATTAATGGTTCCCTTCATGTATCGGAGGATTCTTTTAGCCTCAGAGAGGTGGGTTTCAGTTGGTCTCGACTGATAACGGGAGCAGAGATATACGGAAAAAACAATGTCAGTTCTGCTAGCTGTTAGATACATGAGAGACCCAATTATACTATGGTATTTGGTAGGGTCCACCAATTTCCCATGTAAATCAGCGTCTAGCTTCTTGTTATGAGCCATTGGTGTGGCATAGGTGTCACAGTTTTGCATTCCAAATTTGTTTAACAGTTCAAGGGCATATTTGGACTGACTTAGAAAAATACCACGGGGTGATTGATGAACTTGCATTCCTTGAAAGAATGTGAGTTCACCCATCATTGACATTGTAAAATGTTTTGTCATAAGTTTTGCAAAAGCATTTAAATATTTTAAATGTGTTGACCCAAAAATGATGTCATCCACATAGATTTGAACGATTAAAATGTGAGCCCCGTGATATTGTATGAAAAGTGTAGGGTCGACCGAGCCTTTGGTGAACTTATTGGCAATTAGGAAGGATGATAACTTATCGTACCACGCCCGAGGAGCTTGTTTGAGACCGTAGAGAGCTTTGTTCAGTTTGTAGACATGGTTCGGGAACTCGGGATCAACGAATCCTTCTGGCTGGCTGACATAAACCATTTCTTTCAGTTGCCCATTCAGAAAAGCAGTTTTGACGTCCATCTGAAAGACCGTTATATTCATATGAGCCGCGAATGCTAAAAATATCCGAACAGCCTCAAGACGAGCAACCGGAGCGAATGATTCTTCGAAGTCTATACCCTCTTCCTGTCTATAACCCTTAGCCACCAGACATGACTTGTTTCTGATTACGGTTCCTTCAACATCTAATTTGTTTTTCCAAATCCATTTTAGACCAATGACGTAGACCCCTGTTGGTCTTTCAACCAGTTCCCATACTTCAAGACGTTTGAATTGGTTGAGTTCTTCTTGCATGGATTCAATCCAGTTTTCTTTTGTCATTGCATCTTTAATGTTTTTAGGCTCAGATTGGTAGACAGTGAGTGCATAAATGCAATGTTCAGCATCTGTGTGAAGATGTTGTCTCGTTACGACTAGTTGATTTGGGTTACCAATAATATTCTCAAGAGGATGGTCTTTTGTCCAACGATGTGTCGAGGGTTGATGCTGGTATACATTGTGCAGATTTTGAGGATTCAAATGACTTGTAGATGATTCCGCAACATCAGGTGCAGCAGTTTCATTTGCAAACTGGTTAAAGAACGAATTTGGATCAAAATCTGCAGGTGGGGGTACTTCATTGTTTAGAACATCATCAGCTGGTTCAGCGTCGTTGGATGCAGTTTGTTCAAATGTTATTGTAGAGTCAACTGGTGGTGCTTCTTCAACAATAGTTGTTGTAGCATGTGTATCAGGTATAGGAATATGATCAGGTTGAGCAGCGGAAACATCGGATACACCTGGAGCACGTTCATCAATGTCATCACTAAACAGCGGAGAAAATAGCTTTTCCATTTATTGACGAGTGAGCTGGGGGCTTGGTTCAGCTGATGATGGGGTTTGAGGGAAGTTTAAACGGTTGTGAACGGGTTCCAAGCTATTATGCTCATAAGCCATTTCAGTAAGCTCATCAAAATTAGCATGAATTGTTTCTGTTGTTCCTCGTTCACTATCGTTTAAAACAGTTTAAATATATAAAACAAGTTAATAGTGAACTATGACTGAAATTAACATAAGTAAAACACACAGAGTAATTTTCAACATCATATTCTTATTAGAAATAAATCAACAAAGAATACGTTACCCAAGTACTTGCGGAATAGTACTTGGGATTGAAATGACAAAGTTGGGTGACTCCTCTCTAAGCTCAGGCTAAGTCTGAGCACAACTCTTAGAGCTCACTGAGCTATCTCAGGAACTAAGTTGTATTTGGAGGAGTGAAAAGATGGCTTGCGTGTATGTGTGTTTTTACAATTCACAAGCTTAATCTTTTCACTCCATCTCTTATGCTATTTATACATGTATGAGTTTTAACTCTTTCCTAAGTGACAAATCTGACATCATACAGAAGACAAAATACTGATGTATTTTGTCTCTGTTTACAAAGACTATTCTAAGTAAAAGACAAGGCTGCTTTCCATAACTCAGTAATGACACTGAGCTTGTAAGTTAGCCATTCATGGAAAGTTGACTTATGTTGATAAGGACTTCTTTTTATCTGATTCAAACTTATCCCGCCTTGTCCCGCTCTTTCTTCAGTCTTTTCATCCTTCAGTCTTTTACTTCAATTTGTCTTCAGTGTAAGTAGTTGGAGAGGAGTCTTGGGGATTCAGTGAGTTATTGTCATCACTCACTGAATCCATCATCTTCTTCTTAACTTAGTCTTCACCCTTTAAGTTCCGCCTTACTGAGTTGAGAGACTTCTTCTTCACCTCGTACTGAGTATCCTGAAGATGACTCACTGAGAGACTATGCACTCAATGACCTGTTAATGTTTAACGGACAACACTTGGGCTATTTTCTATTCAAATCCTAGATTAAGGGGTTTGGGTATTTACTGAACCCAACAGTCTCCCCCTATTTGGATATACAAATAGCCTAAGTGGTTGATCAGTGTAAGTGAGAAAATGGCTTCTTCTTACACTGAATGTACTAATGAATACAATAAGGAACACTGAGTAAATTAACAAAGCATACATCTTTTATTGATCAGATTACATAGTTCTTATCACTAGTACAAAAGATAAAACAAAATGATGTCAGTCCAGATGGATTCTCAGTGCTTCAAGTTTGACCTTTTTGGTGATGAGTGTTTCCCTATCAGGATGGTCTCTTATCTTTGCGTTTAAGTCAGTGCAGAACCTGATATTCGCAGGAGTCTGAATTTGAGAGGCCACTGGAATATAGGTGATCATTGTAGCCACTCCAGCCTGATCAATATCACTCCACCTTTGGAAAGCTGGGTTTCCATAGACATCAATGAAAAATAGCCCTCTTTCAGGCTTTTCAATCACAAGACAGTTCACAAACTTCACTCGTTCAGGCAGCTCCCTATTACACTCCAGTCCAGGAACTTTAATCTCAGGTTGGAACTCAACTCTCTTCCTTTTGCCAGTGGATGATTGTGGTTGAGATCCTTGTGGTGCAGTTAAGGCGGGCTGAATTCCCAGTTGGGCTAGACAATCCCTCAGTCTTTCATATCTTTTACTGAGCATTTTCATCAGGTCCTTAACCACCGCATTCTTCTTCTTTTCAATAATTGGACCAAGCTCATCGAGTTCAGTGATCCCAAAGTCAGTGAATTTGAGGGGATCATGAACCTCTAAGTGTCTTTTATCATCCCCTCTGTAAACGTTCATGGCCAGTGGTTTGGTATTGGGGATGATTCTGACATCTGTGATCCTTTCAGGAAGCCTTCGGCTTGTCATTGTCCAGTTGTAATGTTCAATTCTGCTTTGTCTGATGGCTTTAGTTTTCTTCTTCTTTTCTTCCAACTGTTTTCTCACTTCAGCCATCTGAGCAGCCTGAGCTTCCTTGAACTTTTGTCCTGCCTGACCTTTTTGGAATTTCTTAGGATCAATTCCCATGTTCTTAGCTTCTTCAGCGACAACCTTTGCCAGTGCTTCTCTATTCTTCTTATCTTCTTCAGCTTGTTTCAATCTCTGTTCTTCTTTAGCAAGATATTTACTAAGCTGTTGAGGTGTGAGAAGGTATTCAGTGTCGCCGATTTTGTAGGGAATCTTCTCAGGCTCAGGAGTTGTCATTTTGCCTTTTCCTTTGTCCTGGCCTGAGGAAGATGAAGTTGCTACCAGGGGTGGTGGTGTTGTTGTTATTGGTGTGATTACTGTCAGTGTTGTTGTTGTTGATGTTGTTGGTGGGATTGATGAGATAGGTGTTGCTGAGACTAGTGGTGATGATGAGATTTGAGCCACTGATGTTGATGGTGTTGGCTCCCCCTCAGTGTGAGAAGGAGGTTCTTCAGCAATATTCTCCCCCTCAACTGTTGCCGGAGCTTCAGTGAGGGCAAGAGTTGGAGTTGGTGCTGAGGGGGACTGAGCAGCTTGACCCTTGAAGGCCTGATAAATTTCTGAGATCATAGCCTTGATGTCTGAAGTGTCAGATTGAATACCAGTGACTTTAGCTTCCAAATTAGCCTGAGAAACTTCCAGAGCAGTCATTCTGGGCCCAAGATTCCAGGCCAGAGATGAGGATGCCTGAGTCAAAGTAGCCACCTGCGTATTCAAAGAGTCCAATGTAGCTTGAAGAGACTGGACTGAGGATGGAAGACCCTGAACATTTGCAGTCTTGAGCATAGCGAGCAGTTCAGTGAGGCTTGAGGATTTTTTTCAAGTACGCCTCAGTCGCCTCTAGCACTTTAGAGTTGAGTGATGGTTCTTCTTTGACAAATTCCTTGATTTCATCTATCTTTGTGCCTACACCTTGAAGATGCCTGAGGAATTTAGCCATGTTGTCATCCAGTCGGTGAAGATTGTCATACATCAGATCCCTGTGCTCATGAACATTTTCATCAAAGCCATGTACCTCAGCCTTTATATCAGCATAACTTGCAGCAGCCTTAGTGTGTTGTTCCCACAGAGTGTCAGTGACCCCAGAGTATAACCTTCGAGACGCTTTGGTGATCCACTGAACAAGCTGTCTTTCAGTGAGTGGGAGAACATTATCAAATCTTTCAAATTCATCAGTGGAGGAAGAGGAGTCATCATTGTCCGGCTGGACTGGTGATTCAGTATGCTCCTGTGGATCAGGCTGAGGCTCTTGTTCAGCTTGAACCTCAGCGTCCATTTCTTCTCCAGCTGATAAAATTTCATCATCTGTTTCAGCAAGCTCATCTTCGGAAAAGAGAATGCCAGTAACATCAGCAACGGTTAACCAGGGGTTGGTGATGGGTTCCATATCAGCGGGTGGTATGTTTCCCTCTGAGTCTTTGTCCCCCGTTGACCCCTCGGACACTGGTGGGCATTTCCCAGTGCCTTCGCTGGAGTCAGGATTGGTTGTGGGTTCCGTATCGGCGGGTTGTTCCTTTCCCTCCGAGTCTTTGTCCCCCAGTGACCCCTGAGATACTGGTGGGCATTTCCCAGTGCCTTTAGCAGAGTAAGTGATAGTTGTATCCCTATCAGCGGGCTGTTTGATTCCCTCTAAGTCTTTGGGATCGATCAGTGTGCCCTCAGACAAAGGCTGTGATTTGCTAATGTCATCCTTGGGTGTTGTGGAAGGCGCTCCCCTACCAGCGGGTTGTATGTGTCCCTCTGGATCTTGGGGAGTAGTGGTTGTGACCAAGGGCACTGACTGTGATGTATCAGTGTCCTTCGTTGTCACGGGGATGGATGTTTCCTGGTCATTAGTGGGTGTCTTTTTAGTCTCGGGCCTTTTGTGCCTTTTGGGCTGTGTTCCTGAAGCCTCAGGGCCCTGGGACTTGGGTTTAGTCTTAGTCCCAGTCTGAGACTTCCCCTTTCTCTTTTTAGGAGCAGGGTTTGGAGACACTGATCCCTCCTGGTTGTTTATAGCAACCATATGGGCCGTCAATTCAATAGGAGTGACAAGGTTTGGGTCTTTTTGAAAATTTGATTGGCTCAGGATGCCTGGTAAAGCACAAAATTTTTCTTCCTGAGGATAATTTGAACCCAGTAACACTTGCAAAGCGCAAGAGACAAACCTAGGATACGAAACGTATTTCGTCCTAGTTTTGCTCTGTAGCTTGGTTACGAGATCACTGTAAATGATCTCCCCTATGTCGACAGTGACCCCATTCATTAAGCAGTATGCCATCATCAACTGAATAGAGTTAACTTGTTCAGTGGATGAGTGGTTCCCGCCGAGGACCTGAATCACAAAAGTGAATAGGATCCTCCAAGCCACGGGAAATGAGCTTTTGGTGACTGGGGTCCTGTCCAAAAACGTTGGATCTAAAATGATTTGTTTTAACCCATCCTTCACTGTGGAGGGTTCAGGATGGGCGACATAAATTCCTTTGTTATAATCCAACCATGTTGAAGTGCAAAACGTTTTGTAATCCAGGGTGAATTGTTGTTGCCCCCCGTGAAGACTGAATCTGATGAGATATTCCCTGAGAGGTCTGAGGTTGTTCTCATCAGTGGAGGGTGTCGGGTCATAGGCCTTGGTTGTTGCCCAAAATTCCCTGAGGAGATTTTGGTAAACAATGGAGGGACACTGAATAAAGGCCGTTTTCAGTGGGCAATAAAACAAAAATTTCATAATGTCTTTGTAGGCTGGGACAGTTTCAGGGTATTCAAAGTTTCCTATGACATTATTAGTTTTAAATTCAACGTTTGTAAGATCCCCTACCCACTGAGAAGCAAACTGGAGAGATTGAGTTCTAGCCATTTCCATTTAAAAGATTTTAGGGTTTTGAAAATATTTTGACTAGAATAATCAAAGTTTTTTTTTGATCTCTCAAGTTTGTGATGAAAAACTTTTGTAAATGTTTACAAGAAGGTTTTTCCAAAAGAGGTTTGAAGAGTTTTTGAGCACACACAAATATTTCAGAGTTTTAGAAATGATTTTGACAGAGTTTTGTTGCAGAAAATAATTTGTGTGTGTTTATTTGTTTTGGAAGAGGGTATTTATAGAGTGGTGAGAAGGGTGATTTGTGCACAAATGGGAATATTAAGAGTCGGTTTTTGAAAAACGTTTGAATTTCAACATTTAATGCTACCACTCCATTACCCGCAGTAAAATCCCGTTTTTCAAGGTAACAGTTGCAGTGCACAGTAAAAGTGCACTTTTGCAGAGATAAAATATCAATTTGATATTTTTTGTGAGAGGAGGCATTAAATGCCAAGTGGGATGACAGTAAGACAAAGAGACATATATTCCTTTATTAAATTAGTGTGGTTACCAACCTAGGACATTTAAGTAACTGATACTTGGATCATTTAGTTACTCATTCAATGCTCTATGTCAAATGTCAGGGACCCTGAATGAGTCTTACTCATTCAGTGAGAGATTTGTTTTGGATGTTCAGGGAGGACGAACCATTTCAGAGAACTTACTGAGATTGGTTTTCAGATACTTGACTTTCAATGTCAAGCATTCCCAATTCAGCTTTCAGTCTCCTGAAGGTAGGTTCATCCAAGGGTTTGGTGAAGATATCAGCCAGTTGATAGTCAGTAGGGATGAAATGAAGTTCAATGTCACCCTTCATTATGTGATTCCTTATGAAGTGATATCTGATATCAATGTGTTTGGTTCTTTGGTGGAGGACATGGTTGTTGGAGATTGCAATAGCACTGGTGTTATCACAGAATATGGGAACCATTTTGTAATGGATGTTATAGTCACTGAGTTGACTTTTCATCCATAATACATTGGCACAACATCCTGCTGCAGCTACATATTCAGCTTCAGTTGAGGACATAGCCACTGATTGTTGCTTTTTAGCACTCCAATAAACCAGTTTTCCTCCAAGAAATTGACAGGACCCTGAGGTACTTTTTCTGTCCATGTTGCAGCCAGCATAATCAGAATCAGAGTAACCCTTGAGATCAAACCCTGAGCATTTTGGATAATAGAGTCCAAGATTTGGGGTTCCCTTCAGGTACCTGAGTATTCTTTTAGCTGCAGTGAGATGAGATTCTTTAGGATTGGACTGATATCTTGCTATTAGACAGACTGAGAATTGGATGTCTGGTCTAGAATCAGTTAGATACATCAGTGATCCAACAATCCCTTTGAAATGGGTTTGATTGACTGATTTGCCAGTGAGATCAGGTCCAAGGTTGTTAGGTGGGACCATTGGAGTCTTCACTGAGGCACAGTCAGATATCTCATATTTCTTCAAGAGATTTCTGGTGTATTTCTCTTGACTGATGGATATTCCTTTATCAGTTTGCCTGATTTGTAGTCCAAGAAAGTATGTGAGTTCCCCCATCATACTCATTTCAAAATTCTTTGTCATCAGTTTTTAAAATTGTTTGCAAAGTTTGTAGTTTGTTGAGCCAAAAATGATATCATCAACATACACTTGGACTAGTATCACATCCTGTTGAGTTCTATAGACAAATAGTGTGTTGTCTATCTTTCCTCTGACAAACTTGTTTTGTATCAGGAAGGCTGAGAGAGTTTCATACCATGCCCTTGGAGCTTGTTTAAGTCCATAGAGGGCTTTGTCAAGCTTTCAGACATAGTCAGGGAATTCACTACTCTCAAAGCCTGGGGGTTGCTGAACATACACATCTTCCTTGAGATCACCATTTAAGAATGCACTCTTAACATCCATTTGGTAGACCCTGAAGTTCATGTATGTTGCATATGCAAGGAAGATCCTGATGGCTTCCATTCTTGCAACAGGAGCAAATGTCTCATCATAGTCAATGCCTTCTTGTTGACTGTAACCTTTGGCTACAAGTCTGGCTTTGTTTTTAATGACAGTGCCGTTTTCATCAGTTTTGTTTCTGAAAACCCACTTCATTCATATGACTACTACATCCTGAGGACATTTTATCAAGGTCATGACCTTGTTTTTGTCAAACTGTTGCAGTTCTTCTTGCATAGCCTGAACCCAGCTTGGGTGTTTAAGAGCCTCAGTGATACTTTTGGGCTCTATATCTGGTAGGTAATCAGCATATAGACATTCATTGGCTGAAGCTGCAGTTAGATTAGCAGCCATGCTTCTAGTGAGCATGCCTTCGGTGGGTTCACCAATGATGTTTACAAGTTCAATGTCTTGAGTTCTTGTCCACTTACTTTGTGGTCTGGGATCTGAGCTTGATGATGTCACTGGGAGTTTAGATGTGAGTTCAGGTGCAAGAGCCACAGAATCATTTAGAACATCTGTAGAGATGTCTTGTTCAGTTTGAGGTTCATGAGTTACAGGTTCCTGATCATTTGGATCAGTGTTTCCTATCCCAGCAGGGATTGATTGATTATCAATGAACTCAATGATGGTTGGTTTGGGTAGGTTGTGAGGTAAGACATAATATGAGATGTCAGCATCAGCTTGATATGAGGAATTGAATTCAGTGTTGTACTCATCAGGAGGATATCTTGATGAGTTATCAATTCCTATTTCTTCCACTGAGGTGTTGGTGAACCTGATGCTTTCAGCACTTTCATCAAAGGTAACATGAAAGGTTTCCTCAACTTGTTGTCTCCTTGTGTTAAAAACCCTGAAGGCTTTGGAGATCAGTGAGTAGCCTAAGAAGTATCCATCATCAGCTTTTGCATCAAACTTGCCTAGATGATCTTTGTGGTTATGAATGAACACAGGACATCCAAACACATGAAAATAGTTGATGTCAGGAAGTCTACCTTTGAAGATCTCATATGGGGTTTTATTATGTCTTTTGACAATGATTGACCTGTTTTGAGTGTAACAGGCAGTTTTGACTGCTTCAGTCCAGAAATGTTTTGAGAGGGCTGAGCCATTTAACATGGTTCTAGCAGCCTCAATGAGAGTTCTATTTTTTCTTTTAGCAACCCCATTTTGTTCAGGGGTATATGGAGACGAGAAATTTTGAGAAATTCCTTTTTCATCACAAAAACTCTCAAGCTCGTGATTTCTGAACTCAGTACCATTGTCAGTTCTGATTTGTTTAACAGTAATGTCATTCTGGTTTTCAATCTTCCTGATGAATGACATTATTGTATCAGCTGCCTGACTCTTTTTGGAAAGAAAGTATACCCAAGTGTATCTTGAGAACTCATCAACAATGACAAGTGTATACTTCTCATGCTGGATTGATCTGAGACTGACAGGTCCAAAGAGATCCATGTGCAGGAAGTGAAGGCAGCTTTTGATGGAGAAATTTTTTTTGGTTTTGAATGATGCTCTGTGGTGTTTACCTTTTTCACAGGCAGAGCATGGTTTGTCTTTTGCAAAGACCAGTGATGGTAAGCCAAGGACCTTGTTTTGTTTTGCCAAGTTGTTGAGGCTTTTGAAGTTTAAGTGTGAGAGTCTCTTGTGCCATAGCCAATTGATTGTTTTAGTGGCTTTAGCAAAGAGACAAGTTCCATCTTGGGAGAGTGTTGACATGTCTAACACATAAACATCATCTCTCCTAGGAGCTATCAACACAACTTCCTTGTTGGCATTGAAAATGGTACCTTGTTTATC
This sequence comes from Chrysanthemum makinoi, assembly GCA_910596185.1. NCBI lineage: Eukaryota > Viridiplantae > Streptophyta > Magnoliopsida > Asterales > Asteraceae > Chrysanthemum > Chrysanthemum makinoi. Next base: position 138,323,468 of record OU343225.1, on the reverse strand, counting down.
ATTGAATTGTACAATGTATTTAGCATCACATAGTTGACTGACACTGATGAGATTGTATTTGAGACCATTGACATAGGCTATTCTAGAGAAAACTATTCCATTGCAGTTTACAGAACCATAACCTTCAGTGAGACATGATGAGTTATCACCAAATACTACCTTGGGCCTTGTTTCCTTTACATACTTGTGCAGATATTCCTTTACACCAGTCATGCTTCTTGAGCATCCACTGTCTAGATGCCAAATAGGCTCTCTAGCATGTCTCTGCACAAGCAGTAAACTGAATTAGTTTCTCTTAGTGACCCACTTACTAGTGGGCTTGGGTCTCAAGGTCTCTTTGAAATTTGCAATCGACTCATGGTCAGTGGTTGTGTGCATAGTGCTACCACAGGTTTTGCATTTAGAGGCTGAGGATGACTTAGTGACTCTGGGTTGTTTGGAATTTCTCCTTGCATGAATGACACTATCATGTTGGGATGTCTCATGAGCTGGATTACCGCATATATCACAGCATGTGTTCATGAGACAATCATCCTGATGATGATCATTAAACCCACAGTGAGGGCACAGAGGAAAAGGTTTTGCTCTATTCTTGGGAGCAGCTTTGGAGGATGAAGCATACTGATGACCAACTTTGGTATAGTTTGCTTGACTAACATACTGTAGATGGTCTGCAGTCCTGTGATCATCCTTTTTGCAGATCATGCAAAAAAGGATTCTATAGCAGTTGTCAGTGGTATGGCTGGTGTAATGACACAGCTCACACTTTTGCTTGTTTTTGGAGGTTGACTTAGACTTTGATGAAATTGAGGAAGCTGACTTTGTCTCCTTGATTGGTTCAGGGACCTTTTCAATGGATTCCGTTTTTTTAGTAAGCTTCCTCACAAGTTCAGTCAGTTGCTGAATTTGGTCAGCTTCAGTGGGGACAGAGGATGTTGAAGTCTCAGTAGGAGTAGACTCTTGTTGAGTTGGTTTTGTTGGTCTTTTCAGGATGGTTCTACCAAGTCCAGACCTTTCTTTTGGTGAATGAGGATTGAATTGCAGTGGAGTAAGCTCAGAGCTTGGAGCAGCACCCTGAAGAGGTTTTAGTGGTGGAAGCGGTGCTTGAGATTCTGCTTCAGACTCAGAGATGTGTTCAGTTCTACTGGGCACATCAGGGAGTCCAAGCATGCTCTTTAGAGCTTGACTTTCAGGCTCTAGAATCCTTCCAAAATCGAAATTTGGAAGCTTACTCTCAGGATTAACCCGTTCAATCCAATCACTGGAATTTAGAGTAGTCAGCATATTGGTAATCATACCACTAGACACAAATGGTTTTGAACTTTGGTCTTTGTTGCGAGAGTCAAGGAGATGATCTTCACCTATGACTCTCTTTTTGCTACTGGGGACACCCACAGCATCAAAGACCCTGGGATTCTTAGCAGTCCAACTATCAAGAATATCTTGTTCCTTTTTAAGTTCATCTTGAAGAGCCTGATTTCTCTTAACTAGTTCAGTGTTTTGAATTTGCAAAGTGACAGCCTCAAGCTTGGCTTGTTTTAAAATAAGCAGTTCATCTCTACACTTGTTTAATTCAAAACTTAGCTTGTTGTATTTTGAAAAAAGATTTAATCTTTTCTCTTCTACGAACTTAAGGTCAACATTAAGATAATTCATATAAGACTGCCAATCAGAGTCATCATCCATAGAAAGTAAGATGTTTACCTTCTTCATAGTGATGTTGACCCATTCCCCGTTTCTGGCATGATTCTTTCCAACAGCTAGGTAGTCCTCTTCTGAGAGGGCCATCAGTGCACTGACATGCACCATTTCATCATCTGATGACACTGGCTCTTCATCCCAGTCGAAGGTCTCAGCAACAAGGCCTTTGTTTTTACCCTGCACAGATTGAACACTTTTTGTTGTTTCTGAGGGACTGGCCTCGAGCAATGCAAGCTTAGCTTTGACTTTCTTATATTTTGCTTCAAAATCAACAGTTTTATTTTGATCAGATTTGTTTTGAAGGTTTTGATGAGACTGATAGATTTTTGGTTGAAATTTGCTAAAGCCTGAGGACTGATTTGACCCTGATGGTTTATAAGAGGGTTCAGAAATTGTTTTTGAAAAACAGTCTTTTGCAAAATGACCTCTTTTGTGACACTTAAAGCATTCAGTGTCCTCATTTGCTTTGGCATTTGAAAAACCTTTGTTTCTTTTTATAAACCTTCGAGAGTTAGCAAGGAGTGCCCTTTCCTGGAATTCAGTGTTCAGGTCATTTAGGTACTCCTCACTTGATCTCTCATCAGGCTCATCATCAGAATTTTCCTGAAAATCTTGAACAACATTGTTAGAGTAGAAAGCAGTTGATATTGGTGATGAGGTAGTGGTCAGGGACTTCTTGACTTCCTGAGACTTCTTTAAGTCAGGGTATCGTCTGTTGATGAGGTTTTCCTCAGAGACAAATTTCCCATAAATTTCAGGAAGCTCAAGATTTTGGATATGATTAGCATTCCTAAGTCCCTGAGAAAAATTCAACCACTTATCAGGGAGACTGTTGACAAAACCAACATTGATTTCATGTTTGGACAACTTAACACCATCATTTGACAGTTCATTTAAAAGAGTTTTGTACCTGGTGTAAGTTTGAGAGAGAGAGAGTTTCTGAGTCCTTAGCCCTGAAGGTGTTATACTCAAGTTTCAGGTCCATTATCCTGTTTTCCTTGGTATCAGATGGTCCTTCATGACTATGAACTAGGTAATCCCAGGTTTGCTTAGCTGTACTACAGCTTATAACAGACTCCATAATATCGTCAGGAAGACAAGATATTATGATACTTTTGAGTCTTTGGTCCTGGTTGACCACTCTCCTTTCATCCAGGGTCCACTGAGCTTCAGGTTTGGGCAACCCTTCAGCAGTCTTTAGGACAAATGGACCTTCATTTATACACTTGATATAATAAGGTTCCATCCCAATCAAATAGCAAAGCATTCGCTTTTTCCATTTGTTGAATTTGCCAACTTCAAGTCTAGGGGCAACAGTTGAATAAGCTCCACCCTTTTTATCGACTAGTTGGGGTACATCAATTTCAGCCATTTAGGATCCTAATTTAAAAACTTTTAGAGCGGCCTAAAAACGAGTTTTATAATTAGCCTTGCTATGATACCACTTGTTGTTCCCCATTCACTATCGTTTAAAACAGTTTAAATATATAAAACAAGTTAATAGTAAACTATGACTGAAATTAACATAAGTAAAACACACAGAGTAATTTTTAACATCATATTCTTATTAGAAATAAATCAACAAAGAATACGTTACCCAAGTACTTGCGGAATAGTACTTGGGATTGAAATGAAAAATTTGGGTGACTCCTCTCTAAGCTCAGGCTAAGTCTGAGCACAACTCTTAGAGCTCACTGAGCTATCTCAGGAACTAAGTTGTATTTGGAGGAGTGAAAAGATGGCTTGCGTGTATGTGTGTTTCTACAATTCACAAGCTTAATCTTTTCACTCCATCTCTTATGCTATTTATACATGTATGAGTTTTAACTCTTTCCTAAGTGACAAATCTGACATCATACAGAAGACAAAATACTGATGTATTTTGTCTCTGTTTACAAAGACTATTCTAAGTAAAAGACAAGGCTGCTTTCCATAACTCAATGATGACACTGAGCTTGTAAGTTAGCCATTCAGGGAAAGTTGAATTATGTTGATAAGGACTTCTTTTTATCTGATTCAAACTTATCCCGCCTTGTCTCGCTCTTTCTTCAGTCTTTTCATCCTTCAGTCTTCTACTTCAATTTGTCTTCAGTGTAAGCAGTTGGAGAGGAGTCTTGGGGATTCAGTGAGTTATTGTCATCACTCACTGAATCCATCATCTTCTTCTTGACTCAGTCTTCACCCTTTAAGTTCCGCCTTACTAAGTGGAGAGACTTCTTCTTTGCCTCGTACTGAGTATCCTGAAGATGACTCACTGAGAGACTATGCACTCAGTGACATGTTAGTGTTTAACGGACAACACTTGGGCTATTTTCTATTCAAATCCTAGATTAAGGGTTTTGGGTATTTAGTGAACCCAACAGTTTCCATAACCTGCTTTGTACGACGATTCCAGATCCGGTAACCTTTAGAATTCTAACAGTATCCAATAAAGACTCCAATGTCAGCTTTGGCTTTGAGCTTTCCAAAGTCATCACGATCATTATTTGGGTAGCAAAGGGATCCAAATACATGAAAGTGTTTGAGATTCGGTTTTCTGTTATGGATAAGATCAAAAGGTGTTGTGTTGTGGCGTTTTCTAATCATTGATCGGTTTTGAGTGTAGCATGCAGTTCATACATCTTCTGCCCACAAGTAATCTGGGAGTTTAGCATTGATTAACATTGTTCTTGCAGCTTCCACTAACGTACGGTTTCGTCTTTCAACAACTCCGTTTTGTTCTGGTGTACGTGCAATAGATGTCTGATGCTCAATTCCCACTTTCTCATAAAAGTCTCGAAGAGTTTGGTTCACAAATTCAGTTCCTTTGTCTGTTCTTATTTGGCGGACGGTGTTTCGGAGCTGAACTTGAATTTTCGTGAGAAATGTGATGATCATCTGTGGAGCTTGGTCTTTGCTTCGAAGAAAGTAGACCTAAGTCCATCATGAGTAGTCATCGACAATTACCAAGATGTAGCGTTTGCCATTAATCGTTTGCACGCGCATCAGGCTACACAAATCCATGTGAAGAAGATGAAGCACATGCTGAGAGCTGTGTTCCACCTTTGAAGGAAAATGAGCACGAGTTCTTTTCCCTTGTTCCCAAGCGGAGCAAAGGTGATATTTAGAATACCGGAATCTCGGGAGACCTTCAACAAGTTTGTGTCGAGCAATGTTGGTGATGGTTTGAAAGTTTAAATGTGAGAGACGACGGTGCCATAGCCAGGATTTTGTTGATGTTGCCTTTGAAAGTAGACAGATGGGAGATGAAGCAACCATGTCTTGCATTGAGATTGTGTACAGAATAGAATTGCGAGAGCCAGACATAAGATCGTTTCCTTTTAGATCACGAATGAAACAAGTTTTCTCACGAAAAGCAACTTCCAAATCTCCATCACAGAATTGACCGACTGAAAAGAGATTGTGACCGAGGCCTTCCACATAATAAACCCTGCTAATTTCGATATTGCCATTGATATAATCTCCGTAGCCCATGATAGATGCGAAGTGATCGTTCCCGAATCTGACAATGCCAATGAACTTTGCAATAAAGTTTGATAACAGTTTGAGATTGCCTGTCATGTGTCGGGAACATCCACTATCAACAATCCAAAGGATGATCTGTATAACCTGCATTACACACAGATGACACAGATGGAATAGAAGTAGATGTGGAACCCGAAGAGTTAGAGGATTCCGATGCAGTTATAGTCGAAATACAGACATCAATGATTTTAGGCATCCATTTAAATCCTAGTGTATTATGAATCCATTTCTGCCATCTCCAACTAGTCTTTGCTTTAGTCTTAGTGAATGCACTAGGTGGTACTACATTCCTTGGAGGTGATACTGGAACTACAGGGACATCAATGCGTTTCTTAGAATCTAAAGAGGGCGGTTTACCAAGCACAGACTTAGAAGCATTAGTGGGCCTAGAGGTATTCCGTTTCTCGGGATTCTGTAAACGAGACAAGATAGCTTTAGCAATACATTTATCATGACAATCAGAAAGCATACTTTTACGACATATAACATAAGAAGCTTCAGACTTAATATCAAAGGTACTTAAAGGTTCAGCATTCGTTACAACACTTTTTCCATTACATTTACAACTCGGGTCTTATTCAAAGTCCTAGGGTGTTCTTCTACTTCAACATTCTTTATTGTTCTTTTCTTAGGTCGCAACTTCCTATTCTTCCTTGTATTGCTCCTAGGCTGTGAAGTGCGGACGTTGGGAAAAGAGGCAACTATTCCTGTTTCAGTAGAGGGAAGCACATTAGTATCTTGTGGTTTGTCAGTAGGCATTCTGGGGTCACGTTTGCTAAGTGTTACAGGTGCAATTTTCTTAATGATGCTAGGCTGAACTTGTTCATACTTTCCTAAAATCTCTCTTAACTTAATGATAGTGTGCACCAAATCTTGATTTTCAGAACGAAGATTTCCGAAAAAGTTCATGACTTCCTTAGTGTGTGCAAGATAATGATAAAGTTCATTTGATGCTTCATCACGAGTCTGTTTGAGTAAATCAAATATGACACCATATTCCTTTTTAACTTTTGCAAGTTCCTGTTCATATTTTGAGATTTGACATTTTAAAGACGCGTTTTGATCATCCAGTTGCTCAAATTTTGGATTAAAAGTTGTTGTTTGCAACTGGTTGATTTTGTTTTGCAAAGCAAGTTCACGATTTTGACAATCTTTTTGACACCATTGAAGATGACGTTTTGCATTTGAAAGTTCATTTAACAGTCGTTCATTTTCAACTTTTAAAGACTCGATCTGATGCACATTATCAGTATTCTCAACATTTGCAACAGAATCAACAGAATCAACAGAATCAGCAGAGATATAATCAGATGCATATGACAAAGAATGAAATAACACAACATTATGGATATCAGCACAGATAACATCTTCCAAGAGTCGATCAACATCTTTTCGTAACATTTTCTTTTTACGTTTTGTATTAGAAATGGATGTTTCTGTTTTCTCGAAAACGACTTTCATCAGTCCAAGTTCCTTATGAAATTCCCTTTTCCCAATATAATGCACAATTTTTCAAATTTTTAACATGGGGTAAAAGTCTTTTCGGAAAAATATCTCTTTTTTCTCGCGCTTGAGGCGATTGAAAATGTTCAACTTTTATTTTAGAATGAAATTCAATCTCGCGTTCTAAAAGTTTGAGGTCAAAAGTGAAAATGTCAAAATATCTAAGAATTTGACAATTTTCTGGTTTTGATTTTACTTCACTGATTGAAGGTAAAGGACCATAAATTTGTGCATAATTTGGTTGGGGAGTAACATTAGAAGACTCAAACGTTTTGTGATAATCCTGGGTGTGTTAGAAGAATCATGTGGTGTGACGAAAGTGACCGCTTTTGAATAGTTAAATGGTTTGTTATAAACAACATTTTCTAATTTCGATCGACTCTCGTCATCTGCATCGAATTCCTCTTGACGATGATATTCCAAAACACTCATAACGGAATCATCAATTTTATTTTCTGCACTGGAAACTTCAGGATTTGGTTTGAATGCTTTGGTTGAAAGCTTTGGTTTGTAATCAGCAAGATTCGGTCCATATCCATCTGGATTGGGTTTTAAAGGAAACTTTTGAATAGTTGTGATTGACTCACCATGTTTGTAAAAAAAATTTCGAAACTCTTTAAGTTTGTTTTGTAAGCCAACAATTTCTTCAAGATGGTCATATATTCGTTTTGTTGAATGCTTTTTGTACGCAGAGAACTGTTTTTGACAAGTTAACAACTCAGCCTTGGCTTTTTGAGTTTCCAAAGTAAGAGCGTTAAGTTGTTTTTTATGTTCATGTTTCAGTTGTTCTATTTGAGACAACAAAGCATTCTTCGATGCGGCTAGATCACGAATCTGTCGTTCTAAAGATTTTTCGTTTTGATGTGATTTAGCAAAAGCGGCTTCAAAACCTTTTTCACGGTTTTCTTGAGTTTTGAAAAAATTGAGTTGCCATTTTAAGCATTCAATATCCCTGGTTAACAGTGCATTTTTACTATGTAAGTTCTGATTTAATGCATAACATTCATCCATTCGGGATTGTTGGTCTTTAAGTAAGAGATCAATATCTGGACTAGGCAAAGGTTCAGCGTGTTCAACGTGAGTCACAACATGATCACTATTCAGATCCTCAAGTATAACCACGGAGTCAATTTGAGTATCAAAGGTAACCATAAGACCATCTTGATCATCAAATGTAACTACGGGGTCTAGTTGAGAATCGTCGGAATGAGATGTGGACGACTCATTTTGAACATTCTAAGCCTCACCGGATTCAGATGTTGGCTGAGATATTAGATCAGTGATGAATATGGTTTGTTCGGGTACCTGAGACAAGCCATCAGTGTCATACACTGGGCCTGTGTCACTCATGTGAAGAGCTTGCATTTGTGCCATCAACATCACTGCTGCATTGGCCTGCCAGTCCTCCATATCATCATCTGACTTTGCATCTGCCATAAAACTCTATTCTTTGTCTGTGATAGTTCCACCAGCTTCATCCTTAAGAGCCAAAAGCAAAGCCTCCTTGTGATAAGCATTGCCCCTAGTCCTCGGCTTTGGGCATGCATTAGCCAGGTGTCTCTTCTCATTACAGTTATAGCAGTGAAGACCATTTATCCCATTCTGAGCATTACCATGTTCAACCACTTGAGCTCTCTGTTGTGGAGCTCCCATGTTATTCCTACCCATAGCATTAAACCCTTGACCACCTCTCATCTGACGACCATAACCACGATTCTGAACTTCAACTCGTCCATTGTTCACAACAGCCTGATTCCTTGTGTTCGATGAGGAACGAATGCGATTGTTGGATTTGTTTGTATAACGGCCAAAAGCTTTAGCGATCATAACAAATCCTTGTTGCAATGCATCAAAAGCATCTGAGTCCTCATTAGCTTCACTGTAAAGTGCTTGATCATTTTTGTTGTTGTGTGGAACCAATTGATTTTGTTGAATTTGTTGTTGTGATAGATCATATGGTGTAATTGTTGCAGTTGGTTGAGGAGCGGGTTGAGGAGGATAATTAGTTTGAGCCCACAAAGCAAGTTGTTGATTATCCGGAAGTGACGGTGAAACAGTTTGGCCACGGATAACCCTTTCCTTATCAACTTCTTTTTTATGAGGCTTCAAATAGTCGTACAACAATCGGTATGAAGCATGATGAAGATTCTTCGCTTGACGGAGTAAAATGACATACTTCTCCCAATCAGGACCAAGACTACTTAGGAACTTTGTATTGACTGCAATTCTTGGCATGATGATGTTGTGTTTATCCAAATCATTGATGATGTCTGAGAATAGATGATGATAAGACTCTAGTGTCTCTCCAGGTTCAATCATGAAGTGTTCATAAGCCAAGTAAATTTTGGATTCCATATCCTCTTGATTGAGTGCAGTGCCTTCCATGAGGAGATGAATATGTTCCCACATTGCTTTTGCGGTCTTTTGAGCATTAACACTTCGAAGAATTGGGTTTGGTAATCCTAAAAGGATGTATTGCATTGCTAGCTCATCAGCTTCGTAGTGTAGAAGTTCATCACCCGAAAGGTCAGTGACAGTTGCAATATTTGTGAGATCATCTCTTGGTGGAACAGCATTTGGATCTCCGGATGTAACAACAATAGGCATCTGAAATGGACCTTCCAAGATAACCTTCTTTAAGAACTTTCCATGTGGCTTCTTTAGATCACAAAACCTAAAGAACCGAATCACCCATTGATCGTAGTTTCCTAGAGTGAGCATTGGAGGTCTATCAAGTGATCCTGCCTCATGAATTGATTGCTGGCTACTTAAAGCTTCGCACATCTTTGCAAACCAAGTTGGTTCCTTCATAGTATTCCTTGATGGATGTTGATTGTAAACATTTGTGTAAGGTTGTACTTGAAGACTAGGTGGTGGTTGAACCATTTGAGGTGGAGTTGCTCCTTGTTGTGAATATTGTTGTTGATTAAATTGTTGTTGATAAATTTGTTGTTGTTGACTAAATTGTTGATGTTGTGGACTTAGTTGTTGTTGTTGTTGTTGATTATAAGTTTAAGGAAAATAGCTAGAGTATGGAGGTTGTGACATGTTGAAAACTTGTGTTGTTAAATGGATCTTTGTAGTCGAATGAAACGTTGTTGATGAAGTATCCTTAGGCGTAGAAAAACCAAGTTTTAGGCAAATCAACACTTAGGCATAAAAACACCAAACTTACGCGTAAAAGCAATAGTTACGCGTAGGATTAGCTTACGCGTAATAATTGAGAAACACTAAAGTTATGCGTAAACTGAAAGTTAGACGTAGAAAACTTAGGCGTAGGATTAGCTTATGCGTAAGACAGAGCTTAAGCGTAAGAAAAATCTTATGCGGAAAGAGTTCTACGCATAAGTTTGAGCTTATGCGTAAGATTAGGGTTTTGCCCAAAAAATCCTTTACACTATCATAGTGTAAAATATATCCAAAGTCGAAGTGTTTTCAGGCTTATCCAAGCAAGAAAATACTGAGTAAACCACGAAAACTGAAGATCGATCCAAGGAAAGGTTACGCGTAAAAATAGGGTTTTTATACGCGTAAAACTTAACCAAAACTGATTTCTGCCCAATGATGTTTCTAAACCAGATTTTTGTGATGAAACAGCTTTAATATCACCAAAATAACACAAAAGTGTGAAACTTGATGATCCAAAACTTCTAAACACCTTATGCATAGAAATAAACCCACGCTTAAAACCAAGATTAAAAACAATGATCCACACGTAAAGTTTGAAACTTTTTGCCAAAAACAGATATTTTAACACCTAAAAACGTTGAAAGTACAAGAATCTTGGATAGAAAAGTGTAAAAAATAAGTTTTTAAGCGTGACAAAGTGATAAACTGTTTTACGCGTAAGACCAAAAAAAATTAACTTCAAAAACAAAAGATGTTCACCCAACTATTTGGCGACTGAAACCATTGTTAAGTTCCCATATTAATAACACAAGCATTAATATAAGAAGTATAGAAGAGATAGTGATCGGTTGAACAAAGACACACACACACGTATGAATTAGAGAAGAGTTATGCGTAGAGTAAATGTGTAAATGAACAACCAACCTTCAATAGAAGGTTTACAAGAGTATTTATAGGGCAAGGAGCTAGGGCAACACATCTAGACTCCTTCCCTTCTTATGGGCTTGGGCCAAGGCTTATGGGCCTTCTACATAAGCCTTAGCTTAATAACAAACATAAAGGCCATATTAAGCTAACTATTACATATGAATCACTAACACTTGAATTAATGTTTAGGAGTGATTCCAACAATTTGAGTGAACCGACCCTAGTTTCCTTTTTTGTTTTTGGATTCTTTTGGAAGAGCATTTGTTTTAATATTTCGTATCTTTTAAACATATTGGATTATGTATTTTCCTTTGTAAGTCATTCGTTTATATGACTTGGTATTTTATTTTATAAGACTTCCGCTTGCAAAATTTTATTAGTATGTTCTGATATGACTCCATAGTGTGACATTCGGACCCTTGTCGGGTTGGGGTGTTACATCCAAAACCACCAGTCATGGTTTTGTGGAACTCTTAGGAGGTGCAGTCACGGTTGTTAGTTGCTGGTCTCAAGATTCCAACTTTAGTAGATGAACTGTTAGTTGTGACCAGTGCTGCCCTTACATGTTCACTGACTAACTGGTCCAACATGGCTTGATTTACTACTGGTGGGTTTGTAGTGACCCCAGGGGAAGTAGTAGCATTACCGGCTTGACCACGTGTAACCCTAACTAGTGCAGGTACATCAGCAGTCTGTTCACATGTAACCTTAGCTGACTTTTTCTTAGATGCCATTTATCTGTATTAGAAAAAGAAAAATGGTAACATATGAGGTTTCTAGATTAGAACATAATTATCACGCGTGAGTAGAAACATCACAGATAAAGTACAAGAATGGTAGCAGAAAGGAACGATCGAATAATAAATCAAGCTTGTTATAGATAGAAATCAATGTAGATTACACAAAATTGCAAGCCTGAAATGAGTCTAGTACTAACTGAGAACTTCTCAGTTTAGTGGATACATAACTAACAACAATACTACACTAAATATAATTACGCTCATGGCGTAACTGCTAGATCTCTGCTCTGAGCTCTCGCTATGCAGCCTCAAGCTCCTGGGTACACCTGTAGCTCTCTCGGTTGTACCTCATCTCAGTAGCCAGCATGGACTCTAGTGTTGTGATCCTCTGCCACTGGGCTCTGGCTGTGTCTCGAGTGATCCACTGTGTCCTCTCAAGATCCTCCATCCTATTGTGCATCATGGTATGACCTCTGCCATGTGCTCTCATCCGAGAATCCAAATCCCGAAGCTCACGATCATACTTTATCTCCAACCAACCAACTTTAACTCTCAAGTGATGTAGTACTTGCTTGTGCTCGCGGGTACCCTCAATCGAACTATGTATCCTCTCTAGCTGATCAGTGTGAACATCCAGTAGGTTCTCTTGTGATTCCAACTAAATGAGGACCTGCTCAGCGATGGTCAACTCATCTCCCACAACTAGTGAGGCAACTAGGAATGGAGAAACTGTTGGAGAGGGTGGTACAAATGATGGAGATGATGGTATGTAATCGGGACTCTCAGCTCCGGGCATAGTTTTAAAAAGCGCGCCTCGGCTCAAGGCTCAAGCTTTAGGGATTTTTTTGGATCGAGGCTCACGACATGCATGAATCCCACAAAAGGCGCAGCGCCTTGGGGCTTTTTGTGCCTCGGAGATGTAACAGGTTTTGGGGCTTTTTTCTAAATATTAAGATAAGATACATGGGCCTTATAAGTTATATTCATGATCCTTTTAAGTTATATTTAATAACCCTAATTTGGAAAATAACTAAAACACACAATCAAGTGGGTAACTATAGATTCTGATCATTTTACAAATATGTAATCTCTCTCACGTCATAAGTTTATATCTTGAACTGATTTTTATTGATTGTTTATATTTTTGATTTGTAAATAACGTCATAAATTTATTTTATCTTTAAGTATCACATCATAGGGTGAGTATTTGCATGATTTGTAATATTGAACTGATTTTATGTTTATTTTATGGATTGTTATTTGTTAACAAGTTACTTTGTTTCATTAAGTATTTTATTTATGACATATTATCATGAAAATATGACATTATGTCTTGAATATTAATATGTTGCTTGCTTGACATTTTGGGTTAAATTGTGAGCTTTGTTAGATGTAAGTCTGCAAGTGTAGGGCACAAGCATATTTAGTCTGATATGGATTTTAATCTATATGTAGTTCATCGAGCCAAATAGTTGATCCATTTGAGAAGTGACAACTGATCCATTTTAATCTTTATAATGGCTATATATGTGTCATGTATTAAATATTTAACGTTATTTTGTGTTATTTAAGCTACATAAATGGTCACATATATTATAAAAAACACTTAATGTATTTAGTGCGCCTCGTATTCATGAATCTCGCGCCTTAATATGCGCCTCGCCTCGAGGCTCTTTGGTCCCCTTCGCGCCTTAGTGCGCCTTGAGCCTTTCAAAACATTGGCTCCGGGTTCACTGCAATGTACACACTCCACATCTTTCCATATCTCCCCACTGATCTATTCCTGATATGCTTCCCCAGTACCCTGTCCAACCTGAACCATAGGAGGAATGGCATCCATAGCCTCTTCGCTAGCCCGAAGCGTAGCCACTTTCTGACCCAAGCCCAACGGTAATCCATCCAAATACATACCCTGACTATGGGCAGCTCTCGAACTCTACCCTACCTCAAACATACTTGGTTCCTCCTCAAGTATAGCTTATCCATCTCAAGGCACAGTCACTCCTTAGTAAACCCCAGTAGTCAAAACCATGTCTCTATCAGTACCCTCTAGAATGGGCTCTGCTGTAGCGGGCTCCCTTGTCTCATCCTCGGAACCCTCAGTCTCAGCCTCTGAATCACTCTCCCCTGCTGAGTAGGAGTCTGTAGCCCTCCTGAATCTCTGACGGAGTGGTGAGTTGGTTGGTAATGATGCGGGTAATGATGATAGTGGGGTGGTGGAGGTTCCCATGTTAGTGGAACGTGACCTCTTGGGAGGTGATGAAGGTGGTGAGGCTAATCATAGGCGGTAGCCAAGTACCCGGATAGTGATACAGGTGGTACGGCGAGCTGTAGAAGTCTGAGTATGTACGGTAGGTATATGAATGATACCGGTGAGCTGTGTGGGTGGAGTATGTGAGATATCAGTAGGTGTAAGCTGGGGTGGAGATGGTGGTGTGGGTGCGGTCTCGTCAGACTGAAAGGGCTCTGTGGAGTCTGATCCTTGGCGGGCCAATCGCATCTACAAATACGATTCATCATGCCAGGGTGCCATTTGCAGTGGTGTTGAGCCTAAATCAGCTGTCTGACTCTCTCCTGAGACATCGTGATGAAAGGTCGACATAGGCTGTAACAAGACGGTACGTGTGTGTAAGTATACAGAAAATACTTATAATATTATAGCGTAACCAAATAATAATACAGTATGTTATGAACTCAAATAATCGTCGCATAACAATCAATCAAGTGAGTGCAAAGCAAGGCTGGCAGGCAAGTGGCGGTCATAGGGACTTAATTTTGAAAAATTTGTGGTTATAGTTTAGGGTTTATATGTACCTAGTTCTCTATAACCTAGGCTCTTATACCAATCTGTAACACCCCAAAACTGATACAGCGGAAGCAACATAGGGTGCTACTGAATTGGTATTCGCAACACAATGTAATAAAGAACATAATACAAACTCCATTAAAACATCACTAGAAGGGTACCCGCGCAATGCGGCGGCGGGTACCTGGTGACTATTTTTGTGGCGAGCAAATGTTTTTCATTTTAAATCTTTCTTATTTAGCATGTCCCAAATACTTTATAATGTAGTAGATACATGTTTTTCAAAAGTAGAACGTCTAAATTATTAATACTGTAAATAGTTAGCACTTTTATTTTTCAAAATTTTATCATTAAATTGATGGTTATAAGTTTAGTGAGTTTTTCTTATAAAACATTCTATTAAAGTATATCATTATTAGAGGGGTTACTATATGGTTTAAATGAGACTTAAATTTTTAAATTTTATATTAATTTTCTAATTTTCCTTTTATAGTAATGTTTTTTGTCTTAGAATTTTAAGACTTCCCTTTATAGGAAGTCCCAAATGCATTATAATGTAGTATAGATAATTTTCTAATTTTCCTTTTATAATAATGTTTTTTGTCTTAGAATTTTAAGACTTCCCTTTATAGGAAGTCCCAAATGCATTATAATGTAGTACAGATTAATAATTAAAAGAGTTTTACAACAATGTCAAGTGCGGAAAATATGGCCCATAAGTTTAAAATAGTCCCATAAAACAAGTCATAGTTTGTGTGAAAACACTTCAGTTGGTAATCTATAACCAATGCCATGCCATATCCTTGCCTGCAGATTAAATACCCAAGAAAAATATGCTAAAAGTCAGCAAAACGCTGGTAAGTTTATAGGTTTATCATAAAACAATAAAATTACAAGTTTGACCATGTGTGTTGGATGAGCATTACAACGAATATAATGTTATTCCAAAAGAGACTATTGCACTAGCATTAAGTTCATGCAACCGAAGTTATAACAGTGGGCATGCATCTAGAAGCATGTAAATAAATAA
This sequence comes from Chrysanthemum makinoi, assembly GCA_910596185.1. Classification (NCBI taxonomy): domain Eukaryota; kingdom Viridiplantae; phylum Streptophyta; class Magnoliopsida; order Asterales; family Asteraceae; genus Chrysanthemum; species Chrysanthemum makinoi. Next base: position 138,308,107 of record OU343225.1, on the reverse strand, counting down.
TTTGGCACGACAAGTGTCTATCCCGAAACACTTGAATTTCGACATGTTATACGCTTGCGTTTGCCTATCTAGTCAAACCGAACGGGGATGTCACTCCCAATAGATCTATATATAACATTCGCACTTCCCAGCAGGAATTGACGGTTCATGAGGTGGGGCACTTATGGGATACAAAGGGCTTAGGCTACTCTACGCAATAGTTTTCATAAAACTTTAAGTTTTGGTCCGAAAACACTTTTGCATGTTTCTCACTCCATAGTTTATAAAACAGTTTAATAGATAAAGTTAGGGTTATAAACTCACCTCAGCAATAAGCAGTCTGAAGTGACAATCAAATAGTGATAGTAGGCGGCTCCGACACGCAACCTAAATTAGTACAGCAAGTTTAGTCTTTATTTCATGTTTAAGACTCAATAAAGTTCAACGAAACTTTATAAGTTTTACAATGATTGTGTCGTTGTTGCTTGTGTGGCATTATTCAAGTTTGAAAATAGTTTTCCAAGATTTTTTGTGTATTTCGGCTTATGAGAGTATGAAATGGAAAGAATATCGAAGATGGACGTGATTTCAGTTTAATGATAATCAAATGATAATGTATGGAAACTAAGACGTCGTTGGTGTGGGCGAAAAGGATATATATTTAGTATGTATATATGTTAATGTAAATATGTTTATCTTAAGAAAATTAAGTCTTAACTTAATTTGTATACATTTTGTATTAAAAAATACAATGTAGATTTTCGAAAGAGATACATCTCAATAATTATGTCTCAAAAAGTTTATATTTAACTCGTCTTATATATATATTAGAAAATTTAAATATAAGTTTTCAATAAGTATATTTCATTTGCAATTTGTAAAATAATTTATATGAAATTTGGCATGACTTGAGTATAATTTTCTATTTATCTAGTTTGGGCTAAACGTCAAAGTCGTATGCTTTATTTTATCGAGTTTAATATCCGATTTTTAATAATCGGAAACGTATGTCTTCACGTTTACGATTTTGAATAGTTTAAAAGTATGATATACCTTTTTAAATTAAGTTGTTATATATAAAAGTTGTTTGTTTTAATAATTTCATGTTCAAACATTATCTCGTGTTAAGCATTGATGTTGGCGAAAAATTTTGTATGTCGTGATGCTTATGGAGATGTTGAGTGAAAATGAGGAGTCGAGACGAGTCTAATGGAAACGAGTCGTGGTGTTTTGGTGTTGACACCTTCAACCAACGTATGAAATTTATTTGCGAACTACCCGAGCGCCCTGGTGGGCTGCGTTAAACCAAACGGACTCTTGGAATTACTGGGCCTCGGCCCAGTTTACACTCACACACTCTTAAAATTTTAGTGGGTTGGGCTTGTGTTTCAAACCAAACCAAACTGACCCTTTTACACTATGGGCTTCGCAGCCCAACATCGACCCAACATTGACCCACCCTTTAAATCTTGAGCTTGAGGCCCAACACACATTGTTACTAAAACTGTTGGGAAAATCTTGTGTTTTTGGCACAGTTTAACGCGAGGAAGACATGTCAAAACGTAAGCACAAAATGGAAACCGAACGCTATTATAGCGAGTCTCTTACAAGTACTCTACGACCACGTCGTGGTCTAGTGTTAAACCAGGTAAAATCACCCTCGGGGTGTTCTCCCTTGACTCGAACCAAACAAGCAAACACACCCTTTTGTGATTTGAATGAACCCAACCATATAGACTCCTTTGAGCCTACTGGTACCCAAATCAACAACAAAAATGACAACAACAATAATAGTGGCCAAAAATAACACTCTCGGGTGTGTTTTCTCATTCTTAGTCGTGGTTAAGACTCAACGATACGCAAACTAAACAAGTGAGTACATAACCGACGGGCACAACAAACTTGACACAAGCCGGAAACCACTTAAGTCTTATCATATTCCGAAAGCTAAACAAGCTGGAAATTAAATAAGCAAAGACCCCATAATGATGAACAAGCTTATTAATAAGCCGAAAGTCAGATAAGTTGTGAAAGCTTGAGCAACATACCCCGAAAATCAAATTATGTCAACAATCAAACAAGCCTAAGCATAAGCCGAAAATTACCAATTAAGTGGATTACCAAGTTTTAGGTTTCTTAGATTTTACCACACTTAGCCAACAACAACAATAACATTAACAAGAATCAAACTCATCTAAAATCTCCTCATTATTTACTACCGATCGGTTCAAAAAAAGAAAACATAACAAAACAATTAAATGAATTTACAAGGAATAAATCAAATGAAGTGAATAAGATTCTTACAAAAACAAATATGGGACGAATGGAAGGAGAACCGAACCAAAGAAAATGGACACGAGCTTTCTTGGACAAAAACCCGATTATAGGAACAATTTACACTTCGATTTGACTAATTACCACTTGAATTAGAAAACCCCCAACTCAATTTGAGAAAACTAACTCGTATGAACCCTAATTTTGTTGTGTTTGTGTGTGATTGTGAATAAAAACCTGTGATTTATGCATATATTTATAGATGTAATTAAGGAATGGAGCCTCTAGTCTTCTTGGTCTTGAATGAAGGGTGTCTCCCTTTTCTTGGGACTCGTCTCTCTCTACAGCCACACCCCAAAGATTTCATGTGACATTCTATGGTAGTAGATGGTCGTTTATGGCATGGTGAGAGGGATGGATTTGGTGTTGACCTCCAAAAGAGAGAAGAATGGATCTGTTTTTGTGTTTGTGTGGGAGAAGCTTAAAAACAATGGGTCAGGCCGTCAGGGTACTTGGGGTACGTTTATTATTTGTATTTGTTTTTGTTTTATTAGAGCACAAGGTGAGGGAAGAGCCGATAACACGTTATTGGTATGCCATCTCAGCGCCACCTCATCACCTCTCCAATAACACACCAATAACTAAAATACTCTCCCTCATAACACACCACTAACATGTTATTGGGTCCCATAAAATACCCCACTAAAAATACTCACTCACTCACAATACACACACAACATCACCAATGGCTTGAGCCATTCAAATGGCTTGGGGACCATTGGCACACAAACGACACATAACACGGTATGGTAATAACATGTTATTGGTTCATAGTTGGGACGAATGACATGTTATCGGTATCTCATACCGAGTGCTCTTAGTTAAATACTTTATTAACTGTACCCCGTGTTCTGTCGAGTCTCCGCGTAAATGTGTTTTCCCGGTACACGTAAAATGTAAAAATTATATTTTTGGAAACATTTTTGTAAGCGTAATAATATGTATCATTATTACTTAGAAATTTGATTATAACAATTTTGCCGTCATTAAGTCGTGTCGGTATGCATGTGGTGCGTTTTCTATAAAAGTGATCATTACACTTTTCTATATATAAAATATTAGTTATGTGTATTACTGCGTGCTGCAGTGTGCGGGATAACTTTCCAAAACAACCATTTAAGCTTATGTATGCTTAAAGATTATCAATCAGGCAATAATAAATTCACATTTATTATTAATATAATCACTGGAGAATTACCATGTGTGACAAATACCTCCACCATCACTTTACAATTGAGGTGCACATCCGAACCGGTTAACCGAACCGCATCCGAAGACAAACCGAAAAACCCAACCAGTCAAAACCGGTTTTGACCATAACCGGTCCGGTTTTTATCCAAACCGCCGGTTAGGAACCGGTTCGACATTTTGAAAAAATCACCGGTTTGGAGACCGGTTTTTATTAACCGAATAACCAAACCGGTTCGGTTAACCGGTTAGGAACCGGTTTTTGGGCTATGGGCATGTTTTTTTGGGTTTTTTTGAATTTTAAAATTTTGAATTTGAAATTTTGAATGAGGGGCGGGAAAGAGCGTGGGGGGGGGGGAGCGGATTTTATTAAATATGTTTTAAAAATTACCATTTTGCCATCTAAATGTTAGTATAAATAGATGTGTTATGTATTTGGTTAATTATCACTTTCAAGCAATCAAAAAACACTCAAAAAAATCAAAACCGAAAGTATGGAAAGTTCAAACACCAACAACACCACCAACACCGAAGCTGGTTCAACAAGTGCAGCGACGGTTGAGAGAGTTTTACCATGCGACCGTGTAAAAGATCCATGGGAACACTTCAACTACGTCCTAATGTCGGACGGTAAGAAAAAGGCTCAATATAAATATTGCTTGAGTATATTGTCTGCCGGTTCCAACTCGACGTTGAGGGCTCACATCAAACAAAAGTATTGCAAGACACTCAAATCGGTTCTGGAAGCCGGTCAATCGTCCATGGCTCGAGACGGGACTATTTTTGCATACGATCATGATTTACTCCGTCAAAAATTGGCCGGTTTGGTGATTCAACGTGGTTTGCCGTTCAACCACTATGACCACGATGGGACGACGGAGGTGTACCAGAATTATATGCAACCGCAGTACCATCATGTAAGTCGTATGACTCTAAAACGCGATGCTATGAAAATGTGGAAAACGACTAAGCAAGATTTAAAAATACTTTTTAAATATAGATGCTTGTGTTAATTTAACAACCGATGTTTGGGCGGCTCCTCATAATTTGCCATTTTCGTACCTTTGTGTTACCGCACATTGGGTTGATCCCAAAAGTTGGCAAATGATGAAGCGAGTCGTAGCATTTGAAAACTTTCCGGTTCCTCACTCCGGAGAAGCTTTATACAAATTGTTGAAAAAAGTGTTTCATAAATTTAACTTGACAGAAAAAAAATTCAATAACGTTGGATAATGCTAGTAACAACACAAATGCAATGGGTAGACTAAAAATGGAATACGATCCACCTTGTAATGGAGATTTTTTTCATAGTCGATGTGTTGCACACATCATTAACTTGGCCGTGCAAGCGGGATTAAAAGATCCGCATTTGAGTGAAGTGAAAGAAAGTTTTAAAAGAATGTTAGTCGATGTTTTTTAAAAGGGTAATAAAAGATATAATGCATACATTCAGTTGTGTGAAAGTGCGGAGAAACCTTGGTTACAACCTTGTTGGGATGTTGAAACAAGATGGAACTCCACTTATCTTATGTTCATAAGTGGTTTAAAACAAAAGGTAACTTTGCAATATTTTCATGATGAGAAATTGTCGGGAAAGGGTAGGTGTGCTCCATTTGATGCCGATAATTGGGATACTATTGAAAAACTAACCCGACTACTTGAAGTTTTTTACAACGCAACAAAAAAATTGTCGGGAGTTTATTATCCAACGGCTCATTTGGTACTCGAGCAACTATTCTTGATGTCTTCACAAATTTCCGCATTTGAATTTCATGGTGGTGTTTATACAAGCATGGTTTCCGGGATGAAAGAAAAGCTTTTGAAATATTTTGAAACTTTGCCACCGTTAATTACTTGTGCGGTCGCATTAAATCCATGTTATAATGTAAACGGGGTAGAGGTGTGATTGGCTCCGAACGGCCTATCTTTTATTAGTCAACCACTTGTGAATGGTCAACCATAAAAGTCAAACAGCTCATAACAAAATGCAATTAAGTCCAGAGGAGTTTAGTGTTTCCCCGGGTCGTTAAGTCCCAACGAGCTGTGCGATTGAATAGGTAAACGCGTAGTGATCGGGAGATATTGAACAGGAAAGGGGTTATGATTTGGAATAATTACACCTAAAGAGAAAGTTTGTAAATTACAGGGGCTTAAATGCAAATTAAAGAAAATTAAAATATTTAACTTTAATTAAAATATTATTTAACTATTAAACCTAATTTAAATTATTAAAATCTAATTGAAATTACTTAAGATCTAATTAAAGGATTTTTAAATTACAAAACTAGTTACAAATAAAAGTTATAAAAGTATAGATTATATAAAACTTACTTATTAAACTTAAATTCTAATTATAAGATTTATTATCTGAGTATTATTAATTATAAACTAATTTAAACTATTAAATAATTACCTAAAAATTAAGAAATTATAAAATAAAGCTAGAAAAATGAAATTATGACTTAGATAAATCTAAAATATTATAAAACTTATTTTAAAATTGAAAATATATTTATTACACTATTCATGTATTTATTATTAATTAATTACTATTTATTAATTATTTAAAACTAATAAAAATTCTAATAAATACTAAATGACCTAAGAAAAATCTAAAACTTTTTATATAAATACTAAACAAGTGCAGAAAACTAGGAAAAATATAAAAATGAAAAGTGCTTTTTGAAAAAGCAGAAAAATAAGCCAAATGGCTTAAATAGAAGAATCACTATTTTTATTTTTGGTTTTTCTTGAATTTTCTTTTACAAAACTATTTTACTACTGAAAATAAGCAACTTCTGCGAAGACACATTTTAGGGAACTCAAAGATAAGCCGAATGCAAAGCAATAAGCTCAACAGGGAGCTTTTTGGCTTAAAAGTGAGGTTATAAGCTCACAACAAGCTAACAAGCTGAAACCAAAGGTTGAATAAACTAGAAACAAGTTCCGGGAACTTAGAATAAGCAACAACAACAAGAAAAACACTCTGAACAAGCAGAAATAAGGAATAAGCAAAACGGGAGGTTTGTGAAAAAGAGCTTAAAAGAAGCAAGCAAATAAGCAGTCTACAAGCTAAATAAAAATTAACTAAAAATAACCTAATCAAGATGAGCAACAAAATATTATAAATATAAAAGCTTAAGTCCTATCTCCTAATATTAAGCCCTACACGAAATTCACAAGTTTATTCAAAAATGGGTTTCTAAGAAATTTTGACTTTTGAAGAAAACCTATTGTTTGACTTTATTGAGCTTTGATCTAATTCTACTTACTAATAATGATTAAATAAGCTAAAATGAGACTATAACAAGCTACTTTAACTACTTCTGAACCGATATTAAGATTATGGACTTTAGAAACCTTAACAGTGAACAACTATTGAGCATACAATGGAAATTTGACTTTTAATCAAAGAACACTTAGTTAATATGGTTTAACTGAGATATTGGCCCCTTTTGTGGTGTACATCACACAAGAACAACAACACAAACAGCTTGGATCACAGATAACCCAACTATTCCAAACATCCCTTTAAAAAACCAACTTTGTAATTTTCAATGCAAGATACTGCATAAGTCCATGAATCTGATATTTAATGACATAATGTGCTATAAGAAGCTGAAATGAACAATTAAACACCAATAATAACAACAATATACTGAAAATTACAAATATGCTATATTACTATGAAAAATGAGCAACTGAGTAATGAGAAGATTTCAAAGAACAAGCATAAGATTTTAAGCTTTATGTTAATTCAAATACACTAATGAAACATAAAAATACTGATAAAAGCACATAATCGCTAATCTACGGTTAATTGCTAAAATGAGAAATTTGGCTTACAAATGAAACACGACTGAGAATAAGGAACCAAGGACCATAAGTAACCACCTACACTCCCCAAGGAGTTCTAATTCCCAATGCAATCAAAATTCCACCTTTTCTCATCTTCATTCTTCATAATCACTGGACTTTTTATTTTATCTATTTTTTTTAGCTATTTTTGTGATTTTTAAGTAAACTGGATTAAAAGGTCTCTAAATGATATCCAAGCTTTAAAAACTTATAAGTGCACTGAATTAATCTTAATGGAACAAGAAACAACAAGTTTCAACAATCTTAAGTGAAATTGTCAATATCACCTAAAATTGCTAAATCTGAATTTAAAGAGCAAGATTGAAATTTAAGGTTCAAGAAAGGTTTAATTGAATTAAGTAAACTGAGTACAACATGATTTAAATGAAAATTATAACTGAAACTTGAAATTACACTATTACGTTTGTCTAATTTACTCTACTCTTAAAACTAAACTAATAATTCCTCTCTGCTGCTTCTCTCTTCTTAAAATAAAGGTCTTTTGAGGTCCTTGCAGACTTTTGAGACTATCCCACCAATTCTGAGCCTTTGATTTAGTCAGAATCATCCTAGCCGTTTAAAACACCTTTTGGCGCAAAAAAAAATCTTAATGCTAAAGCAGTTTTAGAGGCATTAATTGGTTTTGGGAAGTTGTAAAGGTGGAGGGGACAAGGAAAATAAGGTTTAGTGGCCAAGTTGGTATTTTGGTGATGAAGTGGTAGGAGCGGTAGCCAGTGGAGGGTGGAAACCATGGAGGTGGAAGGGGAAAAGGAGGGTTGACTGTTTGACCCCGGTTTTATATTTAAGGGGATTGGGCTGGGATTGATTTGGGCTTGGGTTTTATTTATTTTGGGTCCGGTTGGTTTGTAGTAGTATGGAGCCCAAGGACCAATGGTGTATTATTTGGATTCTCAAGGACCGAACCTGCCAATTTTTCAAAGTTATTCCAAGGGTCAATCTTGCCAAGTTTCATTAGTACAAGGACCATAAAAGATAATTTTCCATTTTTTTTAAACTTCCAAGGACTATTTTTTTGCCAATTTTGAAACTTGAAGGACTAAACATGTAAATTCTCCAAACTTTTTACCCAAGGATCATTTTTGATAAATTTTGATTTTAAAAGGACTTGGGTTGACTTTTATTCCAAAACAAATGCTCAGGGACTGATTTTGTCAGGATTTGAAAGTTGAGGGACTGAAACTGCCAATTATGCAAACTTAGCTCGTTTTTCATCTATTTTTAAACATTTTGCATCTAAACATATAAAATACAATCTTTGGATATATTTTGTATTTTCTTTGCATATTTGAGTGTTTTAAGTGTTTTGGCAACGGATAAGACAAAAAATGATGAGTATTTACACACTCATCAATCCCCACACTAAACTATTGCTAGTCCCTAGCAATCTTTTATGAAAATTTAATGGATTTAAGTCTCTTTACCAAAAGCCATTACTTCTGGAGTAGCCAATTGTTTCGATTCAAGTAAGAACCTTGGTACAATGATAACCAAATGATTTTGAGCAAATCACCGGCTTTCAACGGTTTTGATTTGTCTTTACAGAAGCCGTTTGCTTCTGGACTAGCCAACTCTTAGATAAAATATCTTTGGTGAGTCGATTACCAATTATGGTTTTCCAACTGCCTTTACCACAAGCCATAAACTTGCGGGCTAGCCAACTCTTCACTAATTAAAGATATGGTGAGCTGAACACCATACAATTTTGGGCAAATTGCAAGCCGTCAACGGTAGGGGTGTCCATGGTACTGGAACCGTCCCGAACCGGAACCGGAACCGAAAGAACCGAGAACCGAAAATATAAAAAAAGTGGAACCAAGAACCGTACCAAGTTCTTCGGTTCGGTTCCGGTACGGTACTCGGTTCCGGTACGGGAGTTTAGTTGGTTCTAAAAACAGATTTGAGCAAGAATATAATAAATAACTTGATCCAAACTTTATCCGCTAGCACCAACAATCGAGTATTGAAGACAAGAACCTGTAGGCATCTAAAATTTTGAAAACTTTGACTTTGCAATTATGAAAATGATCTATTACGTAGTAATTACAGTAGTAATTTATAATCAATGTGTTTTGCATAATAATAAAAAGAGTTGATTCACTTATGTTTCTCATAACAGATTACCAAAGATTATTCATCACTTACTAATATGTACTTAGTGAGATCATCAACAAATAAGTGGTGTACAATTCGTAAAGTTGCAATAACAAATAATAACCCATTATAATATTATAACGACAACATAATGTGATCAATATTCGTGTTGCAATAGAAAAATCAAGTGACTAATTCAAGAATATGAAAAAAAAAAAACTAGAATCATACTGCATAAAATTTACGATAATGCAAATTTACGATAATGATTTCAAGAGAAACTTACTTTCATGTTGATGAATGATGATGATGATCTTTGAATGATTAAAAGTTAGGGTTTTAATTTTATTATGTGTTTTTAAGTTTTAGATTTTTTTATGTTACAGCTTAATAATAATAATGAGTAGGGTTTTTTTTTTCTATTTTCTTAAAAGGCTATACACATTACACAATGTCTCAAATAAACCCTATAAAATTTCATATTTTCAAAGTAATCGGTTCTTTCGGGAAAGTACCGAAACCGGACGGTTCCGACCCAAACCGTCCCGAGAACCGAAAAGTTGGAATTTTAGGAACCAAGAACCGTACCATGGTTCTAATATACGGTTCGGTTCTGGTACGGTACCGGTACGGTCCTCGGTTCTTTTGGTTCCTCGGTTTTTTTGGACACCCCTAGTCAACGGATTTGAGATATCTTTACCAAGAGCCGTTTGCTCCTGGATTAGCCAATCCTTTTGTTTATTAGACATGGCGGACTGATAACCGTAAGCTGAGTAAGTACAAAACACTTACTCCAAAAAAAAAAAAAAAAAATTGCCAAAAATGGGGGAATTGGGTGGTATAATTACATGATAAAATTCGTGAGAATTCCCCCCCACACTAGAAATGAATATTGCCCTCAATATTCAAAGTACCGGCGGTTATGCCGAAACATAGAACGTAAAAGAGAAATACTACGGCCATTATTTTTGTGATGATTTTTTTTTTTTTTCAAGGTTCATATACAACAGCGGGGGGCAACTCCCCCACACTAGGGTGGTAGAAAGTAGAAAGAAGTCAGAAATATGGGTGAAAACCCATATGGTGTGCTACTGTTTTTGATTCCCAAGTCGCTAGCTTGACTCGATCCCCGCATTCATTGGTTCATGGGGAAAGTTTGTAGATTCGGGACAACCACAAGTGGAATGTTCTCTCCAAAATAGTGCTTCAATCGATGACCATTCACTTTAAAATTTGGACCATTAGGTTGAGATAACTCAATGGTTCCATAAGGAAATACTTTAGTGATGGTGAATGGTCCAGACCAGCGGGATTTTAGTTTTCTTGAAAAAATCTTCAATCTTGAATTGAAAAGAAGGACTCGATCACCGACGTTGAAAACGCGGTTCTTGATTTTGGAGTCATGAATCTTCTTTGTCTTTTCTTTGTAGATCAAAGAGTTCTCGTATGCTTGATCACGTAGTTCATTTAATTCATTTATTTGAACTTTCCGGTGATCACCAGTTGTCTGAATATCGAAGTTGGCATGTTTCAAGGCCCAGTATGCTTTGTGCGCAAGCTCAATGGCAGGATGACACGCCTTTCCGTACACTAGCTTGTATGGAGTACACCCGATGGGTGTTTTATAAGCTGTGCGGAAGGCCCAGAGTGCGTCATCTAGCTTATCCGACCAAGAGGCACGGTTTTCGCCTCTGTCCTCTCCGAATTCTTTTAATCCCTCGGTTGGAAACTTCCACTTGCCCACTTGTTTGGGGGTGGTGCATAGAGAGGCGGTGAGTTACACCATACTTTTGCATGACTCTATCAAACTGGTCATTGCAGAAATGCGTACCACGATCATTGATTATAGCTCGTGGAGTTCCAAACCTAGCAAAAGAGATTTTAAGAATTTCACAACAACTCGGGCATCGTTGGTAAGCAAAGCTTTCGCTTCAACCCATTTTGACAAATAGTCAACGACCACGAGTATGTATTTATTTCCTCGAGATGAAGGAAATGGCCCCATAAAGTCAATGCCCCGGATGTCAAAAATCTCACACACTTGAATGGCGTTTTGCGGCATTTCATTTCTTTGTGAGATATTTCCGTGACGTTGACAAGCGTCACGGGTTTTGACAAAATCGTGGGCATCCTTGTAAATCGTGGGCCAATAAAATCCGGAATCGAACACCTTCTTGGCGGTGTAGTTGGGGCTATGATGTCCCCAGTAGGTCCAGAATGGCAAGCCTTGAGAATGTCATTGGCTTCCTGACCATACACACATCGCCTGATGATTTGATCCGCGCAAATTTTGAATAAGTAGGGGTCGTCCCAGAAGTAATGTTTTACATCTTTAAAGAATTTGTTTTTCTGTTGGGGCGACATCCCTTTCACCACAAAGTTACCCGCATGGTAATTTGCAAAGTCAACAAACCATGGGGTAGAAGAGTCTCTACGAAAAGAAACCAAATTGAGTGTTTCGAGAGGAAATGTTTCGTTTATTTCCTTTTTCTCGAACACATCACAGGTGAGGGTTTTCTAGACGGACAGATGATCGTGACCAGAGTTCTCAGCTCCTTTTATACCACGTATAATGATATCAAATTCTTGCAGGAGGAGAACCCAACGGAGCAATCTTTGCATCTTGTTTTGCAAAGAGATATTTGAGAGCCGAGTGATCCGTATAAACCACGCATTTGGTCAAGATTAGGTATGGCCTAAACTTCTCAAACGCATACACCACGGCTAGTAGCTCTTTTTCTGTAGTGGTGTAATGGGTTTGAGCTTCGATCATAGTCTTACTCGCGTAGTGGATAGGCTGAAAATGCTTGGTTTTACGTTGCCCCAGGCCTGCACCGATAGCAAAATCACTTGCATCGCACATGAGTTCAAAGGGTAAATCGGTCGGGGCACGAGAATGGGTGCTTCAGTAAGCTTTTTCTTTAATGTTTCAAAAGATTCGATGCACTCAGGTGAGAAGATAAAAGGAGCATCCTTCTCAAGGAGATGAGTCATAGGCCAGGCGATTTTAGAAAAATCTTGTATGAATCTGCGATAAAAACTGGCATGACCTAAAAAACTCCTAATTCTTTTGACGGTAGTAGGATGAGGCAATTTGGCAATGACATCCACTTTCGCTTTGTCAACCTCAATCCCGTTTTTGAAATCTTATGGCCTAGGACAATTCCTTCCTTGACCATAAAATGGCTCTTTTCCAGTTTAGACAAAGATTGGTGTCTTCACACCGTTTGAGCATTTTTTCTAAATGGGAGAGACATGTTTGAAATGAGTCCCCAATGACCGAGTAGTCATCCATAAACACCTCCATTGTTTCCCCGATCATGTCGTGGAAAATTGCCATCATACATCGTTGGAACGTGCGAGGAGCGTTACATAGGCCAAAAGGCATACGTCTGTAGGCAAAAGTTCCGTATGGGCAAGTGAATGTGGTCTTTTCTTGATCCTGTGGATCAATGGGGATCTGAAAATACCACGAGAAACCATCTAGGAAACAATAGTATTCGTTTCCCCGCTAATCTCTCAAGCATCTGGTCCATAAAGGGTAGAGGAAAATGGTCTTTACGGGTGGCTTCGTTTAACTTGCGATAGTCAATACATACACGCCATCCTGTAACCAATCGAGTTGGAATTAACTCGTTTTCTTCATTTGTGACAACAGTTATGCCACCCTTTTTGGAACACAGTGAATGAGACTGACCCAAGGACTATCAGAGATCGGGTAAATTAAACCGGCATCAAGAAGTTTGAGAACCTCCTGTTTGATAACCTCATGAATCTTAGGATTCACCCTTCTCAGATGTTGGACTGCTGGTTTGAAATCATCCTCCAATAAAATCTTGTGCGTACAAAATTCAGGGTTAATACCCTTGATGTCAGAGAGTCTCCAAGCAATTGCTTGCTTGTGCAACTTCAAAACCTTTATGAGAACAGTCTTCTCATCTTTACTCAAATCTCGAGCAATAATGACGGGTAATTTATCATCACCCTCAAGAAATGCATACTAGAGATGAGGTGGTAAGTCCTTAAGTTCAACCTCAGGAAATTCTTCAGTTTTCTCAACTGACTTAACTTCCTTATTATGAAGCTCAGCGGGAGGGAGTGGAGGAGAAGTGTCCTGATTTAACAACTTCTCAAGAAGAAGAATATCTCCCTCCAGATTAATCTCATTGTTATTAACCTCATCTGGAATTGAATCACTAGTGTGGGGGATTGATGATGGATCATCATTGAGCAACTTCTCAAGGAGAAGAATGTCCCCCTCAATGTCAATTGGAGCGTGATCAATTTCCCATGAAACCGAATCACTAGACAAGTATGCTTCAATCTCTTCCAAGATGAAGTCGCTTCCCTCAAACGGAGTGAGAGAAGGGGAAGGGTTGTTAGGTCACTAGTTTTACAACACAAGCATCAAGAGAAGAGATAGAGAGGAGAAGAGAGGCGGATGAACAATCTACACTCACACACACACGTATAAATGAAGAAGGGTTAGGCGTAGAGTGAGTGAAAGAGTAAATTGAACAACCAACCTTCAAATGAAGGTTTACATAAGGTATTTATAGGCAAGGAGCTAGGGCAACACTCCTACTCCTTCCCTTTCTCCTATGGGCTTGGGCCTAAGCTCATAGGCCTTCTACATAAGCTTAAGGCTAATAACAAACATAAAGGCCATAATAAGCTAACTATTACATATGAGTAACTAACACTTGAATAAGGTTTAGGAGTGATTCCAACAATCTCCCCCTCAAGTGTTATTACATATGAGTAACAAACACTCAAGTGTTGGTGATGAAAAACGGTGAAGGCGTTGATGTAATAGTAGCTTTGACGTCTTCTGACATTCTTCTTTCTTTTGAGAAGAATTGCCTTGATTTGAACAATCTCCCGGTGTAGAGATAGTTTACTTTGAATGGTTATGCTTTGACGTCATCTTTAACTCTGTTCTTTGATCATTGTTCTTTGTGATGAAAGTGATAGTATGTTGTTGTCTGCATCATGTCTGCCCTCGGCCCTTCGCCGCTCTAGTGTCTCCACGTCATTCTTCAACATGCTCACACGCTTTTGACGTTTGGGTTTGATCTTGATGGAGTTCTTTAAATCTCTTTAACTTTGTAGATTCTCTGTATTGACGAAGAATCATTCTGACTGTTTTGTTGCTTTTGGATAGAACTTCCATTAGTGATGATGTTGGCGTGAGCATGAGAAGAATCTGCACGATCATTCCGCTCGAGAGCTTCCATAAGAAGAAAACATTAAAGCGGTTAGTAATAAGCGGATTCCGGCACTTACAAGTTTGAACTTCGAGAGTGTTAACAGCATAGTGTGAAAACACAACTCTAATTCTTACAAAGGCCGTTCTGGAATCGGAGTCCCACAAGTGAGATAACACGATGTACCGAAGTACACCTACGATTCGAGATGAGTCGCTTGAGGTACACGAAGCATCACCTCACGTTGTAGACCATTTGAGACCACTAAAGCGCAATCCACGGGGAGTTGCCGGCGACCGAGCTGTTTGATGTTGACCGTGGCAGGAGTTTCCATTCAATCACTGAGGATCACAAATGTGAACCTCTCATAAATGTTCTCGACAGTTTGCTAAGATCTGTGAAGGACTCGATAATGTACCACTGAAATTCTTATTGTTGAATATCAAGTGATGAAATGTCAAGTGTACCTAAGAGATCTTTTGATGAATCTCGTGGCTCTAGACTCAATAGTGCGTTTTGGTTTTCTGGAGCGGAGACTAGGGAGAGGGTCTCCTTCTTCAATACCAGCAATCTCTAAGAGAAAGCCGATAGTTTACTTAGGGTTCCTGTGAGAATGAAACAAGCTTCTGTTGAGAGAAACTTGAGTGGATAAGAAGGTTTAGTGCATGCGTCACTGGGTCCATGACGACTTTTAATCTTCAATACCGGCGTCACTAAGTGACAACCAGTAGCATATGAATTGAACCCGATGTCTGCCCTAAGTTGAATAATCTGGAGGGCTATTTCTTTTCACCCTTTCTTTGCATTTCTTTTTAATTCTTCAACTCCTTCTTTCTCCAATTCTCATTTTCTCCTTTTATAATCATACCTAAGGACTTCTAAATACTTACTATTTGTGGTGTCCTTGGGTAGATCCATCCGGCTCTGGCGGATCATAGGACGGTTATTCCTAACCTTAGTCACCTTATAACTCCATGACTAACCTATGTTGCCATAAAACCATGATGTGAAAAATCTCTCACAAAGGTGTTATGAATGAAAAACGTTTTAGTACCACTGTAGAGATAAGATTTTGCATAAATACTCCCCCTCCACATGTGCTTAAGAGTTTTAACGGTTAAAATGCACGGTGAGGAAAGAGCGCGCACATTTTGAATTGATTAACTCAAGATAGACATTCCCCGCGAGACACGTTCATTGGCATAGTTAAAGAGTTGCATTGTCGCTTTCGGTGACAACTGGCTCTAGTCACTACCTTGAAGGTGTAGACAATCCTCGAAAGGTTGTCAAACCCGTCAGAGTTCATGTCTACCAAAAGTTTCTCGAATGGTACATTCTACTCAGACAAGTCCTTTGCGAGACACGTTTACATCACTAGCTTAACTAGCTTGAAATTATTACCCGTCCCGGACAAGTCTTTTCGAGTTATAACAGTTAAGATCTCGTCAATTCATGGGTTAAGTCTATAGCACAAAGATTCATTTGCATTGACACAACATATTTCTTATCACGTATTTTCTCCCCTCAAAAATGGCATATGTGATGTTATTTTTGAAAAGTTGAGAATAAATATGACCATTTCGAGTGTTAGGGAAGAATGACCATCGTGAACAATTTTGAACAAAGTTTTGAGTCAAGTACTCCCCCTCAACGAGTGATATAAACGGTTGAGGTTTTGAAAAGCATAAGGGAAAGTACTTGTTCTTTTGAGCAAAACCTTGAAAAAGAAAGGTTTGATAGGTTTTACTCAAAAGTAAGAAGCTTTCGCTCCTTTTATAAGGATTGTGGCAATGACGCACCACAGTGGTCCTTTATTTACAAGTACGGGTTGTACATTGTAATGTGTGCACAAGCCATAAACATAATCGATCAAACATCCAAAATTATATGAAGCAAGCAATTCAAGGGGTACCAGTGAAGTGCATGATGTTCCCGTGAGTGTGCACGTATGCTGAAAGCCGGTTATGTTAATTCGGTCACCATCGACATAACTCTCCAATCGCTGAACTGATCCCTTCAAACAACCGCTCATCAATCATTGTGATGATCCGCCTCACATCCCTTCTTTTCCTGAGAATTCCAGCGCTTAGGAGACCCAATTTTCGGCGATATCCTTTAACCTCGATGCCAATCATCCCTAACCAGCTTCAAAGTATGATCCCCGAACTTGTGGAGTTCGCTACACGCCATTAAGTAGTTTCTTTGAAGTTCACTACGGTAAACAACGCCGAAAGGTTTGCTGATGAGTGTATATTGAGATAGCTGGTTGATATCGGGAAGATCAAGCTTGGAGGAGTGAAGTTGACACGCCACCGATAAGATTCAACAACCGCGGGAGATCTTCTACACGCTCCTTGATGACGATGCGCTTATGAAGATGAGAAGTGACTTGATAAATTCGCGCTGTACCGGCTTGAGAATTGTCTCATGCAACCCTGTACTTTGGCAAGGTACATGTCTTCGATGTCATTGAGAGACAAATTCTCAAAGTCGCCTTCAGAGAAGCATAGTCCGCTCATCTTGTCGTTTGACTACGATCTTCTTTAGGAATGTGTAGTCCCACTTAGACGAAGGGTCAACGTGTATGATGGCAACGATATCTTTAGAACTATGCACAGCATGTTGAGACTTCTGAACCCGACAGCTTCTCAGTAGTAGATTCGTCGGCGTTGTCTGCCGCTGATGAATCCCATACAATGCATCTCGGTCGTATGCTTTCCATCTGTATTGGAGAACAAGTGATTGGCACGCTCTCAATGGCTATGCAGTTTGAGTAGACATACGCCGGGAATGGAAGTGTCAACGAGGTAGCATATTTTCTTGAATCATCGCCACCGTATAGAAGAAAATCCAAGTCTTTGTTGAAGAAATATCTGAAAGGAATCCTTGGTTCACCGGTTCCAAGTGTTGGTAGAGGTTTGGTCCACCTGGTAGTATGGAGGGTTGTCCCATTGTGTGAAGTCAATGTTTGCTTCCGGGTTGAGCCAATCCATGTTGTTAGACATAGCTCGAGCAATGTTTTCAAGGTGATATTCGACCTCGAGGGCACTTTCGAGTCTTCTTTAGAAGTTGAAACGCTTCATTCTTGATTCGCCACCGTTTCAGATTTTGTCATTTTCTTCACATGGAACTTTTCTTGCAGAATTTTAGCATGCTCCAATGTAGAACCGTCTACTAAATTCCGACCTTCTTCGTGGTAGGGAGTGTTGTCAACAAGAGTATCAAACCATTCAAATTCCTCTCGCTTTATCGCCATTTAGCCATGATAACGACGCCATTCTGAGGTCTTCTTCTTCTTCTTTTCAAGGCCTAGATGATGATTCTCGGTTTCGAACTTGTTTGGGGAGAGGTGGGTTGTTGTAGGGGCTCAAGGACCTCTTCATCGTCACCACCTGTATACTCAAAGTGATCATCGCTCGAGTCGGGTGGTAACTCGAATCGTCCCCGAGGTTTTTCAGTAGAAGAACGAGGAGGAGATTTTGTTGAACAGAGGCCGTTGTAGAGGAGGTTGCATCATAGAAGATTCACCTACTGCTTCTCGACGCTTAGGTGCAGAGTCTTTATCCTTATCCTTGTCTTCATCGTCTCTAGGACGCTTAGACTTTTCAGCCAATCTACAAGCTTGAAGTTGGTAGTCCAAAGAATGCTTGAAACAGCTTTCCTTCATCGTAAGTAAATGTCCCGATCGTGCGCATTTGTGTAACAAGCTTGGCCACCAATTCATTATCCGAAAACTAACCGGATCGGTTGGATTGATTGTGACGGTTAAGGGTGTTGATCGAATAGTTTGCTTGGCGACCTGCATAAGATTTGGATAAAGTTGTTTGGTGAACAACTCCTTTGTGAATTTAGGAACGTATCTAAGGTACTTTTTCGCGGTAGCCTTCGATCATTTCGCTCAGCCTTTGACGGTGATTTTTCATGAATTCTAACAAACTTCCTCGCCTTTCATCTTTTCATGCTCGTCATACGATGTGTATGTGATCAGCAAAGAAATACAGCTTTTTGTTGAGCACGTTTTCTTTCTGACTTGTTTGACAGCTTTGGTAATCCGTTCATGAGCTTGAGAAATCCAAGATTTAGATGGTTTCTTCACGGATTTGGATTATGATTTGGTTGACTTCTTTGATGGTGGTGGCGAGGAGTGGAGAACGAATCTGATGATGAAAAGATATGAGGAGACTCTGGATCCTTCGGAGGTTCAAAGGTTTCTTCCTTTGATCGTGCAGGACTATCTAGAAGAAACGTATCATAATCAACATCTTTATCTTTTTTCGACTTCTCAGTTTCCTGCGTACCAACCTCAAACTCATATTCGTTAGTATCCTCCACAAGCTTTTGTTGTTGCACAAGAGTGGTGGCACCAACTCCCTTATCGGGTTGATTAACCGCATCAGGAGATGGTTCAGAGTGGGCAGCACCACTTGATCCTCCGGACCACCCATTTGGTCTTTAGCAAATTCTTCAGCTTTGTGTTGGTGTCTAAGGATTTGATCGTCTTCTTGTAAACATTTTCTGGTGGCTCTTTATCACTCTCCGAGCTTTCATCATAAGGTACAAGTACATGAGTCTTCCCTTTTTCTTTATCAGCTTGAGGACTTGGAGGTTTAGCTTCAAGGAGGTGTTACCTTGCAGATTCAGAGTAGGTAATCTCTTCATCTGTGTCACAGTAGACCTTCAGAGCTTTCGTCCACAAGCTTTCTAGCGTTCAGTGTGGGAATAGGTTCAGTTTCCTTTACGGGAACAATCCTTTTACGAGGAGGATTCCTTTTGGGAAGCTTCCTATAAATATCTGTACTTGTAACACTTCCAGCACTGCGCTTCTTCTGGTCCTCCGAGTAGGTGTACCTGAAGATTTTTCATCAAGATGACCAACTTTGCCTTCTTTTACGGCTAACCGATACCTTTTGTGTGTTTCAAGCTTTTTGATTTCGGTAGTCAGAAGGTGATTAGTAATACCGCACCGCTGTTCTTTGTTGACGATACTTTGATTCTGACAGATAGTATGGGTTCAGTCAATATGTCGTGATTATCCGGGTCATTGAGCCTCATGGGGATATCCGGATGAAGTCCAAGAGCTCTCTGGATCAACAGTTTGGTGTATCTGACATAGGGAATCTTGAAGCCAAGCTTCTTGTGAAATAGCATCATGTCCTCCCATATCACTGCTTCGATTTCAATGTCCTTCTTGTTGATCAACGACCCGAAAATTTGCAGTTCCATGAGCTTGGGATGCTCATAGCCACCGTCACGACCAGAGACCGATTTGGTGATGATCATGTAGAGTGTTCTCCATGGTTGAGGAATATTCTTCACTCCACGCGAGTGCTTAGTAATGATTCCTAAAGCTTCATCATAACCAATATCTATCAAGAATTTCAGAACTGTCTCTTCAGTAGGGGTAGCAAAGAAGTCGGTTGGAGCGATGTCAGAATGATGAGGACAGCCCGTAAGTCAGCAGGGGTGATAGTGACTAGTTTGTGATTAAGTGTCACATTCACTGCACTTTGACCAGTGATCCTCTGCATAGAATCCCAGAATTGTTGAATGTAGACCTCTGGAACTGTGGCAGAGTGTGAGAGCATGTTCGGGTAGGGATGATTCCTGAGAATATCCATGTAAATGAGACAAGAAGATTCTAAGCATGTGAAGGTGTCAAAGTCAACCCTAAGGTTGTTCTTTCCAATCTTTCTCGGATAGCCATTGGGGAAGATATCAGCAATAGTGAGAACCTCAGGTGCATCCACATTCATTTGTTCAACCATGTCGTGATCTGAAATAACATTAGCCAAAAGAACCAACATATCGAGAGACATAGTGTTAGTCAACAGAAGGTCTTATTGTCTAGTTATTGAATGTACAGTGTCAATGATTGTTACGAGTCCTAAGTCACTTGTTTGTCCAATAGTCCAATGATGTCATGAAATGTTTCGTGAGTTAGTTAACTTTAAGTTTTAAAGTTTATGTTATCACTTATTGTTCACAACATATCAAACGTTAAGTTTATTAGTGACATTAATGGATTCGGACGCTATGATAAGTTTATTAACAAGTTTGTACACGTAACAATTCATAATGAAGGTCAATCAAGGCATAGGCGTAGAATTGGAAAAGTTAAGCGTAAACAGCAGTTACATACGCGTAGGGGATAGCTTATGCGTAGGATCCTAACTTACGCGTAAGAAATGTTACGCGTAGGAAAAAGGGACCTTATGCGTAGAGCTTACGCGTAGGCGTATATATACCTTACGTGTAAGGCTTACTCGTAAGAGTAGACCTTATGCGTAGAGGTCACTGTTTACGCATATCCTTCACAGATACGCGTAGTCCCATTGTAGAACCTTACGCGTAATAGTTATGCGTAGATTTATTCTTACGCATAACTTGACTACGCGTAGGGTAATCCTTATGCGTAGAGTTTCAAATGACCTTGATTCTGAATATTATGCGTAGCAAAGCCTGAAATAAGTTCATCAAATCATTAATATTAACACAAAACTTCATTTTATCAACAAAACATGGCATGAATCATTCGTTAATAGTTACGCGTAGAAAGTCATACGCGTAGGTCAAAACCCTAAGGGTTTAAGAATTACGCGTATGATTTTTAACCATAGGATTTGCACCATATAAATTCTGGTAGGTCTAGAGTGTTGTTAGAGTCTTTAGGCCAAGTATTAACATCTAATTCGTTGAGAATCAAAATTACCCAAAGTCATGAACATTAAACCCTAATTCCAAATTGTTAAACAATTAGTGTTTCTGGGTGGTTAACAACCATGGAAATCATCAATTCAACAACATATGACCATAACCCAACAATCTTTTAGACCAAAACACTTCACATTCGAAAATACCCAATTTGACTCAAGAACCCTAATTTTCAAAAATCATTAATACGTGTTTCTGGGTGGGTTTTGATGGTTAAAATGATATCCTTGATGTATTAGAAGCGTTTAGACACAATCCATTTAACCAAAAAACACACACAATGATTGTGTGTTCATACGCTTATGCGTAGAACACATAATCACGCGTAACACAATTTTTAGCCGTAGGATTTGCATGAAATTAAAAACCTTAGCTTAAAAACATGTTAAGATCGTTAAACCACTTACAAAATGATGATCAAAGTAACGGATTTCTCGAATGAATCTTAGGCGTAGATGTTAAAAGTTGAAGGTAATAAATGTGAAGTGAATGAGTAGGTGGGAGGTGTTTTATTAAATTTAACTTTAACATTTTGACAGTTTTGGTCCCCCCACCTTTTCCTTTTTCAAACAAATCCATTTAACTTCCATTTTGGTTACCAAACAAAGTTTTTAGGAAAGAAACTTGACGACACTCCCCCTCGACTTAAGAAATAATAAAAGGTTATAAATTTAGTCCGAGGAGTGTCATTTAACCAGAAAAGTTTACCACCATTGATAAAAGAAAACAACCGGGGTAATATAACATGCAAGTACACAGATGTTTTGAAACGGTTAAGTATTAATTTTCTCCCCCTCAACACTAGATCGAAAAAATATTGAATTTTGAAAGATTATAGTGTTGACGGAAGAAACGTACTTGCAATGTTGAAAGAAAATAGATAGAAGAATATTTTTGTTGTTTTATCAGATTTTATACTTTTGTATTTTGTTTTTGAAAAAATATTTACAAAAGAGAGTTTGGTGTTTGACAGGTTTTTAAGACTGTTTTAGGAGGTCATCCAATTCCTCTTGAGTCAAACACCTCATACCAATCCGGTGGACCAACTCATTAAACCTAGCGGAGGCAAGGCTTTGGTGAGAAGATCTGCCAATTGGTATTCTGTACCCACGAAATATAATTCAACAGTACCCTGTTCCACGTGATCCTTGATGAAATGATAGCGAAGATCGATGTGCTTTGATTTTGAGTGTTGAACTGAGTTGCACGAGATCGCAATGGCACTCCGATTGTCGCAGTACATCGGGATTCTGTCAAATATGTAACCATAGTCTTTGAGTTGTGTTCGCATCCAGATGACATGAGCACAACACGCGGACATAGCTACATATTCTGCTTCGGTTGATGACAGCGATGTACAATCCTGCTTCTTTGATTGCCAAGACACTAGTTTATCACCAAGAAATTGTAATGCTCCTGAAGTACTTTTCCGTGAGTCTAAGCATCCTGCGTGGTCAGCGTCTGAAAAAGCGATTAGTTCAAAACCAGAATCCTTCGGATACCAGATCCCCAAGTTAATGGTTCCCTTTATGTATCGGAGGATTCTTTTAGCCTTAGAGAGGTGGGTTTCAGTTGGTCGCGACTGATAACGGGAGCACAGATAAACGGCAAAGACAATATCAGGTCTGCTAGCTGTTAGATACATGAGAGACCCAATAATACTACGGTATTTTGTAGGGTCCACCAATTTCCCATGTAAATCAGCGTCTAGCTTCTTGGTATGAGCCATTGGTGTGGCATAGGTGTCACAGGTTTTCATTCCAAATTTGTTTAACAATTCAAGGGCATATTTGGACTGACTCAGGAAAATACCACGGGGTGATTGATGAACTTGTAGTCCTAGAAAGAACGTGAGTTCACCCATCATGGACATTTCAAAAAAATTCTTCATTAGTTTTGCAAAAGCGATTGAAAACTTTTTATGTGTAGACCCAAAAATGATGTCATCCACGTAAATTTGAACAATTAAGATATGTGCCCCGTGATATTGTATAAAAAGAGTTGGGTCAACCAACCCTTTGGTGAAATTATTAGCAATGAGGAAGGATGATAGCTTATCGTACCATGCCCGAGGAGCTTGTTTGAGACCATACAGAGCTTTGTTCATTTGTAGACGTGATTCGAAACTCAGGATCAACAATCCATCCGGTTGGCGACATAAACCGCTTTCTTTAAGTTGTCCATTGAGAAACGCAGCTTTGACATCCATCTGATAGACCGTCATATTCATATGAGCCGCGAACGCGAGAAATATCCGAACAACCTCAAGACGAGCAACCGGAGCAAAAGATTCTTCAAAGTCTATTCCCTCTTCCTCACGATAACCCTTAGCCACCGACGCGACTTATTTCGATAACATTTCCTTCAAGATCCAATTTGTTTTTCCAAATCCATTTTAGACCAATGACGAGACTGTGGTCTTTCAACCAGCCCCATACTTCAAGACGTTAAAATTGGTTGAGTTCTTCTTGCATGGATTCAATCCAGTTGTCTTTTGTCATTGCCTTTGATGTTTTTAGGCTCAGATTGACAGACAGTGAGTGCATAAATGCAATGTTCACCGTCTGTGTGAAGACGTTGTCTTGTAACGACTGGTTGATTCGGTTGCCAATAATGTTTTCCAGAGGATGGTCTTTTGTCCATCTATGTGTGGAGGGTTGATGTTGATATACATTGTGCAGATTCTGAGGATTCAAATGGTTTGTTGAAGATTCGCGACATCTGGTGCAGCAGTCTCATTAGCAAACGGGTTAAAGAACGCATTTGGATCAAAATCTGTAGGTGGGGGTACTACATTCAATATCATCAGCAGCCTTCATCATTGTTGGAAGCAGTTTGTTCAACTGTTGTGGTGGAGTCAACTGGTGTAGGTGCATCTGCAATAGTAGTTGTTGTAGCAGTGTATCGTGTATAAGAGTATTATCGTTAAGCAGCCGAAACAACAGATACACCTGAGAACGTTCATCAAGATCATCACTGAACAGCGGAGCAAATAACCTTTCCATTTGTTGACGAGTAAGCTGGGGCTTTGTTCAGCTGATGATGGGTTTGGGGAAGTTTGCTTGCCAGTTCCGGGTTCCAAGCTGTTATACTCAGAAGCCACCGTGAATATAAACGATATTGACGGTTTCTTCAATCGGTTTCCCCCCAAACCGACAACCGCCTTTAGCAGATTTGAAACTTTGATGAAGTCTACATTTCCACTAACTTTTGAAGGTTTCAAGATGCAGCGAATTTGTAGATGAGCTGTAAACCACACAAAGAAAATCTGACTAATTGCGGAAGATCCGTTCGAGGGTAACATGCTAGAAATCGACAAGATCTTCTCACGTATGTGGGTAACTTCACACAAGATCACCCGTGAAATTGAGACGATAATACCAAAGTGAGATGTTTGAGCCATATATCGTCTTATTTCTTCCCCCTAATTGAAGGAATTCAAGAAGGCATTGGGTTTTCACAAAGAAGCATGTAAAAGAAGGTGATACACTAGGTCGTGAACCTAAGATTCCATCCTTTTGAAGAAGTGCCCTTTTCCTAGCCTTTTCTAGATCATAGTTCTTGTATGCGTCATTTGAATCATATGAATTTTTAATTTTAATGCTCAGTTTAGACAATGTTGTTCGAACTAATCCTAGATTTGCCGTGAGCACCATATGTTGAGGTTTAACAGTAAACAGTGTATAACATAAACAGTTTAACAGAAACATGTTTAACAGAAGCATTATTCTTAGGCCAGGAATGTGGAGTGACTGGTTTTAACAAATGATTATTCTCAACAACTTGGGAGGGAAACCGTGGTTTTGAAGATTTTGAACGCTCAGATTTAAATGCAGTTGGTTGTCTAACTACTGATTGTTTTCTGAAAGGTTGTAGAGACGATTTCCCAAGGTTGTTGGTTTAACAAAATTAGTATCCACACTCTTGTCAGTGAATCTTCTCAGTTTGTTTAGTAAAGCAACATGTGCAAGCCCCTTTGCTTGAAGTTGAGCCTTTAAATGCTCATTTTCTTTAACTAATGTATCCACACGTTTACTTTGTTCATTCAAAGATTTACTTTTTGTGTTAGGACCTAAGATATATCAACCTTATCACTTTACCAAGCAAACCCAACACACGTATCACCACGTTTACCACGCTACGCGTAGAAAACGTTCAACCCAACACAAACGTAAAGCATATAAAGAAAAGAAAAGATAAGAAAGATGGTGACTTGATGTTTTAAACAAAACCGTGTATGTGTAGAGGATAAAAATAAACACAATAAAGTTGTATATTCCTTGGGAGAGAAAATACACACACACACACACACACTTTCAAGCACACCCCTCAAATGACATACTTGAGGGGTATTTATAGTACAAGTAGAAGATGCCCTAAGGCTTGGCCATGGGCCTTGAGATGGGCTTGGACATGGATTGGGTTACATGAACTTATACAAGGCTAACTTAACTAAACGTCTAACCATTTAGCTTAGCCCAATCCATGAGCCCTTTGACTATTCTAGCACGATATCTAACACACGTTATAAAGTTCCTAAATGTGAATGACCATCACTTCTAATAAAAACTATTAAGGCTAACAATCTCCCCCTAAGGGGTGGTCATTCAAATGATGCTCCACTTGATTAGGTCTTTACTTTTCTCGAGCTTGAACTTTGTGTGTAGATAAAGAATAGTCTTGATTCTTTGTTCCTTCATGCTTTGTGATCAGATAATGTGGTTGTCTGCCGTAGTCAACTTCGTTGGTTAGGTATCTCCACGTCTTTTTCCACCATGCTCACACTTCTATTTGTCTTTTGGTTACCAATGATGTAGTTCTCGAGTCTTTAAACTTTGTAGATTCTTTGACATTGACGAAGAATCATCTTTAACTTTCAGTTGCCTTTGATTTTGATGAGAACTTTCATGTGTTGTTGGTATGAGCATGTGGTGAGTCTGCACGATCAATCCGCTCCGGAGCTTCCATAAGAAGAAAACATAAAACAAGTTAGTAATAAGCGGATTCCGGCACTTACAAGTTTGAATTTCGAGGGTGTTAACAAAGATAGTGTGAAAACACGTCTCTAATTATCACAAGGGCCGTTCCTGAACTGGAGTCCCACAAGTGAGATAACGCGATGTACCGAAATACACCTACAGTTCAGATGAGTCGAGGTACACCGAAGCATCACCCCACGATTGTAGACCGCTTGAGACACACTAAGCGTAATCCACAGAATTACCGAAGTGACCTGCTGTCAGGGCTGCTTGATGTTGACCCTGGCAGAATTTCCATTCAATCATCAAGATCACAGAAGTGGAACTTCTCATAAATGTTCTGGCAGATTGCTAAGATCTGCGTAGGACTCTAAAATATATCACTTGTGTCCTTATTGATGAATAACAAGCGATGTCATGTCATGTGTTCCTATGAGATCTTTTGATGAATCTCGTGGCTCTAGACTTAATAAGTGCATTTTGGTTTTCCTGAGCGGAGACTAGGGAGAGGGTCTCCTTCTTCAATACCAACGATCTCTAAGAGAAAGTCGATAGATTATGCAGGGTTCCCAGTGAGAATGAAACAAATCCTTTTAAGAGGAATTGAGTGGCTAGAGGTTAGGTGCAGTGCGTCACTGGGTCCATGACGTCTTTGTCTTCAATACCGTCATCTAGTGACAACCAAGTAGCGATGAATTGAACCCGGTTTATGCCCTAAGGTTGAATATGGAGGGCTATTTCTTTTCACCCTTTTTCATTACATTTCTTTTTAATTCTTCAACCCCTTCTTTCCCCTTTCTCACATTACTCCTTTTTTCAATCATACCTAAGGACTTCTAATAATAACTATGGGTATTGTCCTGGGTAGATCCTCCTCCGCTCTGATCATAGGACGAATTTCCTATCCTTAGTCACCTTATAACTCCATGACTATCCTATTGTTGCCATAAAACCATTTTTCTTGAAAATCTCTCAAAGTGTTTTTGATAGAAAAACATGTTTGGAACACTTCGAGAGTTTTATATTTTCAGAAACACTCCCCTTCACATGTGCTTATAAGTTTTGACAGTAAATGCACATAGAGGGTAGAGTTCGCACTTTTTGAATTGATCGACTTTAAATGAACTAGATCGATTCGAGACACGTTTACATCACTAGAGAACTAGCTTGAAATTATTACCCGCCCTGGTCAAGTCCATAGAAAGTTTCTCGAAATGGTACATTTACTGACTTTGATTACTCGTCAATTCATTGGTTCCGTCTGAGTCGAGCTCTTTTGAGATTCAAACAACGATCATTAAACTTTTTGATCACATTTTAATCACATTTCTCCCCCTCAAAAATAGCATATCCATGATGTTTTTGAAACAAAATGATTAAAAGATATGTTTTTCGAAAAGCATTTGGAGAGAAACTGATTTAGCATGAATTTTGGAACAATTTATTTGTTTAATACTCCCCCTTAACGAAAGCATATTTTTAATACAAAAAATTTAGAATCAATTAAGGGTTTAGAGGGAGTTATCTTGGTACCAAATATGAGAGATTTTGAAAAATCTTTTTGAAAAATTTCGAATCTATGGTACGCAAGATGATGAAGATTTTGAAAATCTTTTGAAGATAATTAGAGAAGAATTATCTTCATTTGTTTTAGGATAAGTGCTCGATATTTATGAAAATCGATTTTGCGTAGCACTTTCCTTTCTTTAAAGATCGGGTTACAGTCTAAAGTAACTGCAAGCCATTATGTTTTAGGAAAAGTGCTTGAAGAATATTTAAACCTTTGATTTTGATAAGCACTTTCCTTTCTTTGAAGCGTGGGTCCTGAACTGATGTGTTCAGAAGCCATTATTTTGAAGTCCGGGTTTCGTACTGAAGTATACGAAAGCCATTATTTAAGAAATTTTGAGAAACGACATGTTTTAGAAAACAATAAAGAACTCTCGCTCAAGCATCTGTACATACCCGTATCATTGTTGAATGACATTTCTAGAAACGTACAGAATATCGATTATACGAGAGACATGTCAGAGAAGAATATTTTTGATTTTTTGATTTTATATTGTTTTTGTATTTTTGAAAGTTTTATATTTTTATACTTTGCTTTTGTTGGTTTTTCAAATTTTGTATTTTGGTTTTTTCAAAAGATATTTACAAAGAAGATTTGAAGAAAGAAGATTAAGTTTGGCCAAGTAAAAGTGGAGTTAAGAGTGGAACTAGAAAAGGATTTCCACATGCTTAAATTGGCATAAAGTTCTTCTTTACCACATAGGGTATATGAACCTTCAACACTTTTACAAGTACCTGCATCCACAGAAGAATTTTCACAAATAACAGTGTTAGAAGTATATGTTTCCTCACGCTTAGGAGATCACTATCAACGATTGTAGTGGTTTCTACTTCCTTATCCTGATGATTGTCACTATTATCTGTGTTGGTGCAAGTATCAAAAATCTTTCCTGTGGGAATCCATCTAAGACCTATTTTGTTGAAAACTTTGCCCGTGGGAATCCACCTAAGGCAAGATCTAGGAGTTGTTTTCTTGTCAGATGCAGCGGAAGACTCATTTTTAGAAAAACTACGCCTGAAGAGATCCCCTATTAGGTGTCTTTTTGTTTGTCTTTTATCAACGGGCTTGTTTCTATTTGGTGTCTTAGTGGATTGTGCCTTGGCACAAGAATTATCTTTCATGAGATATAGTGAGACACATGCATCATGATTAGCTGAAAAGACACATTTTTACATGTAGTACAGACAAATTCAATGTTCTTGTTTAAAACAGCAGCTTTAACTTTGTCACTACAAATTTTGGAAATTGATTCTGGTTCGAAAAAGACTTAGAATTCCTAGTGTTGTTTTCTAAGGGCATAGCATTTTCTTTTGCACAACTACTCTTAGATGCAAGCCAATCCCTAGTCTTATGTAGAGTGTTCCTAGGTAATGGTTTACTACTACTAGCAATGCCTTGAAATCTTGTAGAATTCATCACCCTAGATGTTGCACCTAAAATTCCATCTTTTCGAAGTCTGTTGCCTTTTTCCTAGCTCTTCTAGATAGTGATTGTTGACCATGTTGTTAGAACCGACAGATTCTTTAACTGTATTTTTGGTCACATTCCGTAGTATTCCTAGAGATGACAGTGTAAACACTTTTTCTTTCTCAAAAACATGTTTTTCAAAAGCTTTGATAATTCTTTTTTTAATAGGCAAAGTCTGTGGAGTGACTGTTTTTGACAAATCATTTTTCTCATTGACCTTTGGAGGAAACTGAGAAATAGACATTTTTGGTTTGAAAACTGGTTTGGGAACATTTGGTTTCTCCTCAGTCAATGGTTTTGCAAACTTAGTATCCACAGCCTTTCCTTGACATCCCACCTGAGCTCTCAAAAGATCATTTTGCTCTTCATGTCCTTGTAGGCACGCCATACGACAGTTGTCATACTTGCATTCCTCGGTTTTTCGATCAAGTTGTTTAAAATAGGACACGCTTTCTTTTTCAAGTTTTTCAAGAGCTTTTTCATATTTTGAAACAATTGAGGTCTCAGATGGAGTCTTTCATGATCTTCAAAGAATATGTTTGCAAAATAATGGACATAATATCAGTAGTCATAACATCTTCGAAGAGAGAGTCATTTAAATTTTCCAAAACTTTGATGTGTTCAACACTTTCAGTAGCTTGCTTTACCAGGGATTTATGGTCCTTGACAAAGTCACTGCTTATTTCAAAAACGCTTGTTCAATGAATTACCCTCGACCGATGCCGTATCACTGAGGGGCAATTTGAGTTTCAAAAACTTTCTTTGTTCGATGTCAAAACTAGAGAACCAGTTGTTAGGAGTAATAGTGGTTTTAGTTTTAACAGTGTCTTGTAGATCCGCAATTCTAGTTTTCACATTGTCTAAAATACTTCTCGCATCACTTGTGTTAAAAGGATTATTTGAAGACATTTGTTCAATGTTCAAAAGAGATTTTGAGACAACGACTGGTTTTGAAACATATTTTGAAACAGGTGTTGACTCTTTGTTTGAAACACTTGGTTTGGTGGAAAACGTTGATTGAGAAACAAACGAAATACCATTAATTTTGTTCCATGTGTTATAATCAATTGGTTTGATTTCCGGATGTTTTTGTTTCATTTTTGATCTACTCTCCTCAGATAGTTCCAACGTTTCAAGAGAATCATGCACAATTATGGGTTTATGCAAAGGTTTTCCATTGTGCAACATATTCGGAGATTTCTGAGCTTTCTTGAGAAACGAAGAAGGGTTGTTACCAAGTGCCATTCTATTGTTAGTATGAAAACGCGGATTTACTTGATTAGAAAGCATCTTGATTGTTTGAGCAGAATGACCCGCTTTTTAAGAAGCACATTTTCCAAAGTTTGGATTTTTTCATTTTTATCAAGAATTTCATCAAGAAGAGAATCTTCTCGCTTTGAAAAATCGTAATCAACTCTTCTTTTCTTTTCAAGATTAGAAAACATTTCTTTTGTTTAGAAAGTTGGTTATTTAAATCAGAAATTTCCTTGTTTAGAGATTTAATTTTCAAGTTCGAATTCACATCAAATGTGTTATACTTGATTTGCAATTCTTTTTCTTTAGAAACCAAATTTCGATAACCAATTTCTAATTCTGATTCTTTGTTTTTCTGAAATTCAAAGCTTTTATGCTTCTCCTTGTAACTCTCAAACTCAGCGGTCAATTTAGCATTCGCGGCCTTAACCTCGCGATTGACCTTACTCACTTTCTCAATCTCAATACCACAATTATTGATTAATGATTCAAAATAAGCACGGTTTCCTCATAAGTCTCAAGATTTTGTGCCACACGTACCTCCATTAGGATCCACATCTGAGTTTCAGAGTTCGAATTGCTACAACTCGATTGTCCAGTATGTATCATAAGTAGGTGCTGATGTCACGAATGCTGTTCATCACGAAAACCTAATTGACTAGAAACATTAATATAATTTGGTACCTCATTGAGTGGATCTGTGTCATAGACCGGAGGTGTATCAAAAGTACCACTTGATGTTGTGTCCTGCGGATTGATTCTATGACCGAGGTTGCAAAGATTTTTTGCTTTATCTCGCCCGCTTTTGGATTCATGAATGCGTATTCCGCATCACCAATTCAATTCCCGACTAATTTCTTCTTCGTGCTAACATCAACATGTATCTGTAAGCCTTTCAAGCTTCAAGTAGTCGCTTGACACTAGATTCTGAACTAAAATAACCTGAATTTTGGCTTTGAGGTTCGGAGGTAGCATTCTGAACCGACGTCATATAACAGTTATTCCCATGTTGATATCCCATATTCTGATTCATAATCTGACCCCTTTGATGTCCAACAAACTACCCCTCGCATATTGCATCTGATTCCCCATTTGTATACCCGTAGCAAATCCATTATGATTCCCAATAACATCAACCATTTGTCCTTCTTGACCCATATGCATACTCGGTTGAGCAACCGCTGGATTATACGATGAAATCCATTGGTTGTTGTTATTTGGTGTAGTGGGACTAATGTTTACTTCATTGAAGAATCCTTTTAAGAAAGCTATGAGACGATCTTCCTGAGTTGCCATTGATGAAGGTATGTATGATAAAGTTGATGTAGGATCGATTCAACGATAAAGGAGTTGTGGTTGATGACGATTAAGCTCGGTTGAGGTGTTTCGAAAGTCGTACTCGTAACCTTGGTTCTAAAAAAAATTTTCAACAAAATTTGAAATTCACTATAAAAATTAATTCTAAGGTCGTATGAAAATTTTGAGTTATGACAATTTTGACGCCAAATTTGACCCGAAAAATTTGAATTTAGGCCCAAAAATTTGAATTTTTGACCAAAATTTTCACAGTTAAACCAAAATTTGAATTTCGTGTAAAAATTGAACGTTTAGTCTCCTCAAAAATTTAAATTTTACTCAATTTTTCCCGCCAAAAAACTTTAAAAAAAAAAAAAAAAAAAAAAAACCTTTATGCGTAGAAAGAGCTTAGGCGTAGAAACAGAAAGTTACGAGTAGGAAATGGTTACGAGTAGGATGGCTTAGGCGAGTATTATGCGTAGGAAGCTTAGGCGTAGAGAACGTGGTTACGAGTAGAGTTGGTGCTTAGGCGCAGAGATCTTATGCGTAGGATCTTAGCGAGGATTCCTTAGGCGTAGGATCTTATGCGTAGAAAGTAGCTTACGCGAACCTTAAGCTTATGCTAGACAAAAAAGTTACCGTAACCTTACGCTAATTGTGAAGTTATGCTGTTAGAGTTACTCGTAAGCTTTTAGCTTATGCGCAAACTATGGTTAAGAACAAAAAATCCTTTACACTGTCACAAATAGGGATGTTCACAAGTCGAAGTGTTCCACACACTTATCCAAGTGAGGGAAGCACTGAGTAACCCTTATAGCTCGAAGATTCTTCACCAAAAAGTTATGAGTAGAAAACTAGGGTTTTGACTTTTGATTTCTACTGTAAGAAATTTCCAACGATTCAAATGATTTCTTTTGCACAGATAGCCTTAAAAACACCTTAATAACCCAAAAATGTAGACCTTTTTCACCCAAAGTGCTTAGAAAAGTTACGAGTAGAAATGACCAACGAACCAAAACGTGTTCAAAAATGAAGAAAAACACGTAAAGCTTCAAACTTTTTGCAAAAAACTGAAACTTTAGCACCAAATATACCTTAAACCACAAGAATCTTGAATTTTAAAGTGCAAAAATTAAAGCTTTATGCGACACTTTTGAGAACAAAACTACGTGTAACTCTACACAAACAAACTTCAACCAAAACACTCCTAAACCATTGTTAGGCGATTGATACCAATTGTTAGGACCTAAGATATATCAACCTTATCACTTTACCAAGCAAACCCAACACACGTATCACCACGTTTACCACGCTACGCGTAGAAAACGTTCAACCCAACACAAACGTAAAGCATATAAAGAAAGAAAAGATAAGAAAGATGGTGACTTGATGTTTTAAACAAAACCGTGTATGTGTAGAGGATAAAGATAAACACAATAAAGTTGTATATTCCTTGAGAGAGAAAATACACACACACACACACACACTTTCAAGCACACCCCTCAAATGACATACTTGAGGGGTATTTATAGTACAAGTAGAAGATGCCCTAAGGCTTGGCCATGGGCCTTGAGATGGGCTTGGACATGGATTGGGTTACATGAACTTATACAAGGTTAACTTAACTAAACGTCTAACCATTTAGCTTAGCCCAATCCATGAGCCCTTTGACTATTCTAGCACGATATCTAACACACGTTATAAAGTTCCTAAATGTGAATGACCATCACTTCTAATAAAAACTATTAAGGCTAACATTTTGGCTCTGAGTTTAAAACATTGTTTTGCAGTTTAAGTTCAAGAGAGATGCAATGAGCCTCAAGTTTTGAAAAATCTTTTTGAAACTGAGAAATGGTCTTTTTGAGGAGAATGATTTCAGATTCAAGAGTTTCTTTTGACGTTTCAGTTGAATTGTTAACAAGTAAGGGCTCAGACATGAGATAGTTGTTTGGACATTGTGCAACACACCGTCAACCTCTCCTTCATTACTAAATTCAGTGTTGCTCAGATGTTGTGTCGCATTTGCAGCATAATATGATCAATGCAAGTATCCTCGACCATCCGCTGTTTGTGTCGCCGTCATAAAGGGGTAAGATATCTTCCTCAACCATTTCGTCACAGTTGGGCTCGGTGTCGTAGTTAAGTATGATATCTTCTCCAAATCTGCTGCTGTCATCCTGCTTTTCCAATGCTACAACCTCATTGTCCAGATACCGACAGCTTTGCAGAATCACAACATTCTCAACGTCCATTTGAGCATTCCTTTCATGTACATCAACTCTTACACCTTGCACGACTAATCGGGATATCGAATTTGATGATGTCTCGACGCTTCAATGCCGTAGCCAGAGCCATGTATTCTTCTTCCAATGCCACAAATGGATCTTTATGATCAGAATCCATTTCACTCCCCTGCAGAAGAATCAAAGAGAAGAAGGTGCAAAGTCGATATAGCACACGTATGAAGGTCGATATAGTGAATCTCAGTTTCCTCCAAAATAATTTTTGAAAAATTTTGACTCTCAAAATTTGAAATTCACTATAAAATCCAATTTAATGTTGAAAGAAAATTTTGAGTTATGACAATTTTGACGCTAAATTTGACCCTAAAAATTTAATTTGGGCCCTAAAATTTGAATTTTGACCAAAATTTTCACAGCTAAAACCATAATTTGAATCTCGCGTAAAAATTGAACGTTTAGTCTCCCCGAAAAATTAAATTTTTTTTATTTTTATTTTTTTTTGATAACTTGTGTTGATGGATCTTTGTAGTCGAATGAAACGCTGTTGATGAAGTGTCCTTAGGCGTAGAAATCACAATAACCAAGTAGCACTCCAAAACAGTTACGCGTACAATGAGAGTTACGCGTAGTTTTAGCTTACGCGTAAGCAGGAAAAAAGACTAAAGTTCGCGTAAACAGTAAGTTATGCGTAGAAAACTTAGGCTTAGGATTATCTTATGCGTAAGACCGGGCTTAGCGTAGGATGAATCTTATGCGTAGATTTTCTACGCGAAGCTTTTATGCTTATGCGTAAGTTTAGGTTTTATCCAAATGATCTTTTACACTATCACAAAGGTAAAAGAGATCCAAAGTCGACGGTTTTCGTGCTTATCCAAGCAAGAAACCACGGAGTAAAACCACGGCAAACCGAAGATCAAACCACGGATAAAGTTACGCCAGAAAAAATAGGGTTTTAGTTACGCGTAGCTTTATTCGTAAAAGTGATTTTGCCCAAAGATGTTTCTAAACCAGATTTTTGTGATGAGATAGCTTCAATATCACCAAAATAACATAAAAGTATGAAACTTGATGAACCAAAACGCCTAAAACGGTTACGAGGAAAAACACCCTCGATAAAAACTAGGTTAAAAACGATTCTACACACATAAAGTTTCAAACTTTTTGCCAAAAACTTAAACTTTAACACCCAATAACCTTTAAAGTACAAGAATCTTGGATTGAAAAGTGTAAAAATGAGTTTTTAAGCGTGAGAAAGGTTAAAAAACGTGAACCTTACTAGTAGACAAAAAACAAACCGTTTCACCCAACTAGATGGCGATTGATACCACTGTTAGGTCACTAGTTTTACAACACAAGCATCAAGAGAAGAGATAGAGAGGAAAGAGGCGGGATGAACAATCTACGCTCACACACACACGTATAAATGAAGAAGGGTTAGGCGTAGAGTGAGTGAAAGAGTAAATTGAACAACCAACCTTCAAATGAAGGTTTACATAAGATATTTATAGGCAAGGAGCTAGGGCAACACTCCTACTCCTTCCCTTTCTCCTATGGGCTTGGGCCTAAGCTCATGGGCCTTCTACATAAGCTTAAGGCTAA
>OU343225.1:137943013-138272210 GCA_910596185.1 Chrysanthemum makinoi | reverse complement strand
TAACAAACATAAAGGCCATAATAAGCTAACTATTACATATGAGTAACTAACACTTGAATAAGGTTTAGGAGTGATTCCAACAAGGGTCGGAAATGATAGGTTGAGAAGATGTGGTGGGATCCCTACTCACTGATTGGTCCCGAACCGTCAAGTTATCTCACACAAGCTAGCCACTTGTGAATGGCTAACCGTAAGAAACTCAAAACAGTTCAAACACCAAATGCAATTTAAGATCAGAGGAATATAGGGGATTCTCGGTCGTTAAGTCCCACGAGGATGAATTGGTTTTTTCACACAAGACAGATGTTTTAATAATCACTAAGGATAGTGATCAAGAAGGTTTTGAAATATTTATACATAAAGAAAAGATTAATAAATTACAGCGACTTAAATGCAAATTAAGAAAATTAAAAAGCTAAAATATATTAAATAAACGCTATCACTATGTTGGAATCACTCCTAAACCTTATTCAAGTGTTAGTTACTCATATGTAATAGTTAGCTTACTATGGCCTTTATGTTTGTTATTAGCCTTAGGCTTATGTAGAAGGCCCATAAGCCTAGGCCTAGTCCAATAAGGATAGGAAGGGAACTAGGAGTGTTGCCCTAGCTTCCCTCCTATAAATACCCCTTGTAAACCTTCATTTGAAGGTTGGTTGTTCAAGTTATTTCTTTCACAAACACTCTACGCATAACCGGTCATATTATCTTGTGTGTGTGTGTGTGATATCTTGTTCAATCGCCTCTCTATCTTTCTTATAAGCTTGTGTTGTAAAACTTGTGACCTAACAAAGGGTATCAATCGCCAAATATGGGTGCACACTTTTGTTTTTGAAGTTTTTTTGATTTTGGTTATACGCGTAAAGATAACGTGATCTTTGGTACGCTTCAAAACTTGGTTTTTACATTTTTTAATCCAAGATTCTTGTACTTTCAACGTTTTAAGGTGTTAAAATACTTGTTTTTGGCAAAAAGTTTCAAACTTTATGCGTGGATCATTGTTTTTGAACTAGTTTTTATTCGTGGGTGTCATTCTACGCATAACTGTTTTGAGTGCTTTGGATCATCAAGTCTCACACTTTTGTGTTATTTTGGTGTTATTGAAGCTATCTCATCACACAAAAACAGGTTTAGAAACATCTTTGGGCAAAATCAAAATTACGAGTAATCCTACGCGTATTGAAACCCTAAAATTACGCGTAAGATTATCCTTGGTTTGATCTTCATTTTCGTGGTTTATTCCGTGTTTTCTTACTTGGATAAGTCTGAAAATACGCCGACTTTGGATATCTTTTGCACTGTGATAGTGTAAAAGATCATTTGGGATAAAACCCTAAAATTACGCGTAAGCTCAACTTTACGCGTAGAAATCCTACGCCTAAGATTTTCTTACGCCTAAGCCTTGTCTTACGAATAAGCTAAATCCTACGCCTAAGTTTCTACGCCTAACTTTGTTGTCTACGCATAACTTTAGCCTTTTCTCCCTACTTACGCGTAAGCTAAAACCTACGCGTAACTCCTTATTGTTACGCGTAATTTTTGGTGTTTTTACGCATAAGTGTTATTTGGTTTATTTCTACGCCTAAGGATACTTCATCAACAAAGGTTCATTCGACTACAAAGATCCATTTTACCAACACAAGTTTATCAACATGTCACAACCACCATACTCTAACTATTTCCCTTACACTTATCCTCATCCTCAACGCCAACAACAACTAACTCCACAACATCAACAATGGAATCAACAACAAGCAATTTATCAACAACAATTTAATCAACAACATACTCCACAACTTGCTACAAATCCACAACCTCAAATGGTTCAACCACCACAAAGTCTTCAAGCTCAACCGTACACAAATGACTTTAATCAACATCCATCAAGGATCACTATGAGGGAACCCACTTGGTTTGCAAAGATGTTTGAAACTTTAAGCAGCCAACAATCAATTCATGAGGCGGGTTCACTTGATAGACCTCCAATGCTCACTCCAGGAAACTACGATCAATGGGTAATAAGGTTCTTTAGATTTTGTGATCTAAAGAAGCCACATGGAAAGTTCTTAAAGAAGGTTATCTTGAAAGGTCCTTTTGAGATGCCTACTGTCATTGTACCCGGAGATCCAAATGCCATTCCACCAAGAGATGAACAAACGAACATTGCTATCAAGCAGACTTGAATCCTAAAGAACTTCTACACTATGAAGCAGATGAGCTTGCAATGGAATATATCCTCCTAGGATTACCAAACCTAATTCTTCGAAGTGTTGATGCTCAAAAGACTGCAAAGAAAATGTGGGATCATATTCGTCTTCTTATGGAAGGATCAGACTCAATCAGAAGATTTGGAATCCAAAATTTACTTGGCTTATGAACACTTCATGATTGAACCGGGAGAGACACTCGAGTCCTATCATCACCGATTTTCAGACATCATCAATGATTTGAATAAACACAACATCCACATGCCAAGAATTGCAGTGAATACTAAGTTCCTAAGTAGTCTTGGTCCTGAATGGGAGAAGTATGTCATTTTTCTCCGCCAAGCTAAAAACATGCATCAGTCTACCTACGGATTGTTGTACGATTACTTGAAGCCTCATGAAAAGGAAGTTGATAGGGAAAGGATTCTCCGTGCTCAAATTGCTTCACCCACACATCCGAAAAATCAACAACTTGCCTTATATGCTCAACAAAATTATTCTCCTCAACCAAAGAACTCAACCAACTGCTTCAAACCCACCAAATGATCAATCACAACAATCTCAACAAAATCAATTGGTTCCTTACAACAACAATGATCAAGCACTTCATAATGAGGAATCCGATCCGCTCGAAGCATTGCAACAAGGATTTGCTATGATTGCTAATGCCTTTAGCCGTTATACCAACAAATCCAACAACCGTATTCGCTCCTCATCTAATACAAGGAATCAAGCTGTTGTAAACAATGGACGAGTTGAAGTTCGGAATCGTGGTTATGGTCGCCGATGGGCGGTGGTCAAGGATTTAATGCTGTGGGTAGGAATAACAACAGAGCTCAAGTGGTGGAACAGGAAATGCTCAAAATGGGTTGAATGGTCTTCGATGCTACAACTGCAATGAGAAGGGACACTGGCTAATGCATGCCCAAAGCCAAGGACTAAGGGCAGTGCTTATTTCAAAGAGGCTCTTCTTTGGCCCTTAAGGATGAAGCTGGTGGAACTCTCACGCACAAAGAACGAGCTTTATGGCAAATGCCGACTCGATGATGATATGGAGGATCTGCATGCCAATGCAGCTGTTATGTTGATGGCTAATATGCATGAGTTACACATGAGTGACACAGGCCCAGTGTATGACACCGATGGCTTGTCTCAGTACCCAACAAACCATATTTATCTCTCGATCTCATATCTCCGCCAACATCCATCCGCAAGGCTCGGAATGTTCAAAATGAGTCATCCACATCTCATTCCGACGATTTTCAACTAGACCCCGTAGTTATATTTGATGATCAAGATGACCAACCGGTTTCCCTTGATAATCAAATTTACTCCGTGGTCATACTTGAGGATCTCCGTAATGATCATGTTGAGACTCACGCTGAACACGCCGAACTTTTGCCTCATCCAGATTTTGCTCGCTTAATACAAGACCAACAAACCATAGTGGAAGAATGTCGTGCCATTAATCAGAACTTGAAATGCAAAAATGCACTGTTAACCAAGGATTTTGAATGTTTACAAAAGCAACTCAACTTTTTCAAAACTCAAGAAAAACGTGAAAACGGTTTTGAAGCGGCCTTTGCCAAATCTTATCAAAATGAAAAATATTTAAAAAGACAGATGCGTGATCTAGCCGCTTCGAAGAATGCTTTGTTGTCTCAAATAGAACAATCAAACATGAACATAAAAAGCAAATTAACGCCTCACCTTGGAAAATCAAAAGCTAAGGCCGAAGTTGTTAACTTGTCATAAAAAGTTCTCTGCATACAAAAAGCATTCAACGAAACGAATAGATGATCATCTTGAAGAAATCATCGGCTTGCAAAACAAACTTAAAGAGTTTAAAACTGTTGTTTACAAACATGGCGAAGTCGGTCACACCATTGAAAAGTTTACTTTAAAACCCAATCCAAATGGATATGGACCGAATCTTGCCGATTACAAACCTAAGCTTTCAACAAAAGCATTCAAACCAAATCCTGAAGTTTCCAAAGGCGTAATATAAAGTTGATAATTCTGTTATGAATGTTGTTGAATATCATCGCCAAGAGGAATTAGATGCAGAAGACGAGAGTCGATCAAAATTAGAAAAAGTTGTTTACAACAAACCTTTTAACTATTCAAAAGCGGTCACTTTCGCCACACCAACGGATTCTTCTAACACACCAAGGGTTATCATCAAAACACCAGAGTCTTCTAATGTTAATCCCCAACCAGATTATGCACAAATTTATGGTCCTTTACCTTCCATCGGTGAAGTAAATTCAAAACCTGAAAATCGAAAAATTCTTAGATATTTTGACATCTTCATGGTTGACCTCAAAATTTTACAACATGAGATAGAATATCGCTCTGAAATCAAAATTGATCATTTTCAATCGCCTCTAGCGCGAGAACAAAGAGACATTTTTCATAAAAATCTTTTACCTAATGTTAAAAACTTGAAAAATTGTGCATTAGCCCGGGAAAAGGATTTTCATAAGGAACTTGGAGTGATGAAGGTCGCTTTGAGAAAACGAAACATCTATTTCTAACACTAAACGTAAAAAGAAACTGTTGAGAAAAGATGTTGATCGACTCTTGGAAGATGTCATCTCGTGCCGATGTCCATAATGCTGTGTTATTGAATTCTTTGTCATATGCATTTGATCATACCTCTGCTGATATTGTTGATTCTGTGGTAAATGTTGAGAACACTGATAATGTGCTTCAGACCGAGTCCTTAAAAGTTGAAAACAAACGATTGTCAAACGAACTTTCAAATGCAATTCGCCGTCTTAATTGGTGTCAAAAAGATATTCACGATCAACAAATTGCTTTTCAACATAAAATCGCCATTGCACAAAATCTTCTCGATCCTAAATTTGAGTAACTGGATGATCAAAACGTGTCTTTTAAGTGTCAAATCTCAAAATATGAACAAGAACTTTTAAAAGTTAAAAAGGAATATGGTGTCATATTTGATTTACTCAAAAGACTCGTGATGAAGCATCAAATGAACTTGATCATTATCTTGCACACACTAAAGAAGTTATGCATTTTGCCGAAATGTTCGGTCCGAAAATCAAGATCTGATTCACACTATCATCAAGTTAAGAGAAATGTTAGGAAAGTATGAACAACTTCCGCCAACCATCATTAAGAGATTAGCCCCAATAACACTTAGTAATCATGAACCTAGAATTTCTACTCCCAAATCACAAGTAGCTAACGTGCTTCCTTCTATGAAACAGAATAGTTGAGCCTTTTCCAAACGTCCGCACTTCACAGCCTAAGAGCACTCAATCTAAGAATAGGAAGTTGCGACCTAAGAAAAGATCAATCAAGAATGCTAAAGTAGAAGAACACCCTAGGACTATGAATAAGACTCACGCTGCCTCCACTATAGATATTGGCCCGCAAATGTAATAGAAATAGTGATGTAACGAATGCTAAACCGTTAAGTACTTTTGATATTCACCGATGCACCTTGTGATCTTTGTCGTAAAAGTATGAATTCTGATTGCCATGATAAATGTGTTGCTAAAGCTATCATCTCTCGCTTAAGGAATCCTAAGAACCGGAATACCTCTAGGCCCACTAATCTTTCTAAGTCTGTGCTTGGTAGACCGCCATCTTTAGATTCTAAGAAACGCATTGCTGTCCCTGCAGCTCCTGTGTCACCTCCTAGGAATGTAGTACCACCTAGTGCATTCACTAAGACTAAAGCAAAGAGTAGTTATAGATGGCGGAAATGGATATATAACACACTAGGATTTAAGTGGATACCTAAAGCTATTGATGTGTGTATATCTACTATAATTGCTACGGAACCCTCTAACATTTCGGGTTCCACATCTACTTCTATTCCATCCGTGTCGCCTGTGTAATGCAGTGATACGATCATTCTCTGGATTGTTGATAGCGGATGTTCCCGACACATGACAGCAATCTTAAACTGTTATCAAACTTTATTGCAAAGTTCATTGGCACCGCCAGTTCGAATGATCACTTCGCAACTATCATGGGCTACGGAGACTATGTCAATGGGAACATCGAAATTAGCAGGGTTTACTATGTGGAAGGCCTCGGTCATAATCTGCTTTCAGTAGGTCAGTTTTGTGATGGAGATTTGGAGGTTGCTTTCCGGGAGAAAACTTGTTTCATTCGTGATCTACAAGGAAATGACCTTATGTCCGGATCGCGTAATTCTAGTCTCTACACTATCTCTATGAAAGACATGGTTGCTTCATCTCCCATATGTTTACTTTCAAAGGCAACATCAACAAAATCCTGCTATGGCACCGTCGTCTCTCACATCTAAACTTTCAAACCATCACCAACCTTGCTCGACACAAACTAGTTGAAGGACTCCCACGGTTTCGTTATTCTAAAGATCATCTTTGCTCAGCTTGTGAACAAGGCAAAAGCACTCGTGCTCATTTTCCTTCAAAGGTGGAACACGCTCTCAAAGATGTGCTTCATCTTCTACACATGGATTTGTGTGGCCCGATGCGCGTGCAAACGATCAATGGCAAACGCTACATCTTAGTAATTGTTGATGACTATTCACGCTGGACTTGGGTCTACTTTCTTCAAGCAAAGACCAAGCTCCACAAATGATCATCACCTTTCTCACGAAAATACAAGTTCAGCTACGAAACACCGCTCGACTAATCGTAACGATAAAGGCACTGAATTTGTTAATCAAACTCTTCGTGAATTCTATGAGAAAGTGGGAATTCAAAGATCGACATCTATTGCACGCACCGTAACAAAACGGAGTTGTCGAAAGATCTAAACCGAACGCTTAGTGGAAGCCGCAAGAACAATGTTAATCAATGCTAAACTTCCAGATTACTTATGGGCGTAAGTCGATCTCTGCATGCTATACTCAAAACCGCTCTATGATTACAAAACGCCACAACAAAACACCTTTCGAGCTCGTCCATAAGTAAAACCGAATCTAAAAAATTTTCATGTATTTGGATCTCTTTGCTATCCGAATAATGATCGTGATGACTTTGGAAAGCTCAAAGCCAAAGTTGACATTGGAGTCTTTATCGGATATCGTGATAATTCCAAAGGTTTCCGAATCCGGAATCGTCGTACAAAACAGGTGATGGAAACGATTCATGCTCATTTCGATGAACTTACGAAATGGCTTCGAGTATAACAGCTTAGAACCCGGTCACAACCGCTTAAACTTCCCTCAAACCCCATCATCACCGAACAAAGCCCCCGCTTACTCGTCAACAAATGGAAAGGTTATTTGCTCCGCTCGCTGACGATATTGATGAACGTGCTCCGTGTGTATCCGCCGCTTTCCGCTCAACCCGATAATACTCTTATACCGATACACTGCTACAACAACTATCGCAGATGCACCTACACCAGTTGACTACACCACAACAGTTGAACAAACCTCTTCCAACAATGATGAAACCGCCGATGATATTCTCAATGTAGTACCCCCACCGCAGATTTTGATCCAAATGCGTTCTTCAACCCGCTTTGCTAATGAGATCGCCGCACTGATGTCGCGAATCTTCAACAAACCATTTGAATCCTCAGAATCCGCACAATGTATACCAACATCAACCCTCCACACATAGATGGACGAAAGACCATCCTCTCGAAAACATTATTGGCAACCCGAATCAACCGGCGTTACGAGACAACGCTTCACACGACGGTGAACATTGCATTTATGCACTCACCGTCTGCCAATCAACCTAAAACATCAAAGACGCAATGACAAAAGACAACCGGATTGAATCCATGCAAGAAGAACTCAACCAATTCAAACGTCTTGAAGTATGGGAACCGGTTGAAAGACCAACAGAGTCTACGCCATTGGTCTAAAATGGATTTGGAAAACAAATTGATGTCAAGGAAATGTTATCGAAATAAGTCACGCCTGGTGGCTAAGGGTTATCGTCAGGAAGAGGGTATTGACTTTGAAGAATCTTTTGCTCCGCTTGCTCGCCTTGAGGTCGCTCGATATTTCTAGCGCTCGCGGCTCATATGAATATGACGGTCTATCAGATGGATGTCA
The DNA here is from genome assembly GCA_910596185.1 of Chrysanthemum makinoi. NCBI lineage: Eukaryota > Viridiplantae > Streptophyta > Magnoliopsida > Asterales > Asteraceae > Chrysanthemum > Chrysanthemum makinoi. The sequence continues at coordinate 138,263,963 of OU343225.1, read as the reverse complement.
AAACTGCGTTTCTCAATGGACAACTTAAAGAAACGGTTTATGTCACCAACCGTGATGGATTCGTTGATCCCGAAGTTCCGAATCACGCCTACAAACCGAACAAAGCTCAGATGGTCTCAAACAAGTTCCTCGGGCATGGTACGATAAGCTATCATCCTTCCTCATTGCTAATAATTTCACCAAAGGTTCGGTTGACCCAACTCTTTTATACAATATCACGGGACACATATCTTAATTGTTCAAATTTACGTGGATGACATCATTTTGGGTCTACACATAAAAAGTTTTCAATCGCTTTTGCAAAACTAATGAAGAAAAATTTTGAAATGTCCATGATGGGTGAACTTACATTCTTTCTGACCGCAAGTTCATCAATCACCCCGTGGTATTTTCTTGAGTCAGTCCAATATGCCCTTGAATTGTTAAACAAATTTGGAATGAAAACCTGGGACACCTATGCCACACCAATGGCTCATACCAAGAAGCTAGACGCTGATTTACATGGGAAATTGGTGGACCCTACAAAATACCGTAGTATTATTGGGTCTCTCATGTATCTAACCAGCTAGCACTGATATTGTCTTTGCCGTATATCTTTGCTCCCGCTATCGGCGCGACCAATGAAACCCACCTCTCTGATGCTAAAAGAATCCTCCGATACATTAAGGGAACCATTAACTTGGGGATCCGTATCCGGGATTCTGGTTTTGAACTAATCGCTTTTTCAGACGCCGACCACGCAGGATGCTTAGACTCACGGAAAAGCACTTCAGGAGCTTTACAATTTCTTGGTGATAAACCGGTGTCATGGCAATCGAAAAAGCAAGATTGTACATCGCCGTCCTCAACCGGCGTAATATGTAGCCATGTCACCATGTTGTGCTCAAGTCATATGGATGAGAACACAACTCAAAGACTATGGTTACGTATTTGACGTAATCCCGATGTATGCGACAATCGGAGTGCCATTGCAATCTCGTGCAACTCGCCAAAGACTCGAAATCAAAGCACATAAATCTTCGATATCATTTCATCAAGGATCACGTGGAACAGGGTACTGTTGAATTATATTTTGTGGGTACGGAATACCAATTGGCAGATCTTCTCACCAAAGCCTTGCCTCCCGCTAGGTTTAATGAGTTGGTCCACCGGATTGGTATGAGGTGTTTGACTCAAGAGGAATTGATGACCTCCTAAAACAGTTTTAAAACCTCAAACACCAAAACTATCTTTTGTAAATAATTTTTCAAAAACAAAATACAAAATTATAAAACCCGATAAAACAACAAAAATATTCTTCTATCTATTTTCTTTCAACATGGCAAGTACATTTTTTCCGTCAACACTATAATCTTTCAAAATTCAATATTTTTCCGATCAAGTGTTGAGGGGGAGAAAATAAACTTTAACTGCTTCAAAACATCTGTGCACTTGCATGTTATCATATCTCGGTTGTTTCTTTTATCAAATGGTGGTAAATTTTCTGGTACAATGACACTCCTCGGACTAAATTTATAACCTTTCATTATTTTCTCAAGTCAAGGGGAGTGTCGTCAAGTTTCTTTCCTAAAAATCTTTGTTTGGTAACCAAAATGGAAGTTAAATGGCTTTGTTTGAAAAAGGAAAAGGTGGAGGGACCAAAACTGTCAAAATGTTAAAGTTATTTTAATAAAAACACCTCCCACCTACTTTTCTTCTTCACATTTATTACTCATAACCTATATCATCCACGATCCATAATCGTTTAACAAATCCGTGCTTTCGATCATCAATTTGTAAGTGTTAATACCTTCATTGCAACAATCTAAGCATGGGTTTTTAATTTTATTTCAAACTAACGGATAGATTTTTGCCTAGAAGGGATTATGTGTTCTACGCGTAAAGCATGAACACATGATCATACTTGTGTGTTTATGAGTGAAATGATAGTGCCAAAATGTTTTTATTACATCAATGAATACATTTTCATCGCTTAAACATACCCGTAAAACACGAATTGATTGATTAGGGTTTATGCATTAAATTGGGTGTTTTCAAATAAGAACGTTTTTGGTAATAAAGATTGTTATATGAGGTTGTTTTCAAGTTGAATTGAGCATATTTAAACCCGTAAATCACCCAAAACACTAAGGAATCCTTAATTGAAAATTAGGGTTCTAGTTCATACGAATTGGGTAATTTTTGATTCATGGCTTATTTGATGTTAAAACTTGGATAAACATACTCTGTATGCTTCTTAGACCTCCCATAAACGCTTTGGTGCAAATCCTATGGCTAAAATTCTTATGCGTAAACTATGAACTATTAGGGTTTTAGCTTACGCGTAAGGTTTTCTACGCATAATTGTTTGATATGCCGTCATGCCATGATCAGATATAGAATGAGTGTTAGTGTTAATATTGATCTTATGATGATGTTATTTCATGTTTGCTACTCGTAATTTCGTAATCAAGGTTATTGCACCTCTACGCATAAGGATTACCCTACGCGTAGTCATGTTACGCGTAAGATTATTCCTACGCATAACAATTACGCGTAAGGTTCTACAATGGACTACGCCAGATCCTCGTGAAGGATATGCGTAAACAGGACCTCTACGCGATAAGGTCTACTCTTACGAGTAAGCCTTACGCGTAAGGTATATATACGCCAACGCGTAAGCTCTACGCATAAGGTCCCCTTTTCCTACGCGTAACATTTCTTACGCGTAAGTTAGAATCCTACGCGTAAGCTTTCGCTCACGCATATATAAATACTGTATACGCTTAACTTTGCCAATACTACGCTTAACCCTGGATTGACCTTCATGATGAATTGTTACGTCTACAAACTTGTAAATAAACTAATCATAACGTCACGAATCCAATAATGTCACTAATAAACTTAATCGCTTGATATGTTGTGAACAATAAGTGATAACATAAACTTTAAAACTTAAAGTTAACTAACTCACGAAACATTTCACGACGCCATTAGACTATTAGATAAACAAGTGACTTAGGACTCGTAACAATCATTATCACTGTACATTCAATATCTAGACAATAAAACCTTCTATTGACTAACATTATGTCTTTCGATATGTTGGTTCTTTTGGCTAATGTTATTTCGCATCACGACATGGTGAACAAATGAATGTGGATACACCAAATGTTCTCTCCATTGCTGATATCTACCCATATGGCTATCCAATGAAGATAGGAAAGAATAACCTTCGTGTTGACTTTGATACTCTTACCTGCTCTGAATCTTCGTGCTTGATTGCTATTGATATTCTCAAGACTCATCCGTACGTAACATGCTCACCAACTCGCTCGCCGAGATCTACATACAACAGTTCGGAACACTATGGAAAGGGTCAAAGGACAATGCTGTGATAGTGACTCAATCACAAACAAGTCACCATTACACCTGCAGATTTACGGGTTGTTCTTCTCATTCCTCACGTCGAGCCAACCAAACTCTATGCCACACCTGTTGAAGAGCTCGTTCTCCAATTCTTAATCAATATCGGTTATGACGAGGCTACGGGAGTAATCACTAAGCATTCTCACGTAGAGCTTAAGAATATTCCTCAACCATGGAGAACTCTCTACATGATCATCACCAAGTCTGTTTCTGGTCGTGATAGCGGCTATGAGCATCCTAAGCTCATGGAACTGCAAATATTTTGGGCATTGGTCAACATGAAACACATCGCTATCGAAGCTCTGATTTGGGATGACATGATGTCATTTCTCAACAAACTTGGCTCAAAGATTCCCTACATCGGATATACTAAACTGTTGATCCAGAGAGCACTTGGACTTCATCCTGATATTCCCAAGAGGCTCAATGACCCGACAATCACGATATGTTGACGGAACCTATTCTATCGGTCAGAATCAAGGAATCGCCTACAAAGAAACAAGGTGTCGTGTTGCCGATTTCCTTCTAACGAAGATGTCGAAAGCTCGAAACGCATAAAAAGGTATCCGGAAGCAGCTTAGACAAGGCAAAGTTGGTCATCTCGACGAAAAATCTTCTGGAACACCTGTAAGGAGAACCATAAGAGGAAGTGCTGGAAGTGTTACAAGTACAGATCTTTATAGAAAGCTTCCCAAAAGGAATCCTCCTCGTAAAAGGATTGTTCCCGTAAAGGAAGCTGAACCTATTCCCACATCCCGAACCGCAAAGAAAGCTTGTGGACGAAAGCTCAAGGACCGACACGATGAAGAGATTACCTACTCTGAATCCGCAACCGTAACACCTCCTTCAAGCCAAACCTCCAAGTCCACCAATTTGACAAAGGAAAAGGAAAGACTCATGTACTTGTACCATATGATGAAAGCTCAGATCATGAAGAAGAGCAACTGGATATATCATACAGAAAGAAGTTTAATATCGTTAGACACCTTCAAAAGGCTGAAGAATTTGCTAAAGACCAAATGGGTGGCCCCGAGGATCAAGTGGTGTTGTCCACTCTTCACCAGTCCCGATGCGGTTAATCAACCCGATAAGGGATCCGGTGCCACCACTCTTGTGCAACAACAAACGCTTGTGAAGGAGTCTACTGATCTTAACATTGAGGAACCGAAAAGAATAAGACCGAGAAAGAGAAAACCGATGAAGAAGCTAAGGAACAGACGGAAGAAAAGGCTAAAACTTGACATGATGACGAAGAAGATTATGATGACTTTCTTCTCAACAGTCCAACTCGCTCCAAGGAGGATACTTCGGCACCTCCAAAGGACCCCGAATCTCCTCATGTCCCTCCTCATCAGATTCTTCATCTCACTCCTCACCACCACCATCAAAGAAGTCAACCAAATCATCATCCAAATCCGTGAAGAAACCATCTAAATCTTGGATTTCTCAAGCTCATGAACGGATTACCAAAGCCGCCAAACAAGTCGAAAGAAAAACGTGCTCAACAAAAGCTAAATTTCTTTGTCGATCACATACAAAGATATGTATGACGAGCATGAAAAGATAAAAGGAGAAAGGAAGTTTGTTCAGAAATTCATGAAAAATCACCGTCAAGAGGAACTGAACGAAATGATCGAAGGCTACACTAAAAGTACCTTCGGAATACGTTCCTAAAATCACAAAGGAGTTGTTCACCAAACAACTTTATCCAAATCTTATGCAGATCGCCAAGCAAACTATTCGATCAACGCCCTTAACCGTAACAATCAATCCAACCGATCCGGTAGTTTTCTCGGATAATGAATTGGTGGCCAAGCTTGTTACACAAATGTCTGCACAACTGGGACATTTACTCGATGAAGGAAAGCTGTTTCAAGCATTGCCGGACTACCAACTTCAAGAAGCTTGTAGATTCGAAGCTGAAAAGTCTAAACGCCCTAGAGACGATGAAGACAAGGATAAGGATAAAGACTCTGCACCTAAACGCCGAAGCCCGTGAATCTTCTATGATGAAACCTCCTCCACAACGGGCTCCTGTTCAACAAACATCTCCTCCTCGCTCTTCTACTGATAAACCTCGTGACGATTCCGAAGTTACCACCCCGACTCGAAAACCGATGATCACTTTGTGTATACGGGTGGTGACGATGAAGAGGTCCTTGAGCCCCTACAACAACCCACCTCTCCCAAACAAGTGAAGAAACCATAATCATCATCAAGGCCTTCTAAAAGGAAGAAGAAGACGACTCACCGAGTCGTATCATGGCTAGATGACGATAAAACCAAGACTTTGCATGGTTCTCTACACTTGTCAATCAAACTCCCTACCCTGATGAAGGTCAAGATTGGTAGAAGGTTCTACATTGGAGCATGCAAAAATCTTGCAAGAAAAGTTCCATGTGAAGAAAATGACGAAATCATAATTGAGACGAATCAAGAATGAAGCGTTTCAACTTCTAAAAGACAGCTCTGAAAGTGCCATCGAGGTTGAATATCACCTTGAGAACATTGCTAGAGCCATGTCTAACAACATGGATTGGCTCAACCCTGAAGCAAACATTGACTTCACAAAAAGGGACAACCCTCCATATTACACCGATTGGACCAAACCCTTACCAACCATTGGCCAACCAGATGAACCACGGATTCCCTTCAGATATTTCTTCAACAAAGACCAGGAATTTCTTCTCCATGGTGGCGATGGTTCAAGGAAATATGCTACATCCTTGACACTTCCATTCCCTGCAGCTATCTACTCAAACTGCATAGCCATTGAGGAACGTGCCAATCACTTGTTCTCCAACACGGTGGAAGCATACGACCGAGATGCATTGTATGGGATTCATCACCGCCGAACGCCGACGAATCTACTACGTAAGCCGCCGTTCGTAAGTCTCAACATGCAATGTTTAGTACTAAAGACATCGTTGCCATCCAACATGTTGGTCTTTCATCCAAATGGGACTACACCTTTCTTAAGAAGATTGTGGTCAAAAGACAAGATGAAAGGGAGTATGCATTCTCGTGAAGTCGACTTTGAGAATTTGTCTCTCAACGATATTGAAGACATGTACCTTGCCAAAGTACATGGTCGCATGAGACAATTTTCAACCGAAATTCAACGAGAATTCATCAAGTCACTGCTCATCTTCATAAGACGCATAGTCATCAAAGAACGTGTTGAAGACCTCCAGATTGCCGTTGAATCTTATCGACGCTGTCAACTTCACTCCTCCAACGCTTACTCTTCCCGATCTCAACCAGCTCTCTCAATATACACTCATCAACAAACCTTTCGGCGTTGTTTACCGTAGTGAACTTCAAAGAAACTGCTTAATGGCGTGTAGCTAACTCCACAAGTTCGGGGATCATACTTTGAAGCTGGTTAGGGATGGATTGGCATACAGTTTGAAGGATATACGCCAGAAAATTGGGTCTCCTAAGCGGAATTCTCGTGAAAGGAGGGATGTGAGACGGATCATCACAATGATTGATGAACGGTTGTTTCAAGGGATCGCACGATTGGAGAGTTATGTCGGTGGTCGACCCGTGAGAAACATAACCGATTTCAACGCCTCGCACACCCCGGGAACATCACCGCACTTCCTGGTACCCCTTGAATTGTTTTCTTCATATCATTTTGGATGTTTGATTAATTATGTCAATGGCTTGTGCACACATTACAGTGTACAACCCGTACTTGTAAATAAAGGACCCCGTGGTACGCCTCAATGCCACAATCCTTAGAAAAGGAGCGAAAGCTTCTTACTTTTGAGTAAAACCTATCAAACCTTTCACTTTTCAAGGTTTTGCTCAAAAGAACAAGTACTTTCCCTTATGATTTTCAAAACCTCAACCGCTTATATCACTCGTTGAGGGGGAGTACTTGAATCAAAACTTTGTTCAAAATTGTTCTCGGTGGTCATTCTTCCCGCAACACTCGAAATGGTCATATTTATTCTCAAACGCTTCAAAAATAACACTTTAATATGCCATTTTTGAGGGGGAGAAAATATGTGATAAGAAATATGTTGTGTAAAATGCAAATGAATTTGTGTGATTCAGACTTAACCAACGAATTGACGATGCTTAACTGTTAGTAACTCGAAAAGACTTGTCCCGGACGGGTAATAATTTCAAGCTAGTTCGCTAGTGATGTAAACGTGTCTCGCAAAGGACTTGTCCGAGTAGAATGTACCATTCGAGAAACTCTTGATAAACATGAACTCTGACGGGTTTGACGACCTTCCGAGGATTGTCTACACCTTCAAGGTAGTTATTAGAGCTAGTTGTCACCTAAAAGCCGACAATGCAACTCTTTAACTATGCCACGTAACCGTGTCTCGATGGGGATTGTCTATCTTGAGTGAATCAATTCAAAATGTGCGCTCTTTCCTCACTGTGCATTTTAACCGTTAAAACACTTAAGCACATGTGGAGGGGAGTATTTATGCAAAATCTTATCTCAACAAAGGGTACTAAAATGTTTTTCATTCATAAACACTGTGAGAGATTTTTCATATCAGTGGTTTTATGGCAACATAGGTTAGTCATGGAGTTATAAGGTGACTAAGGTTAGGAATAACCGTCCTATGATCCGCCAGAGTCGGATGGATCTACCCAAGGACACCACAAATAGTTAGTATTTAGAAGTCCTTAGGTATGATTGTAAAAAGGAGAAAATGAGAATCGGAGAAAGAAGGAGTTGAAGAATTAAAAAGAAATGCAAAGAAAAGGGTGAAAAGAAATAGCCCTCCGATTATTCAACTTAGGCGCATAATCGGGTTCAATTCATATGCTACTGGTTGTCACTTTGTGACGCCGGTATTGAAGATTAAAAGTCGCCATGGACCCAAAGGACGCATGCACTAAAAACCTTCTTATCCACTCAAGTTTCTCTTAACAGAAGCTTGTTTCATTCTCACAGGGAACCCTACGTAAACTATCGGCTTTCTTAGAGATTGCTGGTATTGAAGAAGGAGACCCTCTCCCTAGTCTCCGCTCCAGAAAACCAAAACGCACTATTGAGTCTAGAGCCACGAGATTCATCAAAAGATCTCTTAGGTACACTTGACATTTAATCACTTGATGATCAACAATAAGGTTATCATGGTTCATATCGAGTCCTTCACTGATCTTAGCAACTGTCGAGAACATTTATGAGAGGTTCACATTTGTGATCCTCAGTAATTGAATGGAAACTCCCGCCAGGTCAACATCAAACACCGACAGAAGTCGCTTCGCAACTCCCCGTGGATTGCGCTTAGTGGTCTCAAACGGTCTAAGTCGTGAGGTGATGCTTCGGTGTACCTCAGCGACTCATCTGAATCGTAGGTGTACTTCGTACATCGTGTTATCTCACTTGTGGGACTCCGATTCAGAAACCGCCTTTGTAAGAATTAGAGTTGTGTTTTCACACTATGCCGTTAACACTCTCGAAGTTCAAACTTGTAAGTGCCGGAATCCGCTTATTACTAACCGCTTAAATGTTTTCTTCTTATGGAAGCTCTGGAGCGGAATGATCGTGCAGATTCTTCTCATGCTCACGCCAACATCATCACTAATGGAAGTTCTATCCTAAAGCAACACAACAAATGTAATGATTCTTCGTCAATACAGAGAATCTACAAAGTTAAAGACTTAAAGAACTCCATCAAGATCAATTCCAACGCCAAAGAGCGTGTGAGCATGTTGAAGAACGACGTGGAGACACCGTAGCAAAGGCGCACTGAGGCGACTTGATGCGACAACAACAACATACAATCACTTTCATCACAAAGAACAATGATCAAAGAACAAAGTTAAAGATGACGCCAAAGCATAACCGTTCAAAGTAAACTATCTCTCTACACTGGGAGATTGTTTAAATCAAGGCAATTCTTCTCACAAGAAAGAAGAATGTCGAAGACGCCAAAGCTACTATTACATCAACGCCTTCACCGCTTTTCATCACCAACACTTGAGTGTTTGTTACTCATATGTAATAACACTTGAGGGGAGATTGTTGGAATCACTCCTAAACCTTATTCAAGTGTTAGTTACTCATATGTAATAGTTAGCTTACTATGGCCTTTATGTTTGTTATTAGCCTTAGGCTTATGTAGAAGGCCCATAAGCCTAGGCCTAGTCCAATAAGGATAGGAAGGGAACTAGGAGTGTTGCCCTAGCTTCACTCCTATAAATACCCCTTGTAAACCTTCATTTGAAGGTTGGTTGTTCAAGTTATTTCTCTCACAAACACTCTACGCATAACCGGTCATATTATCTCGTGTGTGTGTGTGATATCTTGTTCAATCGCCTCTCTATCTTTCTATTAAGCTTGTGTGGTAAACCTTGTGACCTAACACACTATTTTTAAAATGATGAACGTTTAAAACCTAAAACGTACGTTTAAATAAAATTACGTAAACGTACAAAATAAAACGTGAGTTTTAAGGAATAAAAGGCCTACAAATATGAAAATGATATTTTTACAATCCTAATAATAAAAGAAAATTATTAGAAAAAGAAAATTATTTTTACAACTATTTATTTAATTATTATTAATTAAAAACTATTTATTAAGTATTTAAAATGCACTAAAATATAAGAAAATACAAAATTAACCAAGAAAAATGAAATTATAACTTAGAAAAATCTAAAATATGATAAAACTTATTTTAAAACTGAAAATATATTTTTTAGACTTTTTATGTATTTATTATTAATTTAATACTATTTAAAACTAATTAAAATGCTAGAAAATACTATTTAAACCAAGAAAATTATGGAATTGGCTTTTTATATTTATCTTAATCTATGAAAATTGAAAACATATTTTTTAAACTTTTTCTGATTTATTTGTATTAAAAGCTATTTAAAAAGACTTAAAAATTATTTAAAATAAAGAAAAATACTAAACAGTGATGGCAAAATATGAAAAATTCAAGAAAATACTAAAATATTATTCTAAGTTTATAAAAATATAAAACATATGCTTATGTGTGAGAATATGAGGTCAGTGAAACCGCTTATAAATAAGCACTTCAAAATAAGCCAAAAGCCACAAATGGACACCAAATAATCACAGAAGCTAGGTTATGCTATAATTACTTAATACTAACCTATTCCAACCATACTAAACCTCTGAAAAGCAGTTTAAGCCAAGAATTAAGCAAAGCATAAACTAGTTTTATTTCAGAAATGGGACAAAATTATGGCTGATTTAGGAGTGGGGTCCACAGAGCTTAAGCTCAAAAGCTTGACTGAAATAGATAGTCAGCTGGGTGGTGATTGCTATGGAACAAGGAACCACCACTGGGTCCACTGATGTGGCTGTGGGACCCACCAAAGTGGTGGTGATGGCCATCAAGTTGTGGTGGTGCATCACCGCATTTAACATGTTTTAGAAAGGGGTGCTCAAAACAAGCTTAATAATAAGCACTTTATAAGCTAAGTGGGAATGAACTACTATTTTTCTAATTTAGATAAGCAACAAAATTTTAATATCCCAAAAGGATTTAAGCTAAATCTTAATATTGAATCCTATATAAAATTCTAAATTTTATTCAAAAACTGCATTTAGGAAATTTTGACTTTTCAGTTTACACTAAAACTTTGACTTTTATGAACTTGTGATCTATCTTAAGGACTAAATATGATGTAATAAGTTACAATAAGATGAACTTAAGCTATAATATCAAGTTATCTAACACTGCGATGACATTAGTAATCCTAAATCTTAACAGTTAATAAATAAGGTAAAATTAAAACTAATTTTGACTTTATATGAAACAAGGACTGTATTTTAATGTTGAACTGAGTAATTAGATCCTATTGTGACTTATAACAACAACTAATAACAACACTACTGGCCTTTATCACAGATAACTTAGCAAATCCAAACACCCCTTAATGAGGACTGATTTGGAGCTTTTAATACTAAAACAAGTTTTCAAACCATAAAAGCTATAAATTAACTTGTATAAACTATAATGAGACAGGATAAAACCAGAATTAACAAGATTTAATTTCCAAAACTGGGAAATGCAACTTTTAAATAAATGGCTTACAATTTGATTTCAAGCATAAAACTGAGAACTGATAATTAATACCACTTCCTATAGCTTTCCACAAAGCTCTAAACCAAAATGCAATCCAAGATTAGCTCTGCTCCAATATCTGTCATATTCTCCATGGAATTTTTATTTTCTAACTATTTTTTTTTTGGTATTTTTCTTGTTTTTCTGTTTTTAATATTAAACAAAGTGTTAAGATTTCTAAAAGCTTATAAGAGCTTCCTAGAAGCTTTTATGAGCTTATTGAGTACAAAACAACAACTACAAACATCATTTGACCATATTGAGATTTTTGAACTTGAAAATACAAAAACTGAATTCTTGTACATACACTGCAATTGGAACTGAAAACAGGTTCTTAATACACTGAAAATTTATTACAAAGTATTTAAAAGCTTAAACTTACACTAGGAAATTTAAAATATTAAAAACGACATAGGGAAAATTAAATTACACTACTTGGTCTTCTCTATTGCACCTTTTTCTTATTTATTGACTTCCTAGAGTTCCTTGTCGACCTCTGAAAATATCCCACTTTAATCCAGCTCTTGAATTCATCAGAATCGTACATGTGTTATTTTTGGCGGGAAAAAGTCTTGAAGCAGGTTAATTGCATTTAATGAAATTTGGGGTATGTGGAGGTGGAGGGGGATTGGTAGACAGCTGGGAGATAAGTTGGAAAGGTGGAAGTGAGCAGGTAAACAGGTGGAGGTGTAGGAGTGGACACAGGTGTTGGGGGTAGGGGATGGTGAACATGCTGGCGGGTTTAATTTTAAAACACCGGTTTTGTTTTGGGCCGGTGAGATTGGGCTTGGATATTGGATTAGCTGGATTTGGATTATGTTAATAACAAGGATCCGTTTGGTATAAGTAGCACAAGGACCATTTATGTAACTTTCTGAAAATACAAGGGACTGAATTTGACAAGTTTCCAAGGTTATCACAAGGGTCAATCCTGCAAATAATGGTTAGTACAAGGACCAATGATAATTATTTTCCATTTTTAAATGTCCAAGGACCAAAACTGTCAAGTTTGAAACTTGAGGGACCAAACATGTAATTTTCCAAAAGTTCACTATAAGGACCAATTTTGTCATTTATGAATAGTACAAGGTTAAAATTTGATAATTCACTTTTTTAAATTAACCAAGGACTATATTTGACAATTTTCAAACTTTAGGGACTAAAGTTGTCATTTTGTAAACTTTAAACTTTAAAGGGTTTATTTTGACAACTTTTGAATCCCATGGACTTTAAATGACATTTTACAAGTTTTTGAATTACCAGGGACTGTTTTTGACAACTTTTGTAAATTGGGGGACTAAAACTGCCAATTATGCAAACTTGATACGTTTTTCACTAGATTTTGGTATTTTTGCATTTAAAACACATAAAACACTTGTTTGTGATATTTTTATCATTTTGATGCATTTATGAGTGTTTTCAGATGTTTTTGCATTCAAAACAAGACAAAAATGATGAGTATTTGCACACTCATCAATCCCCCACACTAAGCTATTGCTAGTCCCTAGCAATGTTTTAAAACTTAATGGATTTTATCTCTTTACCAAAAGCCATTACTTCTGGAGTAGCCAATTGTTTCAGTTCAAGTAAGAACTTTGGTACAATGATAACCAAATGATTTTGAGCAAATCACCAGTTTTCAACGGATTTGATTTGTCTTTACCGAAGCCGTTTGCTTCTAGACTAGCCAACTCTTAGATAAATTATCAGTATTATCTTTGGTGAGTCGATTACTAATTATGGTTTTTCCACTGCCTTTACCACAAGCCATAAACTTGCGGGCTAGCCAACTTTTCACTAATTAAAGATATGGTGAGTTGAACACCATACAATTTTGGGCAAATTGCAAGCCATAAACGGATTTGAGATATCTTTACCAAGAGCCGTTTGCTCCTGGATTAGCCAATCCTTATGTGGGTTAGACATGGTGGACTGATTATCATTTGTTGTGTTTAGTACATAGTACTTCCACTACAAAAAAATTTAAAATTTGGCCATTTTGGGGGAAAAAGGGACTAAAAGGGTACATTAATGATCAAATTCGCCAGAATTTCCCCCCCACACTTAGAAATGAATATTGTCCTCAATATTCAAAGTCCCGGCTATTATGCCGAATCCTTGAACATAAAAAGATAACATTACTAGCCAAGTGTAGAAACACAACAATTATTCTCTTTTTTTTTTAATATGTACAACAATTTTCATTTTTTTTTTTTTTTTTTTTTTTTTTTATGAAAACTTATATACAACAACGGGGCATCTCCCCCACACTAGGGTGGTACTCATGGGTGAAAACCCATGTGGTGCTTGCTAATGTTTTTGATTCCCGAGTCACTAGCTTGACTCGACCCCGCATTAATTGGTTCATGGGGAAGTAAGTGGAAGAGACAATCTCCATCGGACTTTCACTTAAAATGTTTGTATAAACATTTAAGCACGTGAAAGTTCCACACCGATGAGATATACATAGAACCGGCTCAAAAATGATAAATGAAAATGTCGGGGTCAAAGATAATGTCTTCATTCCCGAAGGAGTGAAGAACAGGAGAAGCCACGGGATAGGTGAAGAAGAGAAAGAAAGTCATGATAATAATCTTGACTAACTCATCATCATCAGAAGGAGAATTCATGATAGCATGAATTTCATCTTTTAAGCTCAATTGGTCTAGACATATCCCGAGTGTGTCTAGATCAAAGTAGAAGTTATCATACTCCGGTAGAGATATGATATGAGTGAGTTCACAGGAGAACTCCTCAAAGGCAAATGATTCATATTCGGGATTGATTTGAGTGAGTTCACTGGGGAACTCCTCAAAAGTGAATGATTCATAATCGGGGAGAGAATTATGAGAATGAGAAGTGGTAATACCACTAATCTTCTCTCCCATATGATCAAAATGGAACGTTTGCAATTCCGAAATAGAATCATCGAACAAAAGTTCACTATCCTCAAAGGGGATAGGATATGAAGTAGGCTTTTCATTAAAAGCCTCGATTCTAGAAATGAGAAGATTAACATTCAATAATGTAAGACGAAGAGCTTCGTCTTGGATTATTTCTTCATCATTCTCTTCTCCTAAGCTAACAGGCTCAGAAGGTAATTCCCCCACATAACTTATGTCTCCACAAGATAAAGAATAGTCCTCATCAGAATCAGAGAATATCTCAAGATGATTATTTTGGAAGACAAGAGGAGGAGGGATATCACACACATGATCAAGAATTCCCTGTGACTCTCTCGGGATTGGGACATGGTTCTCAACACTAGACTTTATGAATTCGTCCGATTCCTTTTCAGAAACAGTGTCAAGATGCTCGTCCCCCATGTTCAGAGAGTGAGTGGGAATATCGGGTGTGATAGCAGTTGTTTGAGAATGAATCTCAACTGCTGGGATATCAACTGATGAACTTGATGAATCTTTATAAAATTGTAGGATACCAAGTGCATCCTCATCATCACTGTCATCAGGAATAAAACGAAATTGAGAGCTAGATCTGGCTGCTTTTTCTTTTGCAATTGATTCCCTAATAGATTTTTCAAAGGCAATTTGGGAATTTATTTTAGCAACCTGCTCTTCAGCTAGCAATTCTTCCATGGATTTCTCATGTGAATTTTGAATGACGGGACATTGTGGGAGCGGAGATTTGTCAAAACCGGAAGGTTGACATTGATAATCATCATGAGGACCCCCACAATATACACAAGAAAAACTGGGAACATTATGAAATGCTGTTTTACTCAACTCCTCAGTTCTTTTCACTGACTCCAGAAGCTCTAGATAAGTGTCTTGTTGGGTTTGCTGAGGAGTTTGAGTCATTTGGCACTGTGGAGGTTGGTCGTGATATGGATAGTCGTAATTGTTACAAGGAAATGGATTCCCTGTTTGACAATCAGAGCTGAAATGGGGACCTCCACAGTTCTCACAACAGTAAAACTGTTGAGCTTGGATTGGTGAATCATATGGATATTGGTCATAACCAAAGTTCTGAGTATCACCGGAAAACTGTTCATAGACAAACGTGTTTCCGGATTGACACTCAAATCCTTGGTGAGGACATCCACAAAATTCACAGCAGTTATGTTGATTATATGAAGATAAGTCGGGCTGTGGTGTGTGATTGGAAAAGTTTGAGGGGTCGTTAAATGAGTTCGGATTAGGATCATATTCAAATGAATTCCTCGAACCACAAAACAAACAACTCCTGTTACGAATATCATTACCACACTGTACACACGTACACCAGCGACAGGGTGAACCAAAAAGAGGCTCACCACAACCGACACAAGGAATAAACGATTCTATTTGAGAGTTATGAGAAGGAATCAGTTCATTCAAAGAATCAACAAAACCAACATGGTGATCCGAATGACTATTAAGATTCAAAGAACATTTTGAAAAATCCGGAGGTGGGACAAGTGGTGTGCTCTGAGAGCTAGCAATTTCCACCACTTCCGTTATGGTCTCCGGTTCTGGTTCTTGAAAAACGTGAAGATTAGGCAAGTCATTCTTGCTAGTCACCGGTCTAAATTCTGCATGTTTGCTTTTAACCGTAAATTGTGAAAGTGTAGGATCAATTTTAGACGGCTTAAGAGCAATCGAGGGGTTAGATCTTTGGATAACCGTAGGTTGGACGTATTTAGCACCTCCATTATCAGAGGGAAGTACCTGGTCCTTTGTCACCCTGGTTTCTCGTTCCATTTCCCTACGCAGAATTAATGGATCATCATGGACAACACGAATTTTTGACATTTGTGATAAAGTAGGAAGTTTTTCAACTTCGTTCCAGAATTCGTCGTAGTCGAGAGATTCCATGAGAATAGAAGAAGTTAGAATCAAATGGATAGAGGGTAAAAGGATAAAGAATCAAAAAGGGTAAGAGGATAAAGAGGAATATTTTTGGCATTTATGAAAAACATTTTATAAAAACAAAGAATGAAAATATTTTTGGTGTTGTTAACACTTTAGGAAAAGTGTTAATGAACTTTTTGATAATTTGATAACTTTACAAAAAACAAAACTTTTTACAAAATTTGGTATATGTGCAAGTACGGGTCTGAAAACTGCTTAAAACACGCTTACAGCCTCCCCGGCAGCGGCGCCAAAATTTGATTGGTCCCGAACCGTCAAGTTATCTCACACAAGCTAGCCACTTGTGAATGGCTAACCGTAAGAAACTCAAAACAGTTCAAACACCAAATGCAATTTAAGATCAGAGGAATATAGGGGATTCCTGGGTCGTTAAGTCCCACGGAGGATGAATTGGTGTTTCACACAGACAGATGTCGAATAATCACTAAGGATAGTGATCAGTAAGGTTTTTGAAATATTTATACCTAAAGAAAAGATTAATAAATTACAGCGACTTAAATGCAAATTAAGAAAATTAAAAAGCTAAAATATATTAAATAAACGCTATCACTATTTTTAAAATGATGAACGTTTAAAACCTAAAACGTACGTTTAAATAAAATTACGTAAACGTACAAAATAAAACGTGAGTTTTAAGGAATAAAAGGCCTACAAATATGAAAATGATATTTTTACAATCCTAATAATAAAATAAAATTATTAGAAAAATAAAATTATTTTTACAACTATTTATTTAATTATTATTAATTAAAAACTATTTATTAAGTATTTAAAATGCACTAAAATATAAGAAAATACAAAATTAACCTAGAAAAATGAAATTATAACTTAGAAAAATCTAAAATATGATAAAACTTATTTTAAAACTGAAAATATATTTTTTAGACTTTTTATGTATTAATTATTAATTTAATACTATTTAAAACTAATTAAAATGCTAGAAAATACTATTTAAACCAAGAAAATTATGGAAAAATATTTTTTTGGCTTTTTATATTTATCTTAATCTATGAAAATTGAAAACATATTTTTTTAAACTTTTTCTGATTTATTTGTATTAAAAGCTATTTAAAAAGACTTAAAAACTATTTAAAATAAAGAAAAATACTAAACAGTGATGGAAAAATATGAAAAATTCAGGAAAATACTAAAATATTATTCTAAGTTTATAAAAAATATAAAAACATATGCTTATGTGTGAGAATATGAGGCTGCAGTGAAACTGCTTATAAATAAGCACTTCAAAATAAGCCAAAAGCCACAAATGGACACCAAATAATCACAGAAGCTAGGTTATGCTATAATTACTTAATACTAACCTATTCCAACCATACTAAACCTCTGAAAAGCAGTTTAAGCCAAGAATTAAGCAAAGCATAAACTAGTTTTATTTCAGAAATGGGACAAAATTGTGGCTGATTTAGGAGTGGGGTCCACAGAGCTTAAGCTCAAAAGCTTGACTGAAATAGATAGTCAGCTGGTTGGTGATTGCTATGGAACCAAGAACCACCACTGGGGTCCACTGATGTGGCCTGTGGGACCCACCAAAGTGGTGGTGATGGCCACTGTTGTGGTGGTGCATCACTGCACAGAACATGTTTCAGAAAGGGGTGCTCAAAACAAGCTTAATAATAAGCACTTTATAAGCTAAGTGGGAATGAACTACTATTTTTCTAATTTAGATAAGCAACAAAATTTTAATATCCCAAAAGGATTTAAGCTAAATCTTAATATTGAATCCTATATAAAATTCTAAATTTTATTCAAAAACTGCATTTAGGAAATTTTGACTTTTCAGTTTACACTAAAACTTTGACTTTTATGAACTTGTGATCTATCTTAAGGACTAAATATGATGTAATAAGTTACAATAAGATGAACTTAAGCTATAATATCAAGTTATCTAACACTGTGATGACATTAGTAATCCTAAATCTTAACAATTAATAAATAAGGTAAAATTAAAACTAATTTTGACTTTATATGAAACAAGGACTGTATTTTAATGTTGAACTGAGTAATTAGATCCTATTGTGACTTATAACAACAACTAATAACAACACTACTGGCCTTTATCACAGATAACTTAGCAAATCCAAACACCCCTTAATGAGGACTGATTTGGAGCTTTTAATACTAAAACAAGTTTTCAAACCATAAAAGCTATAAATTAACTTGTATAAACTATAATGAGACAGGATAAAACCAGAATTAACAAGATTTAATTTCCAAAACTGGGAAATGCAACTTTTAAATAAATGGCTTACAATTTGATTTCAAGCATAAAACTGAGAAATGATAATTAATACCACTTCCTATAGCTTTCCACAAAGCTCTAAACCAAAATGCAATCCAAGATTAGCTCTGCTCCAATATCTGGCATATTCTCCATGGAATTTTTATTTTCTAACTATTTTTTTTTTGGTATTTTTCTTGTTTTTCTGTTTTTAATTTTAAACAAAGTGTTAAGATTTCTAAAAGCTTATAAGAGCTTCCTAGAAGCTTTTATGAGCTTATTGAGTACAAAACAACAACTACAAACATCATTTGACCATATTGAGATTTTTGAACTTGAAAATACAAAAACTGAATTCTTGTACATACACTGCAATTGGAACTGAAAACAGGTTCTTAATACACTGAAAATTTATTACAAAGTATTTAAAAGCTTAAACTTACACTAGGAAATTTAAAATATTAAAAACGACATAGGGAAAATTAAATTACACTACTTGGTCTTCTCTATTGCACCTTTTTCTTATTTATTGACTTCCTAGAGTTCCTTGTCGACCTCTGAAAATATCCCACTTTAATCCAGCTCTTGAATTCATCAGAATCGTACATGTGTTATTTTTGGCGGGAAAAAGTCTTGAAGCAGGTTAATTGCATTTAATGAAATTTGGGGTATGTGGAGGTGGAGGGGGATTGGTAGACAGCTGGGAGATAAGTTGGAAAGGTGGAAGTGAGCAGGTAAACAGGTGGAGGTGTAGGAGTGGACACAGGTGTTGGGGGTAGGGGATGGTGAACAGTGCCTGGCGGGTTTAATTTTAAAACACTGGTTTTGTTTTGGGCCAGCTGAGATTGGGCTTGGATATTGGATTAGCTGGATTTGGATTATGTTAATAACAAGGATCCGTTTGGTATAAGTAGCACAAGGACCATTTATGTAACTTTCTGAAAATACAAGGGACTGAATTTGACAAGTTTCCAAGGTTATCACAAGGGTCAATCCTGCAAATAATGGTTAGTACAAGGACCAATGATAATTATTTTCCATTTTTAAATGTCCAAGGACCAAAACTGTCAAGTTTGAAACTTGAGGGACCAAAAATGTAATTTTCCAAAAGTTCACTATAAGGACCAATTTTGTCATTTATGAATAGTACAAGGTTAAAATTTGATAATTCACTTTTTTAAATTAACCAAGGACTATATTTGACAATTTTCAAACTTTAGGGACTAAAGTTGTCATTTTGTAAACTTTAAACTTTAAAGGGTTTATTTTGACAACTTTTGAATCCCATGGACCTTAAATGACATTTTACAAGTTTTTGAATTACCAGGGACTGTTTTTGACAACTTTTGTAAATTGGGGGACTAAAACTGCCAATTATGAAAACTTGATACGTTTTTCACCAGATTTTGGTATTTTTGCATTTAAAACACATAAAACACTTGTTTGTGATATTTTTATCATTTTGATGCATTTATGAGTGTTTTCAGATGTTTTTGGCATTCAAAACAGTACAAAAATGATGAGTATTTGCACACTCATCAATCCCCCACACTAAGCTATTGCTAGTCCCTAGCAATGTTTTAAAACTTAATGGATTTTATCTCTTTACCAAAAGCCATTACTTCTGGAGTAGCCAATTGTTTCAGTTCAAGTAAGAACTTTGGTACAATGATAACCAAATGATTTTGAGCAAATCACCAGCTGAGAATACCCAAGAAACTCTTGAGAGTACTCCTCTGAAGCAATATCAATTACATCGATTCGGTTAACCGATTCAGCATCATAGTTTGAGGAGTACCTCGAAGTTTGATCGAGGTTAAAGGTAACGGCTTCATCACCCACACGTAATGTGATTTCATGCTCAAATACATCAATAAGGGCATGGCCCGTCCTTAGGAATCCTCGTCCAACAATGAGAGGAACCCGTGGATCAGCATCGAAATCAACGACTACAAAGTCAGCTGGAAAATGGAACTTTCCTACTTTCACAAATACGTCCTCGGCAATGCCAAGTGGACGGGATATTGAATGATCTGCAAGCTCGAGAGTCATGCATGAAGGAGTAAGGTCTGGAAGAGAAAGTTTCTTCCATACTGAATGAGGCATCAGGTTAATGCTTGCACCAAGATCGGCTAAGGCAAAGCATTCAACCATTCCTGGAAATACACAAGGTAAGAGAGATTTTCCAGGATCTCCAAGCTTATCGGGAAGCTTCTTCAAGATAACTGCTGAGCAGTTCTCGTTTAGTGGAGTTTTCGCCATCTCAAACAGTTTTTCCTTGTTACTTAACAATTGTTTGATTGTTGATGCAAACTTGGGAATCAGAATGATAGCATCCGTGAAGCTAATGTCAA
Source organism: Chrysanthemum makinoi (assembly GCA_910596185.1). Classification (NCBI taxonomy): domain Eukaryota; kingdom Viridiplantae; phylum Streptophyta; class Magnoliopsida; order Asterales; family Asteraceae; genus Chrysanthemum; species Chrysanthemum makinoi. The sequence goes on along the minus strand of OU343225.1, from coordinate 138,243,013 downwards.
AGTGTAGTTCTTGAAATATTTGGAAGAACTTTTCCATTTGTTGAGTAGCTTTCTCGCGGAGCTTCTGTTCATTTAAACGTGATGGGTAAGGAATAGAGGATTTGGGTTTCTGGTTTTCAACCGGGATGTCATGTGAATCAAAAACAACTCCTAGCTTAGACTTGGGTTTCAGGACAACTTGAGGTTGGACATCGTTGGTACCTCCGTTATTAGTAGGAAGTTCCTTGTCCTTTGTCGCCTCATGTTCACGTTCCACTACCTTAGGAGAAGAAGAAGAAGAGGTAGGAGGAACAATGGGTCCTTCGTATGATACACCACTTCTTGTTGTGATCGCTTTAGCATCGCCCCTCGGGTTAGCGATCGTGTTGCTTGGAAGTTTTCCTGAGCCCGAGGGTTGATCATTTAAAGACTTCTTTAGTTCAGCGATCTGAGTGATCAACAATCTGTTTGTCTCCTCTTGAGACTTCATGAATTGTTTTAAAAGCTCATCAGATGTTGATACTCGAGGAGGTGGAGGGAAATTTTGAGGTCGTATGTTTTGATTATAACCTTGTTGTTGAAAATTCCCTTGGTTAGGATTCACATTTCCCTGAAATTGATTCCCTCGATTGAAATTGTTTTGATTAAAATTTCCTTGATGTTGGAAACCTTGATTTGGTCCGGGATAGAAATTACCTTGGTTTTGATAACCTTGGTTCATTCTAGGTTGGTTCTGATTCCGGTTTTGCATGTTAGGATTCTGGTTAAAACCGGGTGGTCCCTGATAAGTATTAGCACGGTAGTTTGGTTCATTTTGAGGGCGGTATTGATTACCTCCCTGATGTGAAGTACCGGCTATAGCATTGGCTTCAAATGGACTACCATCGTTGGCAGTACAGTTGTAGTATGCATGAGGGCCACCACAAGTGACACAGACCTCGACTTTCTTTACTTCACCATGTGATGGTGTTTGTGTGAAAGTGACTTTCTTTTGGTTAGCAAGAACCAAAGCCTGAATAGCATCCGTGAGTTTGTCAATCTTAGCATCGGTGCTAGATGTACTCACGTGAGATGAAGTAGAAGGTCCTGCATTAGACTGAGACTGATATGTCTTTGTTCGTACAGGGCGGACCTGGGACTTGTTTTCTATGATTTGCAAGGCTTCTTTTGTGGTCTTGCTCAGGAAATTACCTCCCGCGGAGGCATTTAAAGAGTCTTGGTCAGCTTGGCTCAGACCATTGTAGAAAGTATCCATTTGCATTAACTGGGAAAAACCATGATGTGGACACTTTCGGAGCAACTCTTTCTAATGATCCCATGCCTCTCCGAATGATTCATCAAATCTTTGAGTGAATTTCATTATCTCATTCTTAAGACTTGTATTTCGGGATGGAGGATAGAATTCGTTAACAAACTTAGTGACTAAATCCTCCCATGTCTCAATGGAACGAGGGGGTTGTTTCTCAAGCCAAATCCGGGCTTGTCCCTCTAAAGAGAATGGGAACAGAAGAAGCTTAATTGCTTCATGTGGGACATTCTTGTATTTGATGGTCGATGCAATCTTGTTGAACCATCGAATATGTGCATGAGGGTCGTCCCGCTCAAAACCATAAAATTGGCTTTGGGTTACAAGATTAAGCAACCCGGTTTTGAGCTCGAAGGTATCAGCCACGATAGCTGGGACAACAATGGCATCTCCATAACCCTCGATGGGTGCTTGGAGAAGCTCTTTCATCGGTTTATCTTCTGCCATTACGACAGGGGGTGGTGGTGCTAGACATTCCTCAGTCACGGCTGAAGGAGCAGAACGTCCTCTACGTCTACGTGGAATACTTACAAGCTCTGAAAGTGGACTTGTGGAGCTGGAAGAACGAGTGCGCATGCACTAAATATAAAAATCAGTTTTCAAAAACAAATGCGAGGCAAAACGACAAGTGAACTTGAACCAATAATCACAAGATGAATGGCTTCTTTGAAAAAGGTACACCACTCACAAGGATACAAAGGCAAGTTTTGATCTTTAAGATTGGGAACTTATTAATGTTCACACCCCCAGTTGGTAGGTGTTCTGCCTTGGTTTGCGGTGGTTGATTTTTATGTATTTATTAAGCAAAGAAAACGGAAAATCTTGTTTTGTATTTTTATCTTTTATATATATGTAGAAACAAAAGAACAATATTTTTGTGTTTTATATGTTTTAAGATGTTTTTGGATTTTTGGATTTTTATAAGAAAATATAAATATATATAGATGGTATGAACAAGGAGTGAATATTCAAATCACTAATCTGCTAAACGTAAGACTATTAGCACAGCTCTCCGGCAGCGGCGCCAAAATTTGATTGGCTCCGAACGGCCTATCTTTTATTAGTCAACCACTTGTGAATGGTCAACCATAAAAGTCAAACAGCTCAGAACAAAATGCAATTAAGTCCAGAGGAGTTTAGTGTTTCCCCGGGTCGTTAAGTCCCAACGAGCTGTGCGATTGAATAGCTAAACGCGTAGTGATCGGGAGATATTGAACAGGAAAGGGGTTATGATTTGGAATAATTACACCTAAAGAGAAAGTTTGTAAATTACAGGGGCTTAAATGCAAATTAAAGAAAATTAAAATATTTAACTTTAATTAAAATATTATTTAACTATTAAACCTAATTTAAATTATTAAAATCTAATTGAAATTACTTAAGATCTAATTAAAGGATTTTTAAATTACAAAACTAGTTACAAATAAAAGTTATAAAAGTATAGATTATATAAAACTTACTTATTAAACTTAAATTCTAATTATAAGATTTATTATCTGAGTATTATTAATTATAAACTAATTTAAACTATTAAATAATTACCTAAAAATTAAGAAATTATAAAATAAAGCTAGAAAAATGAAATTATGACTTAGATAAATCTAAAATATTATAAAACTTATATTAAAATTGAAAATATATTTATTACACTATTCATGTATTTATTATTAATTAATTACTATTTATTAATTATTTAAAACTAATAAAAATTATAATAAATACTAAATGACCTAAGAAAAATCTAAAACTTTTTATATAAATACTAAACAAGTGCAGAAAACTAGGAAAAATATAAAAATGAAAAGTGCTTTTTGAAAAAGCAGAAAAATAAGCCAAATGGCTTAAATAGAAGCTGTCACTATTTTTATTTTTGGTTTTTCTTGAATTTTCTTTTACAAAACTATTTTACTACTGAAAATAAGCAACTTTTGTGAAGACACATTTTAGGGAACTCAAAGATAAGCCGAATGCAAAGCAATAAGCTCAACAGGGAGCTTTTTGGCTTAAAAGTGAGGTTATAAGCTCACAACAAGCTAACAAGCTGGAACCAAAGGTTGAATAAACTAGAAACAAGTTCCGGGAACTTAGAATAAGCAACAACAACAAGAAAAACACTCTGAACAAGCAGAAATAAGGAATAAGCAAAACGGGAGGTTTGTGAAAAAGAGCTTAAAAGAAGCAAGCAAATAAGCAGTCTATAAGCTAAAAAAAATTAACTAAAAATAACCTAATCAAGATGAGCAACAAAATATTATAAATATAAAAGCTTAAGTCCTATCTCCTAATATTAAGCCCTACACGAAATTCACAAGTTTATTCAAAAATGGGTTTCTAAGAAATTTTGACTTTTGAAGAAAACCTATTGTTTGACTTTATTGAGCTTTGATCTAATTCTACTTACTAATAATGATTAAATAAGCTAAAATGAGACTATAACAAGCTACTTTAACTACTTTTGAACCGATATTAAGATTATGGACTTTAGAAACCTTAACAGGGAACAACTATTGAGCATACAATGGAAATTTGACTTTTAATCAAAGAACACTTAGTTAATATGGTTTAACTGAGATATTGGCCCCTTTTGTGGTGTACATCGCACAAGAACAACAACACAAACAGCTTGGATCACAGATAACCCAACTATTCCAAACATCCCTTTAAAAAACCAACTTTGTAATTTTCAATGCAAGATACTGCATAAGTCCATGAATCTGATATTTAATGACATAATATGCTATAAGAAGCTGAAATGAACAATTAAACACCAATAATAACAACAATATACTGAAAATTACAAATATGCTATATTACTAGGAAAAATGAGCAACTGAGTAATGAGAAGATTTCAAAGAACAAGCATAAGATTTTAAGCTTTATGTTAATTCAAATACACTAATGAAACATAAAAATACTGATAAAAGCACATAATCAGCTAATCTACAGTTAATTGCTAAAAATGAGAAATTTGGCTTACAAATGAAACACGACTGAGAATAAGGAACCAAGGACCATAAGTAACCACCTACACTCCCCAAGGAGTTCTAATTCCCAATGCAATCCAAATTCCACCTTTTCTCATCTTCATTCTTCATAATCACTGGACTTTTTATTTTATCTATTTTTTTTTAGCTATTTTTGTGATTTTTAAGTAAACTGGATTAAAAGGTCTCTAAATGATATCCAAGCTTTAAAAACTTATAAGTGCACTGAATTAAGCTTAATGGAACAAGAAACAACAAGTTTCAACAATCTTAAGTGAAATTGTCAATTTCACCTAAAATTGCTAAATCTGAATTTAAAGAGCAAGATTGAAATTTAAGGTTCAAGAAAGGTTTAATTGCATTAAGTAAACTGAGTACAACATGATTTAAATGAAAATTATAACTGAAACTTGAAATTACACTATTACGTTTGTCTAATTTACTCTACTCTTAAAACTAAACTAATAATTCCTCTCTGCTGCTTCTCTCTTCTTAAAATAAAGGTCTTTTGAGGTCCTTGCAGACTTTTGAGACTATCCCACCAATTCTGAGCCTTTGATTTAGTCAGAATCATCCTAGCCGTTTAAAACACCTTTTGGCGCAAAAAAAAAATCTTAATGCCAGTTGGGGTTGCGTAAAGCAGTTTTAGGGGCATTAATTGGTTTTGGGAAGTTGTAAAGGTGGAGGGGACAAGGAAAATAAGGTTTAGTGGCCAAGTTGGTGTTTTGGTGATGAAGTGGTAGGAGCAGGTAGCCAGGTGGAGGGTGGAAACCGTGGAGGTGGAAGGGGAAAAGGAGGGTTGACTGTTTGACCCCGGTTTTATATTTAAGGGGATTGGGCTGGGATTGATTTGGGCTTGGGTTTTATTTATTTTGGGTCCGGTTGGTTTGTAGTAGTATAGAGCCCAAGGACCAATGGTGTATTATTTGGATTCTCAAGGACCGAACCTGCCAATTTTTCAAAGTTATTCCAAGGGTCAATCTTGCCAAGTTTCATTAGTACAAGGACCATAAAAGATAATTTTCCATTTTTTTTAAACTTCCAAGGACTATTTTTTTGCCAATTTTGAAACTTAAAGGACTAAACTTGTAAATTCTCCAAACTTTTTACCCAAGGATCATTTTTGATAAATTTTGATTTTAAAAGGACTTGGGTTGACTTTTATTCCAAAACAAATGCTCAGGGACTGATTTTGTCAGGATTTGAAAGTTGAGGGACTGAAACTGCCAATTATGCAAACTTAGCTCGTTTTCATCTGATTTTAAACATTTTGCATCTGAACATATAAAATACAATCCTTGGATATATTTTGTATTTTGCTGCATATTTGAGTGTTTTTAAGTGTTTTGGCAGCTCAGATAAGACAAAAATGATGAGTATTTACACACTCATCAAGGTGCTTATCGACTCGATTGTGACTGATTTGGGTTGTTTCACGTCAAACCCGAACTATGCTAATGATGCAAAAGAGTCATTTGGCCATCCTTTTAAGGAGGAATTGCATATATATCCCTACAAAGCATTATAATTACATATATATCCAATCAAAACCAATAATTACATATATATCCAATTAACTAATTGTTATAATTTTAAAACCTAAAAATGTATTATAATTATCATCTAAATACAAAATGTCCACAATACCCTTTACTCATTCTCATGACCTTTCATTATCAGTTTATCACTATTTGTGTAAACATTGCTCACGCTCCTCTAAAATGATTTGTGGGTACCAGACTTTTTCAAAGTGAGAGGATTCATAGGCATTACAATAATTTAGGCCATCATTTATTATAGCAATAACCATAACTATTTATCCCATCTGTAATTACGATACAACTTAATTTAAGAAAGGATCTAATTGGTGAGTAACGTTGGAAGTGAGGATTTAGTGATCCCGTCATGGATTATGTAATTGCGTTTGGTTTTCGTGCTGATAATTAATAACACTTTGGCCTCTTTTAGAATGAACATAAAACCTGAGAATCATTTAATCGATAATAGGAAACCTTATGAAATGATGAAGAAGAAGGGTATAATGGTCCATCTAATAATAAATGATAAGTTTAACATATTTTAGAATTTTAGTTTTATAAAAGTTAGTTATTAGGATATATGTGTATTATTTAAAGTTTGGAGAGGATATATATGTAATAATTGATTTAAGTTGGATATATATGTAATTATGAAGCTTTGAAAGGATATATATGCAATTGCCCCTTCTTTTAAAAGTTTGTGAAAATATTATTTTGAAAAATATGGTAACCCACCTCCTACTGTGACGGAGTCTTCTTCATCATCATCAAGGGGTTTTAGAGGGAATCCGATATTTGCTTTGCATAAAAAGATAAGAGATAATCCCAACAAACAGTTAAGAAATGATCGTTTAGCGAACAGTGAATATAAAAGATATATCACAACTGATTTTATCTCACATATTCCGGCCGAACAAGTTGAAAACTTTGATGTGTTGGCGTTTTGGAAAGCAAAGGAAACAATGTTTCCCGTTCTATCCTGAATGGCTCGTGATGTTCTAAGTGTACAAGCTACTTCGGTAGCTTCTGAATTCACTTTTTCAACAAGTGGAAGGATTTTATCAAATCTGAGAAACAGACTCACACCAGCTTCTTTGGAGATGTGTATGGGTTTGAAAGATCACTTGGACGCAATGAAGCGAGTGCAAGATAAGACTGATCTTGAAAATGCCGCAGACTTCGAAAGGGAGGTCTAGGTGGAAGAGGCACAAGCGGGTGAAATCGAGATGCTTTCCGATGAAGAACTAAGACAAGATGCAGCTGCTCAAGAAGCTAGGGGATCCGATGACGACTATTAGGACTTTTATGCTTACGTATTATGTTTTAAGTTTATGTATTTCCTTTGATGTATTTCTTTTAAGTTTATGTATTTCCTCTCAGTTTATGTATTTTCGACGTTATAAATAAAAGTTGAAGTTTATTCAGTGTAAGTTTGTTAAATGTTGAAAAACGAAAAAAAAAATAAAAAATAAAAAAATCCGGTTAACCGGTTAAATATTTAAAAATTTTGAATTTTGGACTTGGCGGCAAAAAATTTTTCAAAATGAAACCGGTTAACCGGGTCCCAAACCGGTTAAACCGGTTACTAATTTTTAAAAATTAAAAATTTTTAAACAGCGGCAAATATATTTTTTGAATTCTCAACCGGTTAACCGGTTAAAAACCGGTCCGAAACCGGTTAAAACCGGTCCGAAAATTAAAAATTAAAAATTTCAAATTTCAAATTTTGAATTTTTTTGAGCGGGAAGGCGGGTAAACTTTCAAAATTTGAATTTTTTTTTATATTTACAAGTTTGCCATTGTAAGACTAGTATAAATAGATAAATTGTGTTTTTATTTCTTTGCAACTTTTATACAATTAAAATAAACTCTAAAAAATAAAAATCGGAAGCATTTCACATTTTTACTATGGCTAATGCTGATCCTGCACCACCCCCGCCACCGGTGATTGTTCGTTATTTACCGGTAGACCGTGTACCAAATGTTTGGGCTCACTACCACTACGTCGAAATGTCAGATGGCATGTGAAAGGCTCAATGTAAGCGTTGTTTATGTTTCTTCAAACCCACTTCCAACGCGGCGTTGAGGGCTCACACACATAAGTATTGTCGCCATGCACCTGCAGTTGATGCCTGATTCGAGACCTCGAGTCGACGTTGAGTAGCTTATCAAGTTATCGATGTTTTATGTTTATGTTATTATGTGTTATGTGTTATGTGTAATGTGTGATGTATCATGTATTCTCCATTTTATTAAATAAAAGTTCTAGTTTATTAATACACGAAACAAGAAAACGATGACAAACGACGACGAAAAAAAAATTAAAAAAAAAATACTAGAACCGGTTAACCGGTCTAGACCGGTCCCAAACCGGTTTGGACCGGTTGGGTTTTTCAGCCTTCACATCCGGTTCGGAACCGAACCGGTTAACCGGCCCGACCGCTTTTTTTTCTCGTTGACCCAAACCGGTTCGGGTTTGACCGGCCGTCAAACCGAACCGGTTAACTATTTTGTGCACCTCTACTTTACAACCACCACCACATCTGAGTTTCATTTATGTATTTTTCAAGGTTTCAATATTGGGTATCTTGGGGTTTCATCTTTCTATATCTGTAAATATATGGCTACATGTTCTATTTTATTTTGAAAGCTTATAAAGATCTAGACATGATATTTCTTATATTTGTAATCCTTATCAGTTGAAACGCACCTCCCCCATTCATGGTTTGTTAATAGGTTTTGATTTTTTTTTACTTTCAAAACATTATTTCGATTTTAAATGCTTTGTTATGTTTATCGTGACGGGTTCCATCTTGATTTGATGGTAATGGGTGATGGAGGGTAGGTATGGTGCTGGCGGGGATGACTATGGCGGTGGTGGTCGCTATACCAAACAATTTTATTATTTAATGATTTGAAAGATTGGAAAATTAATAGTGATTTTGAGATTTTGAGTTTTTAATTAGATGTTAAGCATTTGTTTTCTTTTACTGAAAGTGTAGTTGGAGTATGATTTAGGGGTTTTAAAGTATATGTTTGATGATCTAATACTTTTATTGTTTATATTTTGTGTTTGGTGATCTATGAAGAATAAAGTTTAGTTTAGGGTTAGGTTGCTGATGATAATGAATCTAGGCTTGTTGATAAATAATTTTTATTTTTGGATTTGTTGTTGTGGTGACGATGATGTATTTATAAATTAAGTTTTTTGGATTAATAGATGTGAAAATGTTTTTGGATTATTTGAGGTATGTTGTGGTTGTAGATATGCTGGTACATATTATTACCCTATGGATGATGATTTTTCTTATAAGAAAAATATAAACTAACATGAAAATAAAACGGAAGAGTAATTTAGTCATTTTAGTTCAGCCAGAGACGAAATTTTCACTTCCAAATTCCTCACAGGGCCGTTTACTACATTTTCGAAAGGATGAGGATTGAACATGCAATTTGGTCAAACACAAGCCGATTTTTGCAATTTACTAAAAAAATAATAAAGCTTTCAAAATACATTTTCAACACACAAAGAATACAAACATAAGAACCAAATCCCCCTTAAATATAAAGATAATATTCGTAATGGAAATTACATGGCGAAATTAAATCGGCGAATCCAAAAACCCATCATTGCTAGCAATTCAATCAGCCGCCATCACCTGAAATCATGAGAATCCATTAACATAATAACTGACGAAAAAAGACTTATGACAAAAATAATGGGTACTTTATTTTTACAAAACCCAATGGGCTTGCCATATGCACTTATACACATGCCCTATAAAACTATGTAAAACAAAAATGTTAGTGCTAAAAGATATATTTTAAATATATGGAAAAAGACTTATGCTAAAAAAATATAGATATTCTATAACGAAATATTAAACAACATAAATACCTTTAGAAATATACATATCAAAGCTAAATTTTTATCACACAAAAACAAACAAATTCCAACAAATATCAGACAAAAATTCGCTCTTTCATACCGCACGAAAGCCTTGTTACTGGTTCAAACACAATAAGGATGTGTTTGGTACCTTAGAATGACAATGAGAGAAAACTTTTATTGTGAATGTCATTGTTTGTTTGATACTTATAACTATACTTTGATTATGATAGCAAGATATTAGTCATATTTCATTACTCATCATATAGGTTGGTTTAAAAATATTCTGTAAGTCCCACTCCTTTTTTTATCTTTAAATAATCAAAGAACTAATGCAAATTATTTATTTGTTTGATCATTTACTTTATACCGAAGCCTACGTTATAATACCCAAATTCAATTGGCAAAACTAAAGAATGATATGAGAATTGATTCCATGACTAATAAACATATCCATTGACGCCAAACAAAGCCTTGTTAGCCCCCATTCACGGTTTGTTAATACGTTTCGCTTTTTTTTTGGTTACTTTCAAAATATTATTTCGATTTTAAAGGCTTTGTTATTTTTATCGTGGCGGGTTCCATCTTGATTTGATGGTAACGGGTGATGAAGGGTAGATATAGTGGTGGCGGGGATGGCTATGGCGGTGTTGGTCGCTATACCACATAATTTTATTATTTAATGATTTGAAAGATGAAAAATTAATAATGATTTTGAGATTTTGAGTTTTTAATTAGATGTTAAGTATTTGTTTTCTTTTACTGAAAGTATAGTTGGAGTATGATTTAGGGGTTTTGAAGTATATGTTTGATGATCTAAGGCTTTTATTGTTCATATTTTGTGTTTAGTGATCTACAAATAATAGAGTCTAGTTTAGGGTTAGGTTGGTGATGATATTGAATATAGGCTTGTTGATGAATAGTTTTTTTTTTTTTTTTTTTTTTTGTATTTATAAATTAAGTTTTTTGGATTAATAGATGTGAAATTGTTTTTGGATTATTTGAGATATGTTGTGGTTGTAAATTTGCTGGTACATATTATTACCTTATGGATGATGATTTTTTTTATAAGAAAAATATAAACTAATAATAAAATAAAATAAAGGGTAATTTAGTCATTTTAGTTCAGCCACAGACGAAATTTGCACTTCAAAGTTCCTCACAGGGACGTTTACTACACTTTCGAAAGGATGAGGATTGAACATGCATATTGGCCAAACACAAGGACGATTTTTGCAATTTACTCAAAAATAATACGGCTTCCAAAATACATTTCCGACACACAAAGAATACAAACACAAGAACCAAATTCCCCTAAAATATAAAGATAATACTCGTAATGGAAATCAAATGGCGAAATTAAATCGGCCAATCCAAAAACCCATCATTGCTAGCAATTCAATCAACCGCCATCGCCTGAAATCCTGAGAATCAATTAACATAATAACTGACGAAGAAAGACTTATGACAAAAATAATGGGTACTTTATTTTTACAAAATCCAATGGGCTTGCCATATGCTCTTATACACATGCCCTATAAAACTATGTAAAACACAAATGTTAGTGCTAAAAGATATATTTTAAATATATGGAAAAAGACTTATGCTAAAAAAATATAGAAATTCTATAATGAAATGTTAAACAGCATAAATACCTTTAGAAATATACATATCAAAGCCAAATTTTTATCACACAAAAACAAACAAATTTTAACAAATATCAGACAAAAATTCGCTCTTCCATAACGCACGAAAGCCTGTTTACTGGTTCAAACACAATAAGGATGTGTTTGGTACCTTGGAATGACAATGAGAGAAAACTTTTATTGTGAATATCATTGTTTGTTTGATACTTATAACTAGGGCTGATCAACGGGCAAAAATCGGACCGGACCGAGACCGAATCCGAAAAAAACCCTAGACCGAGACCCAATGTGGTCGGTCCGGTCCGGTCTCGGTCGGTCCGGTCCAACAAGGCTAATTTTCCGGTTTGTGGTCCGGACCGAGACCGAATTTGCCAAAAATGGTGGACCGAGACCGGACCGCCGGTCCATCGGTCCGGTCTGTTTCGGTTCGGTTCGGTCGGTTTTGTCGGTCGGTCCGGTCCATCCGGTTCGTTTGCTCACCCCTACTTATAACTATGTTTTGATTATGATAGCAAGATATTAGTCATATTTCATTACTCATATAGGTAGGTTTGAAAATGTTAAGTGAATCCCACTTCTCTCTTTTTTTATTTTTTATCTTTAAATAATCAAAGAACTAATGCAAATTGTTCATTTGTTTGATCATTTACTTTATATAACGAGACCTACGTTATAATACACAAATCCAATTAGCAAAACTAAACAATATCGAAATTGATTCCATAACTAACTAGTTATATACCTGTGCACGCACAGAGTTTTGACAAAAAAAAATTATTCTGTATTAATACTGAATATTGTGTCTTTAAAGGTAATTACATATAATTATATGGTTATAAGTTTCGTGCACGCACGAAGTTTACACATAAATCAAATTTATTTTAACATTTTAGTTCAATATATACACATAGCCCATGAAAATTGTGATATGGGTACAACTAATACTTATGCATGAGTTTTTCATTATGCATTAACATCCATTAGAATTTGGTAAAACTTTTGTAAAATTTTTTGTTAGGTAACTCAAGATTTAATTTTATTTAGCTGACAAAGATGTTGATGTTGTTATTTAAATTTCATTACTGATATTATGTTGTACACATGATGCAAGTTTAATAGCACATAATGAGCGTTGATAAAGTTAAAGTATACTTATTTTATAATGAGCGTTGATATTATGTTGATGTTTTATAAAAATATTTTTCTAGATAGCCTTACATAAATAAATAAGAATTACATGAATCATTGTTATAAGTACAATCGTGTATATTTATTTTTATATTAAAGTAAACCGTGCTTACAATTTGATAGTTATATTCCCGTTTCAGTAATTTAGCCGTATTTAAAATGTAAACTCGTGTCCACGTAGGTTATTTTAAAAATGAAATAAATAAGTCCTTATTGAACGTAAAAAAATTGATACTTATAATCTTATGTAAATTTATATGTTGTTATTTTAAAACAACATATACATTATATTTTTTAAGATATAAAGTTTAAAGGTATAAAGTATAAGGGGGTATCTATCTATTAAATATAATAAACAAGAGTTTTGTACTACCCTTTAAAGCACCTCATGCAATTAATATTCTGATGTGTCACGAATGTGATTGGTCACTAATATAGGCAAGTACAAGTCCAATTCTTAATTCTTCAATCATAAAGCTTTTTTCACAAGATTAATAAAAAAAAATCAATTTCTACAACACATTAATGATAATACATGTTATTCAAATCATCCCTAAAATAATGTATACGACATTCAAAGCATTCAAAAAAGCATCCCAAAATAAGTTACGAATTTTTATGATAAAAAATTTATTGAATAAGGTATTTTCACCTTCAAATCGACAGTTACCATTTTTTGATTATCACTTTGATTCAACCATTCTTATCAAACATCTCGAGTCGATGACATTTTTTCGTTGTTGGCCATATGTAAGTTTTGATTTATCTTCCTTTGTTTAATTTGATGTGTTAATTTGGTACTTCTAAATTTTATATTGATTATGAATATGAGGGTCGTTATATGTAGTAGATCTGAAGATTGGTTTCATTTTTTCTGTGATACATGTTTGTGCAGGAATTTCAAAATAAAAAATCAAAGGTTTGTAAGTGATTTAGAGAGTGCATGGTGTTTGATGAAATGTTTGAAAGGAATTGCAATATGTGCACGGTATGATATCTTTTAAACCTATTTCAAGCAAAACTGATGTTTTTGTAAGTGAGGTTGTTTATATAGTGTGTACTAATTTTGAATGTCATAGATCTTTAGTAATTCTCCTTGGTTATATGCCAAAGATACGAGTTTTGATTGTCAGTTTAATGGAACTAATCAGAGTGTGGCTACGGTTAATCAATCGTCTCGATTTCTTGACAAGGATACAAGTTTCGATTGCTGGAGAGAAATGGCTCATCACGCCATAGTACAGGTATTTTGATGAATTGGTTTTGTTTCGATTCTGTTTAATATATTTGCTTTGTTCCAATTTAATTAAAAAATAAAAATAAACGCTGATGCTACGCATAGATTTACTATGGTTTTAACTTCCATGATTTTTTTATAGGCCACAAATGAAACCCTTTTAATCAATAGGGAGTATATTTAAGTGAGTTTAGAGACCCATCACAAATGTTGTTTACCATGTGATTTTTTATGATTACTGTGAGAATCTTTCTAATAACTTTGGTACATTACTTAGTTTCTCCAATAAGCTTAATTTAGATTTCTATACTTTTGATTCACTTACGTTGTTGTTTACCACAGGTATGTAATTTGGAGGTCACATGAAATGTGTTCGATGAAATGTCTAAGAGAAGGGTAATTCGTTTTTGCCATAGTGTAAGCATTTGGGATGTAGATTATGATAGGTTGTAACCTTAGTATTACCATTAAGTTGTTAGTAAGGGCTACTAATTATTTATCTTTATTGTGTTTAATCTTTGAACTATATGCTGCAAATTAAGTATTGTCTTTAAGTGCTACTCGTGATTAAGTACGATACATCTTGCACTTTTGTTAGATTTAAATGTTAATATTGATAAGAGCTTGATAGAGTTATGTTTCTTAGAATTTTAAATTAAAAAGTACAATAGATGTTCGTCATTATCATTTTGCCATCTGAATTACATGGCTCAAAAATTATAAATTTGTTTAATGTCCGACATTTTTCTTTAGTTTTTGCAGGCCGGATATGAAGACAAAGGTATAAATATGTTGAGAAAGATCCTATCGTATATGCATATTATGGCTTCGATGAAATGCGTGAATGAAAGAAAAGACCGGATGTCGTATGAAGAGGTATCTTATGCTTCAGTTATATAGCCAATATCAAATATACATTAATGAAACCATCAACAGTGAGCAATTAACATGCTAATGATTTTTTTTTATCCATCACTTCTTATATTACTAAATAAGCCAATAGTATATTTGATCATCAGCATACTATTGATTTTTTTTCGGTATCAAAACATACTCTTTATTGGAAAGGGAAAGATTGATAGGTTGTAAAAAGGGTTACAATGGGATTCCAGCTTTAACATGTTACTTTTAGATTCAGAAATATTGTTTTCACTCACATTTTTTATATGTAAGACACTGTGTTTTTGTAACTCATAACTCTATGAAAAATGTCAGACGTTTTATTGAGTCATGTTTGAAGATGGTTTTCCATATTGCTGTTGCATTCTTTCTTATTGATGACATAAGTGGAGCCGATATGATTTACAATGTTGGATGACATGGGTGAAGCAAGATGACAACATGACAGGTGACGTATGTTACTCTTCATAGTTTTACAATTGCAAGTGGTAAGTTTATTCTTCAAAGTATTGTTTTATTATTATTATTTGTATTTGTTAATAATATTACTGCTACAAAAACAAATATTATTGAATTAGTTAGAAATATATATTTAGTCAGTAATTGGTTAACATAGATATATTTTTATTGTTTTTGTTTGTTGTGTTGAGATTTGGGTCAAAATCACTAATTTTAGCTAGGATTTTTACCTTTTTTTATTCATGGTACTTATACTTCATTGAAAGATGAAGATAAAAAAATACAAAGGTAAAGCCTGTAAATAACGTTATACTTAATTCATCTTTTCATGCTGATGCATAATTTATTAATCTAGGATGATCTATATACTTTTACGTGTCCATGGAATGAACATGGATTACTCAAGTGTTTGACGTTGACTGCATACATTTGTTCTTCAAGACTATCTACCAGTTTGAGAAGAGTTGAAGAAGATGAACCTACATGTTTCCTATTTTAATAGTTACAAACCAAATTAATTGTCTTATCATTGGCATATTACTTATTATCCTTTAAAAAGAATTAAACCTAGTTACGTTTGTTGTTGTTTTTTAATTTATTCACGCACGTAACTCTTTAGTGAATAATTTCTTTCAAGATTCCTGTGATTCCAAGGGTCTATAATTGTTTATAGGATCGTTGACTTATTATTTATTATTCTTTAAAAAAATGAAATTTATATATTTTGTCGTTGTTTATTACTTTATTCACACATTCAACTTATTAATGAATCATTTCTTTAAAAATCCGTGAATTTCACTGGTCTATAAGCTAGTCTAATATAATAAACAAGAGTTTTGTGCCGCTCCTTAAAGCAGCCTAAGCAATTAATAATATGATGTGTCTTTATTCTTATTGGTTGTTGAATTTGGAAGGTACAACACCATTTCGCAAGCACATATACAACACAAAACTTCTTCATTAAGTTTAATAAACCCATTCAATAAAACCTAATCAGTTACAATAATTTCATTAATTTCATCAAATTCAAAAACACCTCCAAGAATAACATACAATTTGTTATTTATGGCTTTGATTCCGACAATGAATCATAAACCCTAATTTATCGGTTGTACAACAGTTGGTTTGTTGCTATAATTATCAGTTGGCGAAGATAAATGAATGGAAAATCAGGAACTCAAAGGTATGTGTTGTTCTTCATTGTTTATGTTTCCATCATCAGTCGTTTGTAGCATTTAAATTTTATCTCCTGAACCTTTGAATTTTTTTAAATTTAGATATGCGTTTTTGTTGTTGTTGCTTGGGTAGGGGCATGCGCAATTCAAGTTGAAGGTATGTAAATCTTAATTCCTTAAATCTTTTTATTTAGATCAACTCTCAACAATTCATCTAATTGCTCTGTATATGATAATCAATTCAAATAGATTTTTAGCACATGCCAAGTGTTTGATGAAACGCCCCATTTACAAATTGTTTTTATTGAATTTGCTAAAACATGTTCAGTAGATTTTTAAATTTTAAGTGTCTGATACGTGTTTGCTAAAGTTTTTTAATTACGTGAAGGTGCAGGTTAAAATGCTTTTGTTAATCCATACTATTTTTTTCGTACATATGGTGTCAACGAAATGGCATATATGAATATGAAGTTCAAAAAAAAGAAAAGAGGTTCACGTTAATTTTGAGATGATTCTTTTTAGTTAAACACGGTACTACAATTCAGAAAACTTAATGATTTTTTTTTCTATGCATAAGTTGCTCTTAATGTTTTTTGTTAAACACGGTACTACAATTCAAAAAACCTTGAAAAGTACGGGTTTTTTGATATATATTCTTATAAAACTGTTTACATATATTTTTATGTAATTATGGTTTTTAAAATTGGGCCGAAACAAGAGAGAATCGTAAACTTTGATGGTTATATTTATGTTGGTAGTATAGGAGTGCAAATGCACAATTTTCACTTTTAAGTGAGAATATTGAAATATAACATATTTTTTTTAAAATATTTTTGAGAGAACTCATGCATACAAAACTCTTCCATTTTGCAGATATGAAAAAAAGATTGGTTAGTTGTAAGCAAGTTAGTTATCAGATTGACAAAAGGGTACTGTTCACCTTTGGTTAAATGCTTGATGATACGTTACACCAGCCAGGTACTTCTATTTTTTGCGATGTTACTTTTCATGAAATTCGGTTTTTTATTTGCAAATGTAGCTTTGTTGCTTCTGGGAAAAGATTTGAATTACCCAAACACTTACAAAATTAACATGTTGTTCAGGTTATTAGGGAGTAAAGCATGAACATCAAAACTGGACCATCCATTTTATGACTATTTGGAAGGTTCTCTCCACCATAGAGCCGAAAGTATTTTTGAAACCCCCACTACGATCAATATCCTATAGCTCAAGTTAATTTTTTTGTTCTTGATTCCAGAATACTTTTGTGTATGTTTCACATGGTGCTTTCAATCGACAAATCAGTGGTCTAAGCGTGATGTTAGAGGGTGACATATTCCAGCCAAGTAGCATTTTGTTCGCATTAATTTCAAGTAAGGAAGACTGCACCAGTTCTTTGTGTTCTATATATCTTTGTGTGACTTATGTGATATATATGTGCACAACAACTGAGTTATGGTGAGAATATTCAATGAAAAGTACATGTATCTAATTGTCTGACTTAGGTTATTACTTGCTAATGCACAGGGGTGGTGGTGATCCGTTAACTTACAACCACATGCTTTGGTTGAGGTTGTATCAAAATTTTCATGTATTTCAAAAATGGTTATCAGAATCAAAGCCAAGGTCTATCTTCAAACTAATTGACTTATGAATTTTGTCTAGTATCCTGGATTCATGTCTTTGTATCAACAAGTATGTGTATGTAAGATGTGTATATTGGCTATATTTTTTGTTACTGTATGTGTACTTACCCACATATGAACTGCATGTATCACCTAAATAAAGCTTGACGTGAAACGAGTCCAATATGTTGATGTTTGATGGTTTTTATTTCATTCCTATATCTCATCTCGAGAGCGGATGCTCAATTAAAGTATGTTTGGTTAAATATGTGCACTTAAAATCATACGTCGAATAATCGAATTCGAAAAAACTTACATTTAACATTTCATGTATACGGTAAGCTTATTACTTTTGTGATGATTTACAATTTATATAAACAATCCTTTCACTTTATATTTATTTTACTTCTTTGACTTTATCACCACATTTGATGTTTGTGGAAGTATATTACTTTCTTGGGGGAATCATGTCGCCTTTGAGTTTTATGATCTTGCTTTCAAAAATGCTAAAGCCTTCTATAAAATATTCTTACAAAACTGCCTACTCACAGGATTCTATCAAGTGGCAGAACTGACGGTTTTGATACAGAGAGAATGAGTAGGAAAAATTATTTAATATTGTTGTGTGTATAGGAAGATTTGTAAGAGGATTTAGTAAGAGGCTATATCAAAGCTCTTTTGCTTTTAGACTAATATTGTAGTCTTTTATTTACATCTATCTATCACATATATTAGCATCATTGGAAGTTGGAAAATACATGATTGATTATTTGCTAAGAATAAAAATATGTACTATGTTTATGAATTGTATTATAAATTCTCATGTCATTGACTATAGACAGGAAGTAGAGATGGATTTGGAGAACACTAATGGTCATGGAGTAGCCAAGGCTCTACCACCTCGACATGTTATGGGAAATGTGATTTCTCAACAAGCGTTTGAGCGTGTCAAAGAAAGGTCTTGTGTGTCCGGTAGCTTGAGGTGGGGTAGCTATGGAACGGCAAAATATTTGCAGTTCTTGATAATCACTTATATTCATTGTATGAAGATAAATTACCAAAACCTTTTACCTCATTTATTCAGTTTATTACAACGTGTGTCAGGTAATGTATTCATGATTAACATTATATTATTGTAATTTATATCTGAAATGCATTGTGTAACATATCACATGCACGATTTTAGTTTTCATTTGATACTTTTATATTCATATTAAGAAGTCATGTTATTCACTAAATCTTTGTTATTCAAAGATTTAGATTAATATTATAATAAAAATATTACTTATGCAACATAACTAAAGTATCAAGTGTTTAGGAAAACTTTAAAAATATTTTCCTCACACGTTTATTAGCACGGGTCAAGTCGAAATATCTAGAAAAGTATTACAAAAGCAAAAAATGTTAAGGTTGCTGGTAATATCTCAAAAAGTACTACAAACGCTGTCTACATATGAGTACTTTAATGTGTAGTATCAATGTTCAACAGTTGTCTACAAATAAGTACTTCATGTGTATTATCATTGTTCAACAAGTATGTACAATTATATAAATATGCTTTATACCATTTTTAATTTTACATATGCTCTTATCAATATATATTTTTTAGTTTGACTTTTTTTGGTGTTCATGAAATAAAATGGACTACTCAAGTGTTTGACGTTGAATACATACATTTGTTCTTCAAGACTATCTACCAGTTAGAGAAGACGATGCATGAGCGTTTATTATTTTAATAGTTGCAAACTCAATTGTTTATCGAATCACTTACTTATTGCTAATTATTCCCTTAAAAAAATAATGCAACATGTTTATGTTCGTTGTTGTTTCTTACTTTATCACAAACGTAACTCCTTAATAAATAATAACTTTAAAAAATCCCGTGATTCCACGGGTCTATAAGCTAGTTGTTTATAATCCAAAGTTATTAAAAAACATAGAGGTTTATAATATTAAACTTAACTCTATATAATTTTTAAAAAATCAATCACTAAAGTTTTATTAATTACCTCATCTTTTTTTAAGTTTTTGTTTTCACAAATTTGGCACCTATATTTTTATGTGTTTTTTTTATCAACCAAATTTCTCCATCAAATTTATTAAAGTTTGACAAAAATCAATTTAATTTTGACTTTTATTAACCAATCACATCACATGATTTTGCTTACGTGGCGAAATCGAACTCTTCTATTGGTCCAATTTTTTTTTCAAAAAAAATGGTTTTTCAAAAACACTCCGAAATGACGTAATTCTTTTAGAGGAGAGTTATTTTACATACCAAACTTTTCTTACATACCAAAGGACTCATCACCACCATCCATCTAAAAAGAAATCAATGGATGAGATTAAAAATATTTTATTATTTCACCTATTTTTTATAATTTAAATATCTCTTAAACCGTTAATCTATTTCTTCAACAGCAGTTAGGCCTCCACTTTTTTCGGCACGACTCTTTCGAATCGTTAAGTGAAAATATTTACATCGTCGCGAAGAGCATTTAATTATCTTTCTATAGACGGACACTTTGATATACCTTTGAAAAAAGAAAAAAATTTCATTTTTTTCACGTTTTTTCGTCTTTTTTTACGTTACTTGAAATTTGCATGAAAAAATCATATATGATATGTGATAACACATGTGATATTACACTAATATCATATATGATATTACATATCATATATGATATAACACTAATATCATATATCATATAACACTAATATCACATGTGATATTCAAGTTAGTGTTTTATCATAAATGATTTTTTAATGCAATTTTCAGTATCGTAAAAAAACGAAAAAACTTAAAAAAAATGTGAAAAATACGAAAAAAAAATTTTGTCGAAAGTATATCAAAGTGCCTATCTATAGAAAGATAATTAAATGCTCGTCGCAATGATATTTTTTTTCCTCTTAACGATTAACGGTTTGAAAGTTATTAATATTTAAAAAAAGATGATGAAAGTGAGTTTTCTAAAATGTTGAGATTAATCTCATCCATTAGATCAAATAAAATTGAATGGTGAAGATTGATCCCTTAGTATATAAATGATCTTTTGTCCTCAAATGATCTTAAATCATTCTTTTATTATATAAAAAAGATACACATACTCATTCTACCTTTTATCAAAATTATACCTATTGTGATTAATGTAGATACCTTTTACTCGTTTCTTTCATTAGATAACTGCGCAGGTTCGAATCCAAGCCGGCCCCGGTTTTCATCCGACCGTTACTCTAGCGATAAATATCGTGTAGAGGCGGCACGGTTTCCGGGCGGACCCCGTTATTAATCCCCACTACGTCAGCATGGACCCGGTTAAGACAACATTGTCTGGGTACGTGGAGGATGAGGGCCTGCTTTAGGGCAGGTGTGACTCTATCCAAAAAATGAAAGTCACCGTTAAAAAAAAAAAAAGATAACTACACTAGTTCAAAATCTCTTTTCCTTCTTTTTAACTTGTTAAATTTTGGGGTATTAATCTGTGGCAAACATGTCATTCTATCAATTGCTAATGGCTTCCAAGTTATGTTCAGTGCAGGGTTATTACAGGGGTTAATCATGGACAAAGAATAAAAGGTTTAAAGTTCCAAGATGCTCGTTTCTGCTGAAGCTATTCTCAATTCTGCTGATGAGTCATTTATAGCCGTTAGAGGGGTCTTAGTGTAACTTAATCTCCTATTTAATAAGTCCCTTAATCTAGGGTTAAAAGACACTCGTGTGTGCAGTCATTTCTCACACACTCTTCTCTTCTCTTTGATCATTTCACTGATCTTGTCTCTTCTTTGTATTTGTATGATTATTATCTCATTGACATTAATCTAATCTTGTAACATTTTGGATACTATTGTCGATACAATCTAAGCCAACTATTGAGGCTTAGGTTTGAATAAAAGTTCTTCTGTTTACTTGTTGTTGTTGATACTTTCCCACATGGTATCAGAGCTTCAGGCTCATAATCATTATTGATTCTACATCCAAGGGTTTCTTTGTGGAAACTTGGGGACATCTCTTCAGCAACAACTTGGTGGTTTGTGGTTATTGCTATTGGCATAATCACTGGTTATTTCTTATTGTGATTTGTTCTTTCCGCTGCATATTGCTCTGTAAGTCTAAGTCTAATTTCTTCTTCAAACAAACAGTACTTAAGTCTTTGTGGGTGCAAACGGGTAAACTAACATCTTGATCTGCCACCTCTGAGTGGTATGAATACCTGCTCTGGTTTACCCCAGTTCACAGGCTTGGTGCTTGTTGTTTCTTAATTACAAAGTCTTATTTATTTCTTTATCTGTCTATCTGCTCTTGTGTTTATTTCTGTCTGTGCCTTTGTCTATCTTATCATATCTGTCTGTCTTATTGTTTGTATTATGGCTATTGGTGATGATAATATTGGTGGTGGTGGTTCTTCCACTGAAAAAAGCTTATCCTTTGGTGATGCTTTGTATTTACACCCCAATAACACAAATGGTACACCCATTATTACTATCAAACTCACTGGAACTGAAAATTACAAAATATGGAATATGGCCATGACCTTTGCCTTAAGGAACCATAATAAGTTAGGGTTTATTGATGGTACTTGCATAAGAGATGATTCGAACCCTAGTCTTGCTAATCAATGGGATACTTGTAACTCTGTTGTGGTTACTTGGATTCTTAACTCTCTCAGCCCTGAACTATTTGCTGGTGCTATATATGCTAAAACTGCTTATGAAATGTGGAATGATCTTAAAGATACCTATGATAAGGTTGATGGTTCAGCTATCTTTAATTTGCATAAAAATATAAACTCTCTTAGTCAAAGTGGGTCCTCTCTTGCTGATTATTATAACAACCTTAACTCTTTATGGAAACAATTTGATTGTATGATTAGCTTGCCTCCTTGCACTTGTGAGGCTGCAAAACATTTTGAAAAACACAATCAGCTAATCAAGTTAATGCAATTTCTTATGGGTCTTGATGACTCCTATGTTCCCATCAGAAGCAATATTTTAACCAGAGATCCTTTGCCTAATGTCAAAATTGCTTTCTCTGTTGTCTCTGGAGAAGAATCTCACAGAAATGTTTCATCTGGGAATAGCTCTGCTAAACCCAATGCTACAGCTTTTGCTGCAAAAACTTCTGATGGTGGAAAATTTTTTGATAACAAAAAAGGATTTAACAACAACAATTTTAAAAATTCTGGTTTTAATGCTGGTAACAGCTCAAACAACAGAGGACCAAACATGAATCTCAAATGTACTAACTGCAAAAAACCTGGTCACACTGTTGACAGATGTTATGATCTGGTTGGTTATCCTGCTGGATATGTTAAAAGGAATTTTAATTCCAAACCCTTCAGCAGTAACAATGTTTCTGCTGACACTAATCTTTCCACTAATAATGGAGCTAGCAACTCTCCTGTCTCTTTGTCTAATGAACAGCTCTCCAGACTTATGAGTCTGCTTAATGACAACAATGTGTCTTCTGCTAATACCAACGTAGCAGGTAAAAAAATTTCAGGAACCTTCTTTAATGGCAGTGTCAAGTTTAACATAAACTTTGATAAATTCTTTAACAACAACACTAAAACCTTATCTGGAAACATAAGTCTTGGTTGGATTGTTGACTCTGGTGCAAATCAGCACATGACTGTCTCTGCAAAAATTTTAATCAATGTTGTTGACATTTCAAATCTTGGTCTAACCGTTGGTCATCCCAATGGTACTCAGGCCTTAATTACTAAAATTGGTGATTTAAAGGTCAATAATGACCTAACTCTTTTTGATGTTCTGGTTGTTCCTGAGTACAATGTCAGTCTGCTGTCTGTTCATAAGATTGCTAGAGACAATAAAATGTTTGTTGGCTTTAATGAATCTAATTGCTATATACAGGATTTACATCAAAAAAGGATTGTGGGGATTGGTAAACAATGCAATGGGTTATATATGTTTGATATTGATTCCACATGTAAGATTGCTTCTAATAACTGCATTTCTGTTTGTCATGTTTCTAGAAATCTCTGGCATCAAAGACTTGGTCATCCCTCTGACCAAGTCCTACATATACTTAAGTCCACACTTAATCTTGATGGAACCTCTGAATCTGACCATCTTTGTGATACTTGCAATAAAGCTAAACAAACCAGGGAACCATTTCCTTTAAGTGAACATAAATCAACTAAAATTGGTCAACTTGTTCATCTAGATGTATGGGGACCATATAAAGTCACTAGTAGAGATGGTGACAAATATTTTTTGACCATTGTTGATGACTATTCTAGGGCAGTCTGGGTGTATATGCTTAAGGGAAAGGATGATGTTTATGTTTCCATTGTTAACTTTACTCATATGCTATCAAATCAATTTGAACACAATGTTAAGATATTCAGAAGTGATAACGGGACATAATTTGTCAATAACAAACTTCAACACTTCTTTCATGAAAAGGGAATCTTACGTCAAACCTCTTGTGTTTACACACCTCAACAAAATGGTATTGTAGAAAGGAAACATAGGCATCTCCTTAATGTGGCTAGATCCCTTATGTTTCAGGGGGAATTACCTCTATATCTTTGGCCTGAATGTGTTCTAACTGCTGCTTATGTCATAAACAGGTTACCCTCTTCTATGTTGTCTGGCAAGTCTCCCTTCTTCCTTATGTATGGGCATGACCCTTCACTCTCTCTCCTTAGAGTCTTTGGCTGCTTATGCTATGCCACCATCCTCAACATCTTTGATAAATTTGGTACTAGGTCTGAAAAAAGTGTTTTTATTGGCTATTCAAATGAGAAAAAAGGTTACAAACTCTTGAGCTTAGAAACAAAAAATATTTTTTATTCTAGAGATGTCAAATTTTATGAAACTGTTTTTCCCTTCAAAATGAAAAATTCTTTGTCAAAACCTTTTGTTGAAACTTATGTGCCTAAAGATTTAAATCACAAAAATTTCTTTGACTCACAAATAAGTCCCAATGATGAAGGGAGAGTGACATCCTATGATGATGGCACTGTGGTAAGTCATCCTACTAGGATTGATGAACCGGTTGCAACATCTATAGATGATAATACACACCCTGAGGGCACCATATCACATGAATCACATCCTGCTGATGCATCTTCTGATTCTGCTGATACATCACCGATTCTCTGAACAAGAAAGAGGATTGCCAGCCACTACTGTTAGAAGGTCAACCAGAGTTTCTAAGTTGCCCAGTAATCTTAATGACTTTATTATAGAAGGGAAAGTCAAATATGGTGTTGAAAAGGTTGTTAATTATTCTAATTTAAACAAAGATAATTACTGCTTTGCTTCTAGTCTTAATAAAAGTATTGAACCTACCTGCAATGAAGAAGCTATCCTTGATAGTAATTGGGTTGATGCTATGAACTCTGAAATTGAGGCCTTAAATGAAAATCATGCTTAGGATATAACTGATCTCCCACCTAATAGAACTCACATTGGTTACAAATGGATCTTTAAAATCAAATATAAAGCCAATGGTGAAGTTGATAGATACAAGGCTAGATTAGTTGTTAAAGGTTATAATCAAAGGGAAGGAATAGACTATGATGAAACCTTTTCTCCTATTGTGAAAATGTCTACTGTTAGATGTCTTATTGCTTTAGCTGTGAAAAACAAATGGCCTCTTTTCCAACTTGATGTTAACAATGCTTTCTTGTATGGAGATCTTGATGAAGATATCTATATGACCATCCCTAAGGGATTCTGTAATGAGAACAATAAAAATAAAGTTTGCAAACTTGTCAAGTCCCTATACGGCCTAAAACAAGCTCCCAGGAAATGGAATGAAAAACTTGTCAGTGTTTTAAAGGAAAATAATTTTGTTCAATCTGTCAATGATCATTCTTTATTCACCAAAACAGAGAATAACAAGTTTATTGCTCTGCTTGTTTATGTGGATGATATAGTCCTCACTGGAAACTGTATTGATGAGATAAACCTATTCAAAGAGTTTCTAAAATCAAAATTTCATATCAAAGACTTGGGAAACTTAAAATACTTTCTTGGTATTGAGGTTTTAAAAACTGGGAATGACATTTGTCTCTCCTAAAGAAAATACTGTCTTGAACTCCTCAAAGAATTTGGTCTTCTTGGGTGCAAACCTGTGTCTACTCCTATGGAACCCAACTCTGTCCTTCCATACATTCCCACTGCTGATGATCCCCTACTTGTCAACATCACTGGTTATCAGAAGTTACTTGGGAAACTTATCTATCTCACCCATACAAGACCTGACATCTCATACTCAGTTCATTGTCTGGCACAATATATGCATTCTCCATTAAAATCTCATCTAGAATGTGCCCTCAATGTTCTGAGATATCTAAAAGGAGCTCTAGGAAAAGGTCTAAGTTACAATTTTAGCAACTCTGAAAATCATCTTGAAGGATATAGTGATGCAGATTGGGCCAAAAGCAAGAAAACCAGAAAATCTGTCACAGGTTATTGTGTTTTCTTTAATGATTGTTTGATCTCATGGAAAAGTAAAAAACAAAACACTCTTTCAAAATCTTCCACAGAAGCAGAGTATAGATCTATGTCTACTGCTGCCTGTGAAATCATTTGGATTCAAAAAATCTTAAAGGATCTAAAAGTTGATATCAATCTTCCTGTTAATCTTTTTTGTGATAACAAATCTGCTTTACAACTTGCTGTCAATCCTGTTTTCCATGAAAGATCAAAACACTTTGAAATTGATATCCACTTCATCAGGGAAAAAATTGCAAGAGGAGTTATAAGTGCCAAAAAGATTGGCTCTTCAAACCAAACTGCAGACATACTTACTAAAAACCTCCCTGTTTATCAGCATAAATTCTTGTGTGAAAAATTGATATTGTTTGATATGTTTGCTCATCAGATTAAGGGGGAATGTTAAATTTTGGGGTATTAATCTGTGGCAAACATGTCATTCTATCAATTGCTAATGGCTTCCAAGTTATGTTCAGTGTAGGGTTATTACAGGGGTTAATCATGGACAAAGAATAAAAGGTTTAAAGTTCCAAGATGCTCGTTTCTGCTGAAGCTATTCTCAATTCTGCTGATGAGTCATTTATAGCCGTTAGAGGGGTCTTAGTGTAACTTAATCTCCTATTTAATAAGTCCCTTAATCTAGGGTTAAAAGACACTCGTGTGTGCAGTCATTTCTTACACACTCTTCTCTTCTCTTTGATCATTTCACTGATCTTGTCTCTTCTTTGTATTTGTATGATTATTGTCTCATTGACATTAATCTAATCTTGTAACATTTTGGATACTATTGTCATACAATCTAAGCCCACTATTGAGCTTAGGTTTGAATAAAAGTTCTTCTGTTTACTTGTTGTTGTTGATACTTTCCCACATAACTCTTTCTAATCATCCAACTCTGTCAAATTAAAGAAAAGTAAACAACACCATCATCCACTTCACACTGTTCCATTCATTTCAACTAAATTTCCACTCATAATAACACACTTAAACCATGTTCAATACCAAATTATATATCCTAATTATACTTCTTTTAGCACCTCTATCATCATCATCATCTTCAATTGATGATTTAAGTAAAATTTTGGACACCCATAAACCATCTTCACTGTCACAAGAATCTGCTGCTAAGGGTCTTCTTAAAAGATTGCTTCCTACCCATGCTTCAAGTTTTGAATTCAAGATTATCTCAAAGGTTCGTTATTTATTTATTTAAAATTTCTTGTTTATTTTTGTGAGTTTATGCAATTTGGTTAATGGGTGTTTGTTGATTTTATGTATAAATGTAAAAAGTTGCAATCTTGGATTAAAAAGATTGTTAAAGGGAGTGTGAGGTTAATTTTGCACAACTGTGTTGTTTGCTTCAGAGGGTGTTTGGCATTGTCTTTTAATAGTGATTATTGTGTTCTAGGAGATAACTTACTCTAGTGTTGGTGTATGGAGCTAAGAGGGTTTTCGGGATTGCTATGCTTATGTTAGGTTATAAGCACTGCTTAACGAGAAGCACGCAGTTTCGATGATAAAAAATAAGCGGTGTAAATAAGCTATTCCCAAACACCCTCTAGAAAGGATTTTCAGTTTCTGAATATATAGGGGTCAATATACATGTAGTTCGCTAAGTATATTTGCCAAACACTCAAATAACTAAGCAACTGATTATCACATATTCGAATAGCAGAAGCACATCAAAATACTATTCCCTGTTATTATCATCTGATTTTGATTATTTTGTATCACATAATTTAGTTTTTAACCATTTGGCTAAAATACTAGGATGTTTGTGGTGGAAAGAGCTGTTTCTGGGTCACAAATTACGAGAATCCAAGCAATGGATCCCCAGAGATAGTGTACGTATAAACTACTTATTGCCCCCAATCCTTTTATGCTCCATATCAAATCTACATGATGCTCGATAACATTAACGACCTTAACATTTTCAGGGTCCAAGGCACTACAGCTGTTGAAATAGCATCCGGCCTCCATTGGTACTTAAAGTACTTATGTGGTGCTCATGTGTCATGGGACAAGACAGGTGGCGTTCAGTTGGCATCTATCCCTCCACCCGGTAGCTTGCCACATGTCAAAAAAGAAGGCATTATGATTAAGCGTCCGGTTCCCTGGAACTATTATCAGAATGTAGTCACGTCGAGTTGTAAGTATGAACCTCGGGTTATTGATGTTAAATAAAGTTCCATTGCATGCTCTCCTAATGTTAATTATCCTTAATAAATGTAAATTAACAAGCTGACTATTTATTCAATCCTTGAAATTACGTAATGGCATCAAATGTGAGAATATTTCCATCGACCAGGACCACTAAGTTTATGCTACTATTTTTTATAAAATTATAAACACGATTCACTTTTCTAAATTAACAGATTCTTATGTATGGTGGGATTGGGAAAGATGGGAGAAGGAGATTGATTGGATGGCACTCCAAGGAATTAACTTGCCTCTTGCGTTTACCGGTCAAGAAAGCATCTGGCAGAAAGTTTTTATGGTGAATTAAAAATATTTCTTGTTACGTATGTTACTATAATCGTTTTTTGAAGTCACTCTCAATGTTATCTCAAATTTTATGAAGTCAGTGTATGGTTTAATCCTCATAATGACCTCTAACGTGCATGTTAATTCTGAAATGAATACGACTATATTACCAAATTGTGCAGTGTATTTATGAAACATCTCTGTTTCATCACAGGATTTTAATATAACTGCGCAAGATTTGAACAATTTTTTCGGTGGACCAGCATTTCTTGCATGGGCTCGGATGGGAAACTTACACGCGTGAGTGCATATTACTTATCAATCTATCTTTGTTTGATGATGAAGATTAGTATTGGATAATTTACACTGGATAAACTTAGTTTTGATCAGAAAATCGTTAAGGAATTTTTATTTACCGGTTTAATATGAGTGTATCAGATGGGGTGGCCCATTATCTCAGAACTGGCTCGATCAGCAATTGGCATTGCAAAAACAGATATTAACCCGGATGGTTGAATTAGGCATGACTCCAGGTAATTATTTCGTAATATTGAAACGTTTCATATTTTACGACTGTATATTATTCATATATCTTAGACTTCAATTAATATTTTAAGTGATCAAATGACATTGTCTTTTTAGTACTCCCATCATTTTCTGGAAATGTTCCTGCGGCACTAAGAAACAAATTCCCGTCTGCAAATATCACTAGGCTGGGGGATTGGTAATTCACATTTCTTGCCAGTTGGTTTTATCAACTTATTAGAGCCTGTGTTAATTGATCTCACCCCTTTTATTGTGTTAATTTGGGTTACATTTTATCTATAACCTGTTATAAACGTAATTAGAAATAAAAACTTCGTTCAAAATTTTACAGCTCAAATGGGTCAAAGTAACCCAAAGTCTATTTATAATGCATAAAACCTTATAAAATCATTCAAGATACACAGTGAAATCCACCTGGCCTGCCTATTCTTTCACCTTTAGTTCAGATAATACATTTTAGTAATATGTTATATGTTTTGTTTATAATAGGAACACCGTTAATGCTAATCCTCGGTGGTGTTGTACTTACCTTCTCGATCCTTCTGATCCTTTATTTATTCAAATTGGGGAGGCATTTGTCAAGAAACAAATTGAAGGTGATTGTGAACCCGTCTATATATTTCTTATCTTCATATAATCATATGCATCCGTTTTACTGATCTCTTTAACTTGGTTCTTTATTTCAGTATATGGACATGTGACGGACATTTATAACTGGTAGCTTCTATAAACGGTATTCAGTTGTATCTTATATTTCTGTAATTTTGATCTCTTAAGTATTACAATCATATACACAGTGATACATTCAACGAAAATATACCTCCTACAAGTGATCCAGCATATATTTCAAATCTCGGTTCAGCTGTTTTTGAAGCAATGTCCAAAGCAAATAAGAATGCTGTCTGGCTTATGCAGGTAAGTTTCATTTTGTGAATTGTAAAATTTCATTGTATATGGTTATATGCATTCAGTTTAGGCTCGGTTTTGTGCAGGGGTGGCTGTTTTATTCGGACTCGTCATTCTGGAAGCCGCCACAAATGAAAGTATGTATATTTTTTTTCATTATTTCAAATGTTTGTGGTGGAAGAGTTGCTAAATATCTTTGTATATCAGGCACTCTTGCATTCCGTGCCATTTGGGAAAATGATAGTTCTTGATCTATTTGCTGATGTCAAACCCGTTTGGGAATCATCCTCTCAGTTCTACGGCACCCCTTATGTGTGGTAACATCATCTTTTCCCATAAATTTACTTTTAAAAAATTTACTTGCTAATGTTGTTCATTCTCTTTTGTGATTTGTATGTAAATCAGGTGTATGTTACACAACTTTGGAGGAAATATTGAGATGTATGGTGTATTGGATACACTTGCATCTGGTCCTATTGTTGCACGTGTCAGTGAAAATTCAACTATGGTATGCTCTATTTTCTTATTGCAATTCAAAAAATATTTTCAAACAGCTTTATGTATTTATTTTTAGATATGATTGAGTGTTCTTTTTCATTTCTTCATACAGGTTGGTGTCGGCATGTGCATGGAAGGAATAGAACACAATCCTGTTGTCTACGAGTTAATGCCCGAAATGGCATTCCAAAAGGATAAGGTTAACGTTGAGGTAAAGAAACTGCTCTTGTTACTTCATTTTTTTGTTGTAAATTTTTTGAACGACAATCTTAAGAATATTGACCATATTTATCTTATCTCAGGATTGGTTGAATGTCTATTCTCATAGACGTTATGGGAAAACAGTGAAACAAGCTGAAGCAGCATGGGATATTCTTCATCAAACAATTTATAATTGTAGTGATGGAATTGCAGTACGTTTTTCGTATTATGAAAATTACTAAATCTCGCTGTCAGTTATACTTTCGTATTAGGGTTGTAATATATCTCAGATAGGCTAAAAGCCATCCAAGGTTTATCTTTTAATGTGTACATCCTATATCTTTTTATTCATATTTTAACTTATTATTGTAACAGTATTTTATAATAGAATTTTTAAATGGACAACTATGTTTACGGGTCAACCCAGCCCGAACCGCCCATCTTGCCACCTCTATTTGGTCGTTTTAATGTTGTTTCTCTATGTTTTTCAGGACCACAACACGGATTACATCGTTAAGTTTCCAGATTGGGACCCATCATCGGATACCTACTTTGGCTTCTCGAGGCAGAACAACAAAAAAAGCCTCAGCACGATGCATAGGAATCGAAGGTTTGTCTTAAGTGAAGTTAAGTCTACGTTACCTCAACCTCATATGTGGTACTCAAATAATGATTCCATCAAAGCATTAAAGCTACTCATTAAGGCAGGCGATGATCTTGCTGGGAGCCTAACATACAGGTATTAAATTCTGGGTTTTCTGCTTAAAAATTCAGCGTGCTTTGTTATTTCTTCCGTTTTATTGATGGTACTATAGGTACTATTATTTTGTACAATTAAGTAATTAAAAGCTTGTTTTGTTTCCAGTTTGAATAATTTTTTAGCAAAAAAGTATCTTGAAAGCCTGCTCTTAAAAAATGATTATCTTATACAAACATGTTCAGTTTATGTATACATATGCTAGGATGCTTCTTGTTATAGTTTATTTTTAGGCTTACAAGCTTATTTGGTCCGGCTTATTTTTCATAAGCTCATTTTTAGGCTTAATTTTCGACTTATGAGCTCTTAATATGACCTGAATATGGAACATAAGCTCTTATAATGGAAAATAAGCCGAGGGATATGATTTGTGAAGAATAAATCGAACCAAATAAGCTCATTAGCTCGAAAATAAGCTTAAACAAACACCCCCTCCATCTACTTATTATGTTAATTCTTGTATAAAAAGGGTATAGTACTTACAATTTAATGAAAATATTATAGGTATGATTTGGTTGATCTGACTCGACAAGTGCTGTCAAAGTTTGCGAATCAAGTCTATTTAGATGCTCTGATTGCTTTCCAACACAAGGACGTGGTAGCTTTGAAGTCTCATAGCCAAAAGTTTGAGCAACTCATCATCGATATCGATCAACTTCTTGCTGCAGATGATAATTTCCTTCTTGGAACCTGGCTTGAAAGCGCCAAAAAACTAGCTTTAACCTCTCAAGAAAAGCGCCAGGTGAGAGACAATTTATTTAAACATTTATTTTATATATATCTGGATTCATTGATTTATATTTTTATCGGGATATTTGCATAAACACCAACGTACTTTTTGTTTGTCCCGTTTTTGTGTGTGTACCTTTTTATTGTAATGCGAGTCATTAAAAGATGTTTTTGTGTCCACGTTATTATGTTACCTGCAAAAAAAATTTAATATAAAGATTTTACAATATATGTTAAGATAACAATTCATATAACTTTTTCATATAAAAAGTATCTTATTTAAAAGTCGATCTTGTAAGGGTTTTTTGTTACAAAATGAATGAAACGAGACCTGAAGTCATCTTTTGGTGATTGAGATGTACCAATAAGTACACGACAAATGGGGACAAATTAAATAATACGTTGGTATTTTATGCAAAACTAAGTTCTAATTGATTAATTTCGGTGTGGTTTCAGTATGAGTGGAATGCAAGAACACAAGTAACGATGTGGTACGATGTTACAAAAACGAATCAAAGTCAGCTTCATGATTATGGTAAGTACTAGACAACAAGCAACTTCTAAACTTTGTGTAGTCACGAATATTAAATTTTGTCAACCTTTCTATGGCCAGCAAACAAGATGTGGAGCGGATTATTGGTCGACTACTATTTACCACGAGCTTCAATGTATTTCAATCGTATGTCTAAAAGCTTAACGGAAAATACAACGTTCGAGATAGTTGAATGGAGAAAAGAATGGATATCATACTCAAATAAATGGCAACAAGATACAAAGCTTTACCCTATGAAAGCCCAGGGTGATGCGCTAGCGATTTCAACGTCCCTTTTTCAGAAATACTTCGGGTGAGTTCATTGATAGTTGTCAATGAAAAAGGGACACATTGGGCCAAAGAAAAAGGTGATACAGTGGTTATCTTTACAGTTTGAATGTACCTGAGTGTATTTTTTGCCAGGTGTGAAAATAAGGGGAAGTGTGTGAATCTATCGATATATCCTCAGAAGGCCAGAATACATGAAACATGTAATATATGCGTTAAATTGATCGAAATAAAATTTTCCATTTCAGTTCTTGTGTTCAGGCAAAATTATCCATGAGATAAATTTGTAGCTTATATATTTTGAGATAGTTGGTTGCCGTTAAAAAAAAATAATAAATAAAAACAAAAGTTACTTAGTACGCCCATTGAGGTTTTTGAGCCTTTCTTATACGTTCCGTTAAAAATTACAAAATTATTGTTAATGGAAATAATAGTCGAACTTCTATATTTACTAACAATCACAAAATTTAAAAGGTAAAAGCAAAATCTTGTTGTATGGTGGTACTTTTATTGGAGAACTTTCATATGTTACGGCTTATATAATACTCCCTCAAGAAAAGATCTAAAAGTGAGAAGAAAATAATACTTCGTCAGGAAAAGATCTAACAGTGTGAAGAAAATTTGAAATGAGGAAAAGATCTAAAAGTGGGAAGAAAATTTGAAATGAGAAAAATGAGAAGAAATTTCAGTCATGCATTTTAAATGAGGGTGATAAATTTAAAAAGAGATACGTCTATATTTGTAAGTGTATCTAAAATATGCATTTATAATTTTTCACACTCTTCTCATTTTAGTTTTATTTCTCATTTGAATCATTATACTCCATATTGTAATGAAGTTCAACGATAAATCAACTATTGTGCTGTAAGATATATTTTATGTCACGGTTTTCTTATTTTCTTTTCTTGTTTGCTTGTCACAATCACAATTGCAACTTTGAAAACTTGTGGAAATTTCCCTACATTCATACCAGAAAGTCCTGTGTCGTTTCTATGATACTTCATATAGGATTTAAGGAATTTAGTAAAATGTCATTTAGTCAGAAAGCTGAGAAATACTTTTCTTTTTCATTTTTTTTTTCTTTGTAAATGCAATGATTTTTTTTCTGGTAACCACTTAGCATTAACTATCAAAAATTCATTAAAAATATTTCTTGGCATTACCGATGATTTTCGAAAGGTATGCACGCGCATACTCTCTGCCTCAAGTATGTCCGCGTACACCGACCCATGCTCCATGAAATTTACTAAATTGAATGATGCTTAACACACTCAACTTATTTTATAATAGTTCGTGTAGATCACACAACGATCTTATTATATGACTCATTTACATTGGAGAAAAATATAGAATTCACCATCAAACTAAATTAATTTTCACTTCACCATCAGCGTATACACTATCCAAGACACAATAAGGGTCCGTTTGGTTTGTGGACGGGTTTAGGATTTAGATTTGGATTAGGATTAGGATTTGGATTTGGATTTAGATTTGATGTAGGAGAAATAAAATATATTATAAAAAGATAAATTATTATTTTATAAATTTATATATAAATTTGACGTTAGATTTAATTATACTTAAATATTAAAAATAGAGAGAGATAGAGAGAAAAAATATGTGACTCCCTTATTTCACTCAAACCCCACCCCTTATAAGAGGATTTGAGTATAGTTGATTACTTGATTTGGAAGGTTTGAAAACCAATTTTAAAACTCATACGTAGTATTTCTTATCAAACAAATTTTTTAATGCATCTTGGAGTCTAAGCTCAACTTAAACCCCTTATCAAACGAGCCCTAAAAATAAGGTTTTATTTGGAAATGTATTCCAATTTGATGTGTTCTTTTACTCTTTTTCTAGAGAAGACGTCGTTTTATCAAAACCCAACAATAATACAATATACAAATAAGACACTAACCTACAAAACAAAAAAAATGCACCATGAGCTAACCTGATCTTATTACTCTTTGATAAAGTAAGGAATAAAAGGACTGTCAAATAAAAAACATAGCTTAAAGCGTGTTAGGTAAAATGTTATTAGTATAATAAGTCGTTACAAATATTCGTGTTTAAGTTCAAATGATCGGTATTGACTAAATATTATCGTATAAACATGTCAACTTACTGAAGAGTAACAATACCCACATATTTCAAATAAAGAGAAAAAATTGATGAAGATATGCATCTATAGTACTTATAAAACATTTAGCACTCTATCTTCTAAGTTTTTTAAAAATTTCATTAAAGTGTTTTTTAAGCATTACAATTTTTAATGCATAATGTACATAATACATAACTTTTACTAATTTATCTTCCACAACATTTTAATCCTTAATTTATTATTTCTATTTGAATTAGTTTAGTTTTAATGCAAAAATGCACATATAAATGAATATGCAAAACTACAAAGTTCCAAAACTATTATTATATCGTAAGAGTGTTTCGAGAACCAAGCTAAATAAATTTTGAATTATTTTAAATAAAATTAACCGCAAAAGTAAAAAACGGTTTTTTGTAAAAGTCGGGACAATTTTTAAAAAAAAATATGATGCAAATGTGCAAAGTGGTAAGTGCTAATTCAATAATTAGTATATTAGTATATTAATTATTATACTTTTCATGGATAACTCTAAATGATTGCTTAAACATGTAAGTTTTCTTTACATTATAAGGATTTTTTTATTTATATCTTCTATTTATGTGGGACAAGTGTTATAAACAATATTAATGATTCAAACAT
This sequence comes from Chrysanthemum makinoi, assembly GCA_910596185.1. Classification (NCBI taxonomy): domain Eukaryota; kingdom Viridiplantae; phylum Streptophyta; class Magnoliopsida; order Asterales; family Asteraceae; genus Chrysanthemum; species Chrysanthemum makinoi. The sequence goes on along the minus strand of OU343225.1, from coordinate 138,206,934 downwards.
TTTCATAAATATATACTTTACAAGATGTATACATTATAAGCACTGTTTTATTTATCTCTTTTATCTATATGAGACAAGTGTAATAAACAATATTAATTATACAAACATGTTCAAAAATATATTTTATTTACTTATTACGAGGTGTTGATTATTACATATATATTTTATAAAAAAAATGTTTCTACTACTTATGACTACGGACCACTATCAACTAATTTGACCATAACCCCATAACATTATTGTCTACCGCAACGCAAAATCACGCTACTTTCAATTGTTTTTATATGAATTAGTTTGATATTATCCATCACTTTTTTTAAAGTTACTCAAACTAATTATGTTTTCGCTATTGGTAAAGTTATTCTAAGAGAAAACATAAAATTGAAAACATTTTTTGCCGAAATCTTTATTACTTGATACCTGCCGTGGCAACGCGTGGGTACCCTACTATAATATTCTAAAGAGTTGAAATATGCGACATGAAACTTTTGGCATCCGAAAATTTATCATCACATAAAACGTTTCAGATTATAAAGCATGGTTCATTGAAATTTTTTATTTTAGGGTACCTGCTGCCGCATAGCGCGAGTACCCTACTAGTATATTTTTATGTATGCATTTATTTTTGAGTATGCATCTGAAATTTATAGTTGTGAGTTTTTCTAATCTTTTGCATTTTAATTATATTATTCATTTGATTGTAAGTTTAGTTATGTAATAAATATCTTAACTACATAAGTATAATGGAGGAACTCATTTTTTTCCCACTAAATATCACTAAAACATCTCTTAAACTTAAATTAAGCAATTCAAATAATAAAGAATATTGTACAAACCATTCAAACACAAAAATAACAATTTAAGAAATACAAATCTATACTACTTTATAATTTATTTGGGACATTCCTAATATAGAAGACCTTAATTTTTTAAGACAACACACTTGCTTAATGTGAAAATGTGTTACTTTTGCTATCAAATAAAACTACCAAAACTAATAAATACTCTGGTAAATGATATATTACTTCTTGCAATAAGTCTCAATAAAACTATAAATAATGATTACTAAAAACATGTAACCACATTCACACAAACCATTCAATTTGAAAATATATAGTTACTAACATAATATGTATGGCATATTGAAAGTTATATAACACAGTCAATTTGAAGATTTATACGCCATTGGAGTTATTTGCGACCAATGTTACAAAGTCATATTACACATAATACAGTTAACAACTACAATTACAAAGTCTTCTTATTTATTCATCATCGTGAACTTCTTTGGCAACATCATCTATAAAGTTATATTCTCTTTAGAAATATATAACATAAAAATATATACTCGTCGAAAAATTCAATTACACGGGTACATGCCGCCGCAATGCGTGAGTACCCGACTAGTAATAAATTTAAAGGCACAACACCTATATTTATTGTTAGCCTTAAAGTACACTCTAATTCAAAAATACAATTAATATACTATAAGGTAAAAACCAAACAAACTAATGATGTGATCATCATAACCCAGACACTTAAATTCGATTAAAAAGAACCTACATGTCAAAGTACGAAAAATTTCAGGTGGTTCATAAAGTATGAAAAATATATAGCTTTTGAATACTGTAATTCATATTTTGTCAAACAATGTCATTATATAGATTTACTAATCATATATTTGCATGAACCAATGCATACTACTCTATGTTTACACTTTATATAATATTGTGACGAATATTACACAACATTTATTGACTAGCAAGTACTTTTCCCCGTCAATCGTCACAACTTCGTAATATTACTAACTACCGTTTTCGTATTGACATTGCATCGCGATGCACAGGTACTCAAATCATATTTTTATGAGATAGTGTGCGATAAAGTTATCGCCTACAATTCTCGTCATGCGTAAAGTTATAAACACGAAAAATATATAATGAATAATATTGTTCGCTAAAAGTTTTGATTACAGAATATTCGCCGCTGCAACGCACGAATATCATGCTCGTATAATTAATAGAGAAAAAACATATGGATGTTGGAGAATGCTAGCCAATCAATATGTAGGACATAACTGGCTTGACCATTCCATTATTAGAGGAAATTGAAAAAAATATCTTTTTTAAAAGTGCATTTTTCATCACCATGACACTTACGAGTGCATTTTTTATCCCTCGTTTATAGTTAAACTAGTTGTCTAACCCGCCCGATGGGCGGGCTACTTTCATAAGATTATGTGTTCATTTGTGTTTTATGTAAAAACGTTTTACATTCTAAGTCTTTTGTATTATAGGCAAGATGATCATATATGGGCACAAAATAATATAGCTATGCTGAAAAACACAAAATTGTGGCAAGTTGTTGACTATGCGTTTGTAAGAAAAAAATAATAACATGTATCAAATAAAACATCATTAATAGTGCGTTAAGAAAATAGATGAAGTATAAATTGTTTAAAAAGATAAATATAGGGAACTTTTAATAGTGCGTTAATAAAACTGTACCAACATATCAAAATATCGTAATAGAGAGTAAACTAAGGTGGTGTTTGTTTTTTAAGAGGATCTAAATCTTAATCTTAACCGCACATCTGAATCTGAATCTGAGGCGTAAATGTCTGAATCTGACCGCATCTGAACGGAAAAAAAAAAAAAAAAAAAAAAAACTCATGTTTGAACCACACATTTTCTTGCTCGTACTAATTTTTTTTTTTGGATTTTTTTTGTGTCAGCAAGAGGTAACAAGAGGCATTCAGACACCCCTCTCAAGTCTAGACCATTAAGATCTTACTGCATCTGAACGCGTCTGAACGGGGAAAAACAACAAACGGTCTGAACGACCAAAATGTCTGGCCGCGTCTGAACGGTTCAGATTAAGAGGCTGTTAAGAGCTTCTTAATGAAAAACAAACACCACCTAAGTCAAAAGAGTAATGATCTTTCTCTTGATTAACACGGGGAATGCCAAATGAAAATGCATCTTGCAGCGACGATTATGTCATAAGTCATTGGATCCACTTGGTTTAGTGGAGTGATTTGTTTCTCCACTTTTTGGTCTGAAATAAAAAATTTGAACATCATTTATAAATAACACATCGTTGGTAATACAATCTTCATAATTTGCATTTGGAGTACCATCAATAGCTTTCTTTTTAGCATGCCTTCTTGAATCCATCTGGCTAGGTGTAAAAAATACATAGAAAGCAAGCTTTGGAGTCCTTTTTCTTCTAATTTTTTTTCACTAAACATATTATAAAGCATATAAGAGAATGTCAATAATTAATACAATGACATATCATAAACCATATAACAGAATTGAGATGATATTAAATATAATCTTCATAAGCAAATTATAATCATTTGACATTTAACATTAAACATATTAGATGAGCTGGAAGGCTTGAAACACTGTTTTAGTCAATTTGTTTTTCTGAACAAATAAGATACATGATAAGCATACCATATGAATGATAATTAAGAGTCATTATAAACACAACATTATACCAGGGCATAGGAAAGTTTTGAAGACCTGTTTGATTCCATTTGATTATCTGCAACAATAAAGCAATACATAAATACAGAACTGAGATCTCTAATGATCATGTAAATACAAAAATGTGGTGTCGAAAACATCATAGCATATCTGCAAACGTTCAAACACGTAAACATATACATTATAAAAATAAAAATAAAAACAAAAACATAATCAGATCTATTAACATTGACCACTCCATATGAACATTATGAGATCTCAAAAAATGTATGAAGGCTAAAACGTATGCAGAAAGAATAAAAACATGAATAACAAAGAAACATGATAGTTGTGATGTAAGATGCAATTTTAATCACTTAAATTATAGATGGATATTAGGTTACACAAGAATGAAATCCCTCAATGTACATGCTAGCTGTAAAATAGGAGTGTTGGTTGATTTTGATATAGTTGCCTTGTATAAATGATGCAAATACAAAAAGTTTGGAAAACAAAATCAAAGATTGATGAAAGAAGAATTTGAAAATGTGTGTATTCGTGGTTTCTAGCAACAAAACGCCCCAATCCTTTATGCATTCAAAGTTTCCTTAATTCTCTTTCAATGTAGATTTGGTTACTAATTTTATTTGTTAACATTTATCACAAATCTTGTAATGGTATAGTGGTTAAGTTGTTTCATTCGTTGTTTGTTAAGAACCCAAGTTCGAACCTTTGGCAGTTCATTTTTAATATGCTTTTAATATTTATTGAATGCCATGTCATCATTGAGTCATCAATGACGTGGCAATAATGATGTGTCATGAGCTCCTCTATTATATAGTGTGGAGATGACTAAAACATACTTTTAGCTTTTACTTCCAATTTTCATTTTTGTTTATTAACACTCATCCTTTTTCTCATACTATACCAGACACAAATTATTCAAACCTCTTCATCATTTATCTTAACGACGACAATCATGTTCGAGTTGAATTATTCAGGTTCGTGGGTTGATGAGTTAGTATAACCTCAACTCAAACAACACCAATTTATTAATCGTGTCAAGAAACTCAATCATAATCCAGATCTACATAGCACGTGTAACCCTTTTAACATGTTTAAGTAAATGGTCAAGCGGTGAATAGTGTTGGTTGTTTATCGATTTAACTAGTTCAAATGAAAAAAATAATAATATGAGGATCTAAAAGATGATAAAAATAACATATAAATAACTATAAGACAGTTTCAGTGATATCTAAGTTATAATCGTAATTCACTCTTATTAATTATAAAACAAAAAACATTTAATCCAAATTCAACATAAAACCCAAGTTATATATTTTATTTTTAGAGGCTTATATACATAAATAGGTCCACAGGTTGACATGTTTAATACTTACTTAACTTAAACTCGACCTGTTTATTAAACGGGTTAGACGGTTTGACCTATTTTTTTTTACCCAAACTTGTTTATCCTCAACTCAAGTGTTTAAATTCGTATCGAATTTATTTTGTTTATCGTGTCGTGTCGAAAATTGTCACCCCTAATTTCTCCAAAATCAAATTGCAACAACACTTTGAGTTGTGGAATAAAAACGCTCAAATATCTCTTTAAAACCCCAACATCATTAACATTGTTTTCTCATCTTTCAAATTAACAAACAATAATTATTTGGTACTAGCAGGGTACCCGCGCGTTGCGGCGGCGGGTACCCTGAAATAAAATTTTTTGACGAATCATGTATTTTAGTTTATTATGTTGTTTTTGACAATAAATTTTCAGATATCAAGAATTTCATGTGACATATTTCAACTCTTTAACTAATGACAATCTTTTCCATTATACAATTGTGATAATAAATATTTTAGTGAGCAATGTTTTTTCGTCACTCAAAATATCTATTTGATTCATATAAAACTAAGTTTTATGGATACGGGTGTTAAATAAATATGTGAAACCGATAAACCAATCCGACCCGCTCAATCCGAAACCACAAAAAATGATAACTAAGAAAAATCGAATCAAAGAAAACCAGAAATCGAATAAACCATCTTATCGCGGTTCGATTTAAGTTTTTATTCTAAATATCAGCGGTTACCCGAATCGAAACGTGTTTTATAGGCACATTTTCGTTAACGTATAAAATTTAACCATGTGAAATAGTTAACCTCGTGAAATTAGAAAGGCCAAAACCAACCTTAGTGCAGTTAGCAAAATTTAGTTCAAACAACAACTTAATTTTAGCTCTAAGTATCATTAATAAAATTTGGCATAACCAAATTTGGTATAGCAATATTTAGCTCCTAAAAGAATAATCCTTACTACCAGCCCAACTCAGATTTTCGGATAGGTCCAATATTAATCCAAAATTTCGGTTAAGTATTCAAGCTAGCCCAAATCCACGAATGACCAATTATGACCCAAGTACTAATGTATAATAAGTGTTTGCCCTAATTTTTTTTTATTCAGTAACCCTAATCTCATTTCTTCCATATGCAAACACCATCATCTTACACATATTTCATCTAACCAACACACATCGCCTCCATCAACATTACACAACCAAACACAGCAAAAACTTCATTCTTCATTCTTTCTGCTGCTCGAACACCCAAACAGATACCCTTAAAACTTTAAAAGATTATATCTTCACTCGATCGAACCATAAATAGTCCAAACCCATTGTTTCTGCTTTAGGAGACCACGGTTCATCACTCAAACGACCACATACAAACAACGACTTCAAGATCTGAAAAAGGTCTCGGGTAGGTTGTTTTAATTTTGTTCTTGTGTTTGTATAAATGAAACAAAGATAGAATAAAACATTCTTGTTTTTGTTCTTTATTTAATATTTCAAATATTAAAGGAGCTATGCTTTTTAAAGATCAATGATGGTTTTGTTTTCGAGTATAAAAGATCATTAAAGGTCTTGTAATCTCATGAGATATACACTAAGAAAACTTAACTGAGATCTTTATTGTTACTTTTTCGTTTTTGGGTTGAGTCAATTAGATGTTTCGAGGTGAATTTTGTCGTTTGGGATTTAGGATAGATTGGATTTGTTGTTGTTGAAGTGTTTGTGATGAATATTATCCGTTCCTCTCTTCATCTTCTTCTCTTTTCATTTGACTTTCTAAACTGATATTTCTACATTCCCAGGTTTTTAGTCTAAATAGTATTTTGCTGATTTTCAGGTTTTATATGGAGGGAAAGATTTTTATCGAAGGAAGCATGAATATGGAGAGGGGGAAGCATCATGTCTGCACCAAGAATTTTGTAAAAGTCATTAAAAATCTTGACTATATTAATATTTTGGAAGCTTAATTATATTGTACATTGTGGTTAAATAGTTGTATTTTTGAGTGAAGAGGTATTTTTAATAGTGTATTAAATGTATTGGATGAGTAGTGTTTTTTTAGTTTATTTGTGCTTTAAATACTTGTAAATAATGCTTATAAGCTAGTATTTGCTTAAAAAACTATTTTATGAAGTCTTAAAAAATTAATTAATAGGAGGGAAGTGTCTTCCTCTATTATAATGTAGTATAGATTTGTACATTATGCTTTACATTTTGTATTAATTGGTGATGGGGTGTATTAATTGTATAGAAGGAAAACTATTATTTGTATTTATATATTGTGTTTTACATAGTTGGACATTGTGCTTTAGATAGTAGTATTTACTTAAAATTTAATTTTGGAATTCTTAAAAATATTAAAAACCTAAATATGAGAGAAAGTCATCCCTCCATTATAAGTAGTATAGATAATCACCTGCAACACCAAAGCCTTCACCCCCACCACCTTTCCCCATCTACCACCATCATTAAATCAAGATTAGGTTCCGGAATTTCAAACAATAACTAACATAGGCTTTGAAATTGAAATAATGTACTCAAAATCAAATAAAAACGAGTTTCGCGCAATGAGGTTTAAACAAATATAGGGTTTCAGGTCTTGTGCTGAGCTGCATTTGTACATATCTAGGATTTTGACGAGTTGGTGCAACATTTTTGTGGTCTAGTCCACCATATATGTGTTCGGTTGAGTCTAGGGGTGAGCGAAAAAACCGAAAAGACCGAATAAACCGAAAACCGAAACTGAATCGAACCGAAAATAACCGAACCAAACTAATAACCGAACCGAATTTGCTAAAACCGAACCGGACCGAACTACTAATTCGGTTCTCGGGTTGGATATGGGTTTGACAGTTTGAACCGAAAACCGAATTCATATAAATATATATATTTTTTTATATATTTATATACTTTTATGTATATTTATATATAAATAAATACTATTAAAAGATTATCATACTACTATAAAAAAACATTTTTTATGCTTGAAATATATTTTTTTGCTAAATATCTATGTAATTATTATTTTTTTTTAAATAGTGAAATTTGCGTTATTCGGGTCAACCCAAGAACCGAACCGAATTAGAATTCAACCAAACCGAACCGAAAATCGAATTTGAATTTGGTTCAGTTCGGTTCGGTTCTCGGGTTGACCTAAAAAAATTTTAACCGAATTAACCGAACCGAACTAACCGAACAACCCGATAACCGAACCGATCAACACCCCTAGTTGAGTCGATTGTGCGTGTGTTTGTCTTACATTTTTTTGGAATAAAATAAGTTTTAGAAAGAGAAAATTACCAAAAGAGGCCAAATATCCAAAGTTGGTCCATTTTCTAGACACTTTTAGCATCTCTTTCCCATTTAGGCCATGCTCAATTGCTCAACTGCTTGACTCCATTCATATTATGACATGTGTCATTCTATAGTACTTTTTCCATGGCCCACTAAGTGTCACATTAAATCTTTAAGAAATCTTCTATTTTGTTTTTTTTATTAAAAGTCAACGCTCGACTGACGGTGCTCAACTGACGATGCTCAGCCGGGGGCTTACTTTTTACATGGAAAATTGGAAAAGGTACACCAAAAGATTTACCATATCCAAGTGATTTGATAGTTTTTCTTTTCTTTTTTTTTCTTTTTCCAATTTAACGTTTCCCATATCAACAAAAACATACACACACAACACACACTAACACATACTGATATACTGTAATAACACAATCGGATTTATGCACTTTGAAATGTATAATTCATAACACAATCGGACGTTTGATCCAGATCACAATCGGTGAGGACGATTGAACCACAACGTAGACGCAAAAAATAAAAATGGTAAGTATTTCTAACTGATTAATTTTGTTCCTTACTGCTGTTTAGGGTTTTGTTGCATACCTTTTGTTGTAACTGGTTAATTTTGTTCGTTACTGTTTTTTAGGGTTTTCAATCAGATTAAATCAGTGTTTTGTTCGCAAAAAATCAAAGTGCATGCATTTTTTTGTTTTTTTAGTTAAGTTACGTTTACATCATGATTTGTTTTATGTGAAAATTACCAAAAGAGGCCAAAAATCCATACAAGGTTGTGGTTTTTTGAACTTCTTTTTTTTGCCTTTTTGAGATGGTTAAGAAAAATGAATAAAAAGCTTACCATGTTTGCCAAATTTTAGTATTATTAAATGACACTTATTAGTCTCATTTTTATATAGAATCATGTTACGATGAAATGAGTGAAATGAGAGGGTATTTGTGAGTGGGCCATTTAATAAGAGGTTTAGGGTTAGTTCTCAATTGAGACACGTGTGAATTTTAGTTTCCCTTATTAATCCTTTAAATGACACTGTAGTTGTAAGTTCTCCAGCGGGTTCGCTAGATACCACTTTACTTGAGTTGATTGGTAATCTTGTTCCAAACTGTAAAAACGATTGTGTGTTAGAGCTATATAGGTGTAAGTAACATGTATTCGTAGTTGATTATTCACACTTGATCTATTTTATATGTTTGTAAGAGTTTGTATGTTGATGCGGAGATGCTTTTACTTGTAGATACTTGTAGTTTAGATGTCGTATGCCTGTCTTGATGAGTGCTTTTTAAAAGCCAATGATGAGTGCTTGTAGTAAATTGTTACTGCTTTTTAGATGTCGTATGTCTTGTTTGTTTTAACGTTTTGAATCTGTTATTTCTTGTAGGCGTATGATGCTAGAGTTATCGTTAAAAGCAAATTGCATTACTTCGTACTTATAAAGGATCGATTAGACCAGCCGCGCCGTTCCATGTTTAATGCCACATGTTTTGGACCATGGCTCGATCTGGCATATGTTGATAACGAGGAAGGGCTTGTTCATTACATGCTTCGGAAACAATTCCATCAAAAAAATGATAGCTATGATCTTCCACTTGTATACTATTTGAATGGACATTGTCTTCATTTTGGTCGAAATGAATTCTGCCTGATTACTGGTTTTAGATTTGGTATTGTCAGTTTTAGGAAATGGCGTAGTAGTGATATCCCTTTCCGTCACCGAGTTTTTCCAAACCATGTTGGGCAACATGTTAAATTAATTGATCTATTATCAGTTATTGAAGATGAAGAGGTGTTTATAAATCTGTCTGATGAGGATGCGATACGGGTTTGTCTCTTGCTAACACTTGAGGTGATATTCATGGGTAAAGACTTGGGGTCTATCATTGATGATATTTTTCTAAGGATGGTCGAGGATCTTGATGAATGGAATGCATTTCCATGGGGGGAACATGTTTGGAGGTAGCTTTATGATTCAATTAGAAATGTCTCTTCAAATCATCCAGCGGTTTACCGTCAAAGAATGGGTCATAAAGAATCCAACGATCTTCCTACCTATAGCTTGAAGGGATTCATTGCTGCTTTCAAGGTTACAACTAAAAAACTTTGCTAACATTAGTTTACTGTTTTTTTCCTGTAATGGAAGGGGTAGTTTGGGTATTATGTAGGCTCATATAGGGGTTCAAAATTATCTTCATATGTTTCTCGTCCTTTTAACTTATATTTGTTTTCTTAACTTTTTGTAGATATGGATCATAGAGAGTTTTGATACAAGTAAAAGTAAACATTTGTGGAACAAGGCTCCAGGGGTGATCCCAAGAGCACTTGCATGGTTGAAACACACATCATTTAGAAAGACTGATTATTTCGACCAGCTTTTTGACAAGGTAAATATATATAGTTTTTAATTGATTGGTCAACTTTAAACATATACACAATTTTAGATACCACATAACTTGTATATTTTACCTAGGACTCGAAACCAAACGTGATTACCCCAACAAGCTTTGAGGCTGAAGCTGAATGGTTGACACGAAGCATTGAATTTTTTAAGTGGTATACCCCGAGAGCGCCGTCTGTTGCAAAAGGGGGACCCTGGGATGAACATTTTCAGAAAGTGGCCGCAAAAAAGGCTAGGAAGAAAGTGGTATACCCCGAGGGTTATTCAATGGAGAGCATGGGTAAAGAGGTAGAAGTTGTTTCTCTTGAGGAACGGGTTAAGGCTTTGGAAGCCCGCACTTTCAAACTTGAGACTATTATTCAAGTTAGTTTTTTACCTTTAGCAATTGTTGACCAAGTTACTTTGTTATCAAACAATTACCATGTGGTATGCCAATAGGCGGATTTTGTTTCGAAATACTTTATTCTGCAGGTTATAACAAGTGACAGAGACAAAATGAACGAAGATACCTATGAAAAGGTAATTATAAATTGTATTAATGTGAGTATACCTTTAATTCTAATGTTCTACTAATAAGTGTTAAACACTTTGGTATGCAGGTTTATGGAAACCAAGTTAACACAGTTGATGAAGACAAAATGAACGAAGATACATATGAAAAGGTAATTATAAATTGTACGTATTAATGTGAGTATACCTTTAATTCTAATGTTCTAGTAATAAGGTTAACCACTTTGGTATGCAGGTTATGGAGACATAGTTAACACAGTTAATGGAGAACATGTAATTTAATGATTTTTTGTTTTGTTCTTATTTCATTTCTAATATAATTAATAACTTGCGATAATAAAAGTTTGTTAACCTTTTTCATATCATTCACAGGCTATAGATCTTGCTAATGAGTATTGCGGTCAAGTCAATGAATTTTTCAAGTTGTTTGATACGCCACATGTTGATGTGGATGACAAGGTTGATGGATTGGAAAACGTCTCAAAAGGAAAACTTGAGAAAGCTGAAAAACATGAGGATGAGGAGGAGCAGAGGGACAAGAGTCTGAAAATTACTGTTGAAGTTGAAAATAGAAGGAAGCTTATTGAGAAACTGAATTCACCTCCCATTAAAAGGGCTCTAGAGCAATGCGGAACAAAGAAGAGGAGGTTGGAACATGTTCCTAGGTCACCCTATGTCGAGAAATGAAGTAAAACTTCTGATGTTCGTAGCCTAGAAGATATGTTGAAGGGTCGAAAGAATATACCAGTTCATAGTCCAATTATGGTTGAGAAGTTAGTAGAAGTCAAACCATGGGTAGAGGTATGATATAGTATTTTTAGATGAATGATTTACCTTAATATGGGTTGAGTTCGTAAATGATACCGAGTCTAAGTAAAATTCGTAAATGATACAGTGGATGTTATGCTAAGATGCCTAATTTACTAGAAGTATTTTGATCCACCTTGTTATTTTGAGAATTCATTTGAGAATTGATTTTAAAGCTTTGAAATATCAGTCAGTAGTAAACCGTAAACGTGTAAATGATACATTGTGCTATATTATTACATGAATGATTTACCTTGTCTTTAATTAATCATTTACGAAGTTCAACTTGTCTTTAATAAATGATGGTCATTTATTTTGTTTTCTTTTTAGGTTCTAGAGCGACCATACCAAAACATCAAGAAAATTTATGTTAGCTTTGAAGTTGATCGGTTCCTGGTTAGGGAGGGGTGGCGTAACTGTGTGTTCCCTTGGTCTGATATCTTTGTCGATCATTATTTCTGGGATTGTTTAATCGGTTTCGACCATAATCGTAAAGGATGGCTACGTGACGAGGTAAAGTAAATTTTATTTACTTTACTCAGTTTTTTATAAAACATGCTTTTGATTGTCTCTGCTTGCCAATTGATTTTAAGTAAATTTTACATTGTACATGAGATACTTGTTATAAGTATCATTAATCCATCATTTACTTTAAGCACTTTAGGTATTTTAGTATAACATCCACCAAATCCATTAAATTTTTCTCAAATGACATTACTATTTGTTAAAAAAAAGTGTAGTGTAGCCACAGAGAAGAGTATATTATTCATGACTTCAACACTTTGCTGCTTTTAGTAGTACAAATTTTACAAGTCTTGATTAACTTCATTTTTATCTTGTACACAACATTTTTTTTGAACCAGTAGTGATATCATTTGAGAATTGATTTTGTGAATTTGGTGGATGTTATGCTAAGATGCCTAATTTACTAGAAGTATTTTGATCCACCTTTCTATTTTGAGTTTCCCCTCGAAAATCCATTGCCATGACGACGTAGCAATGGGTGTTGGTGCAAGCCATTATACATGTTACGTCGTCATGGGAATGGGTTTTTGAGCAGAGGATCAAAGTAGGAAGGTGTGGAAATGATGCTTGTCTCGTAACACTATCTTACTATCTAGTACACGTAGAGAAAATCAAAAGCACATTTTTTTTTTTTATAAATTACTGAATATATTTGTTGTTTGTTTTACATACAACACATTGATATTTGGATTAGCTACATGTGGCATACCAGATCATCAGATATGGACTGGTCTATGGTAAGCTGCTTTTTCCTACCATTTATTGATGAACGGAAGAATGCATGTCTGGTACGCAAACAAAGAAACCCACCCTCTGGGTTGGGGTGATGTTGAACGAGTTTTCATTCCCATAAATGAACCAGAAACACATTGGTCCCTTGCTGCGTATCACATCCAGACTGGTAAAGTTACATTCTATGACAGTGGACCTGTATTTGATCCTGAAAGTCATCCATTCTATCTGAGTGTGAGGAATTGTCTAGATACTAGGCTTCCGGAAGTGCTAAAAGAGGCAAGTGTTTTTGAGGAGAATGGAATTGATCCTATGACCTATAGGATTACTTTTAGCAATGCTATGAATGTTCCCAAGCAGGGTGGATTGTATGATGATTGTGGTGTGTGGATCTGCATCTTCTTATACAGGTTAGCGGTTAGCGATCTTTTTAATGGACTATTGGTCATGTTATTATGAATGTAATGTTGAACGTAAAATAGGTGTACTAGTTTAGCAGCTTAAAGTAGAAGTTATATATTAGGCGTCGATTGATATATTTGGAAGTGGTATTCTAGGGTGAATGCATTGCTAAAGTAGGACTATAACTGTTAGATGGATCCTTTTAAGTGTTCCTTATGGTTCCAGAAACTGTAGTTTGTTTTGCAATCGTGTAACATTCGGTTATACGTTATGATAGCTTTTACTGAATTTATCAATTTCACTCTAAGGAAATCATTTCATGTGATAATACTGGTTTTTAACTTTCTGATTTAGTTTAGCAGCTTAAATTTGCCAAAATGTAATGTGAAACGTAAAATAGGTTTACTAGTTTAGCAGCTATATTAGGAAGTGGTATTCTATGTTGAAACTGATGCGCAATGCAGTGCCAGAAATGTTAGATCACTATTGCTATAGTAGGTGTCCACTCAAAATCACACTCTTAACTCAAGTTTATAAATGTACAAGTTAGGGAATGGCAAACTTTTGGATGTGGATAATCTAGTTCAGGCTGCATTGGCGTACCGTGAGAGAATGATTAGGTTTTATTACAAGCACAAGATCCATATTGGCTGAATGTTTTACGTGCTTGTTTTGTTAAACATTTGGTTGTCTAATTTGTAAACAATTGTATGGGGTATGGGTCTAAAACACGTATGTATGGGTGATGTAAACAATTTTATTTGGTTGTCGCTTTTGTGTTTTGTAAACAATTGAACATCTGTAGGGTCTAGTTCAACGTTTGTACTCCTCCTGGATAACTTTGGCACCCATGTTTCTGTATATATTTTCTGCTCTTATGTTTCTAAACTGTTTTGTATTCCTCCTGGATAGCATGACTAATAAGGTGCATGATGATATAGCATAACTAATAAGTTATTATATGCAACATAAGCAGTAGCAAACAAGGTTCAACATTCATAATTGTTAGGATTTGGAAAATCCAGTAGTTAAAGTGTCGGTCACCTCAAGTATATGTAATCGTTAGAAAGCTCGTAGTCGTAGTTATTTATTGTTAAGTTGTATTTAGTTAAGTAACACCATGGAGGACGGACGGGTCTTTACCCACTGTATGCCTGATCCACAGCCCGTCAGGTGGCGTTTTATGTAATGACTATAAATACTCTCTACCTCCCAAGGTAGAGAGTTGGAGCTCATAATAAGATTTTTCTTTCTCTCACTAAAGTTCCCAAACCTCTAACTTTCTCTCTCTAAAACCATTGTGTACGCCTACTTTGTTTATGGTTTGATGTGTATGTGAAATCCAATATGTTACAAATGGTATCAAGAGCCATGGTTAGATCATCTCTTACATATCCTTAGATTTCTAGTGGTTTTTAGATGGTTTTTGAGTTTGAAAAAGTTTAGTGGTTTTCGCATCATTTGGTTCATTTCTTGTGTTAAAGTTTGAATTTTGGGTGTACTTTTGTGTTTAGGATCATTGTATGTGCTTGGGTTTTGATTTGGTAAGCTTGAATCACTATGGTTGAGCTTGTTTTGGATTGAAAAGTGTGTTTTTAAAGTTTTTCTTGGTAGCGACTTGGCTCTCGGAGTGAATTTCTTGGTAGCGACTTGCTTTAGTAAAAAGTAGCGAGTTGTAGTGTGTTTTGGTAGAGACTTGGTCATAGCGACTTGCCTTTTGAGACAAACCGACAAACAGTACACTTAGTGGATTCTCCACTACGGGTAGCGACTTGGTAAGGTAGCGACTTGCTTTCAATTTTGATAGCGACTTGTTCTTTAAGTTTCTTAGCGACTTGGTGGTAGCGATTTGGTCCTTAGCGAGTTGCTATTTAGCGACTTGACATTTTAGCGACTTGGTGAATAGCGACTTCTTTGTCAAAGTTTCTAGCGATTTGGAACTTAGCGACTTGTTTTGTTATTACTTAGCAACTTAGTGCTTAGCGACTTGGTTCAAGGATTTCTAGCGACTTGGTTGACTTTTGTGTGTAATACGGTTTTCTCTTGATTTAGTAAAATCCCGTGAAAGAATCTATTTCCCGGTTTAATCATTGAGTTATAAAATCCCGTGTAATCTTTAAACATGTCTACCAACGTACCTACAATCATCTCCACTGTTGTCGAGGATGTTCAAGCAGCTGGTTCAGATACTCGTCCACCCATGCTTGACAGAACTGACTACGACTCTTGGGCTCAAAGAATCAGACTGTATTGTCTTGGAAAGGAAAATGGGGTCAACATTCTCAAATCGATTGATGATGGACCTTATCAGATTGAAACTACAAGAGACTTAATTGAAACAGCTGCAGATGGAACAATGATCTATGGGATAGACAGACCAAAGACATATGATGAGCTCAATGATAAGGAGAAAAAGAGATTCGATGCTGATATCAGGGCTTCTAACATCATACTTCAAGGTCTTCCAAAAGATATCTACAAGCTTATCAATCACAACACCGAAGCCAAGGCAGTGTGGGATAATGTCAAGATGCTTCTTTCTGGTTCTCAATTAACTATGGAAGACAGAGAATCACAACTCTATGATGAATTTGAGCACTTCAAGATGAAACCGGATGAGAGTGTCTATGAGTATTACGTGAGATTCCACAAGCTTGTTAATGACATGAGGAACATCGGAATGACTATGCCAAACATTCAGCTGAACTCAAAGTTTGTGAACAACATGAATCCCGAATGGCACAAGTTTATCACCTCTGTGAAGCTAACCAAAGGATTGAAGAATACAAACTATGAGCAACTCTATGCCTTCCTTCTTCAGAATGAGAGACATGTTATGTTTGAAAAAAGGATTCTTGATCAGTTCAAAACAAACCAGGGAGAGACAAGCTCATCAAATGATTCAACTGCCTTCTACTCAAACATTGGAATTACCACCAAAGCATCACAAGTTATACCCATGGGTGATGGCAATCACAAACTCATTCCCGATCCAAGATTCAAACAAGCTGATGTTGATGCTGCCGTGGGACACTTCATTAATCAACTGGCCCTGATGGTTAAACAAAACTTGACTCTCAGTCCACATACCAACAGTCTTCACACTAACAATGAAATCAGAACTGCATCCAATCTTCACAATCATGCTCTTGTCAGAGATGGGAAGGTTATGGTACAACCAGTTCAAGAAAGGCAATATGAACAAGGAAAAGGTGGAGTTGGTAGAGGATATGTGGCAAATCAGAATAGGGGAAGGAATGGAAATCGGGGACAAGCAAAGCCGATCAAGTGTTACAACTGTGGTGGTGAGGGACATATTGCAAGGAACGCACATCGCCAAAACGCCCTCAGAATGCCGAGTACTTCAGGGATAAGATGTTGCTTGTTCAAGCTCGGATAATGGTGCGCTTTAGATGAAGAGGAGCTGCTATTTCTTGCTGAGGGAAATGCCAAGACATATGATGCAGATGTGGATGAGCAACCAATTCAGGAGATAGGCCACAATCATCAGAATGCCTTTCAAGTCGCTGATTGTGATGCATACGACTCTGACGTTGATGATGAACCTACTGCACAAACCATTTTCATGGCTAGCATTTCTCCGATGGTCCCTCCTAAAGTCTCTTCATCACCACAACAAGCTGGTCCATCCAAAGACAAAATCATCTCTGAGGTATTAAAACTATACGATGATGCTGATGTGCAAAAGATGCATGACAAAGTACAATCAACTGAAACTATTGAGTCACATATTGAAAATATGGGTAATATCAATGTTGTCCCATATGATCAATATGTGAAACAAAGTGAAAGTGAGATTGTACCAAGTGATGTATCTTATGCAGTCAATGATGACTATGTTTTTGACGAATACATTGCATGTGCCCCTGATGATTCTGTTATCTCTGAACTTAATGCCTATAAAGAACGTGTTGCTATCTATGAACAACGAGCTAAGTTTGAATTAACTACTCGTGAGCAGGAGTTGGATAACCAAATGCGTACAATTATTAGAAAAAGTAATTTTAAAGAAGAAGTGTTAAAACAAGAGTTAAACTCCTTACAAGAAAAGCTTTCTAAAACTGCTAAGCAAAAACAAGAACTTCAAGAAAATGTTAAAGTGCTTAAGTAGGAATTTCATGCTAAGGAATCAAAACTTTTGAATGATTTTTCCAATCTAAAGACTTTGAAAAACAAGCTTGAAAATAAGTTGTACGTACAAGGGAACACCATTCAGACTGCTCACTTGATCACTAAGCATAGAGTTTTAAGCGATAAGCATAGCATTCCCCTTGTTGAGGAACTTAATCCAGAGGTCATTAAAAAGGCTAGAGCTGCTAATAAGTTGATCTATGATGGAAATGAGATTCTTAAACCTAGACAGAAACCTAGTTGCGTTGAGTGCATTGAGGAAGATAGAAAATTAGATGATGCATCTAGGGAGAAAATGAATAAGAAGCTGGAAGATCCTGAATGTAAAAAGAATAACATAACGATCAAACCCCATGATTACAAGAAGGAAAACTGGATTTCCTTAAACAAGTTTAAGCCTCAAACGTTGTTAACACCTGAACAAGTGTTCTGGAAAAAGGACTTAGATACGCAAAAAGCAAAGAATCTTGTTGTTACAAACCCTCCCCTTAGGAAAATGTCTGCAGCGACTGTGTATCCTCCAAATACACCAATGCATTTAGTTCCTAGAACTATTGTGACTAAGAGCAAGACCTTAATCAGTCAATATGTTATTTTTCAACTATTTGTCGATTTTGAGAAAACATGTAAGAAAATGATCACACCCACTGGGATAACTGAAGGGGAAAGGGGTTGTGAGCAAACAAAAGAATGCTATTTAACTGAGGTCATGCCTTTCTTTAAACAACTAAAAGATCATTTTGAGAGTTTTAAAAAGGGGATTGATTCAGATATTAAAGGAATGGAAAATGAATTTGATGCAATGATTGTTGAGGTTAGTGACTATGAGCGAGCATTAAAATATAATGAAATTGAGAGGAAGAACTTGCATACCTTAAATGAGAATCTGATTTCTGATTGTATTTCTCAAGATGTGTTCTATACTGCCACTGATTGTTTTATTACTGCTTCTCAATTTCATGAATTATCTGTTGCTTTGAAAGTCTCCCATGATCGTGTCATTAAGCTTGAAATAAAAAACGCTAAACTAAGTGAGAAAATTGAACAGGATGATCACGATAATTTGGTAAAACATTTTTCTAAACTAGAAGAAGAATGTTACAACTAAAATATCAACATCTCAAAGAAAATGTTAAAACCTCAAACATCAAGATATCCTCAGATGTTCCAGAGTTTGATGCAGTTTTTGAAATAAACAAACGTGATGAACATATTCAAGCTCACTGTAACATGATCAGAGAGTTGAAAGCCCAAATTTCTCAATTAAAGGGTGAAATGAACAATGTGACTGGCTCCCAAATGCCTCCTCCTTTAGATTCTCGGAATTCTCAAAATTATCATCTTCAAAACTTGGTTAATGCTTTACAAAAGGAAAATGAGAGTTTTTTTTGAAGAAAATGAAAAGGTTAAACGTCATTTCAATGAGTTATTTGAGTCAATAAAAGTCACTCGTAACAAAAATAATGAAAAAATAACTTCGTTGCAAAAGGAAATTGAGAATCAGAGAGTCGGTAAAAGGGAAAATGCGAATGACAAATGGGGAGAATGGTGCTTCAAAGGTGCATGTCTGTAATAAATATGCTTTGTCTGTGAAATATGTTCCTCCTCATCTTAGGAATAACAAACTTGGTATTCAAACATATTTCTCATACCTTAAGGACAACCTAGAATGTCTCCGTGAGATTGTAGAAGAGGATAAGTTAGAGAAACCACTTGATAATGCAATTGGCCATGCATGCTTATATGCCAAACGATCTCAAGAACTTCTAGAATGATTAATTACAATATGCCCTAAAACCTTAGGTGAGCAAGTCAATCCCTTGATACCCTGTTCTATGTCTAGTGCCAAGTATACAACTCATTCAATGCCCAATGTTATGAATGTGAACTCTAGTATGCCTTCAAGTAGTTCAGATCCCAGCACATCTAAACAAGAAATGCAAAAAGTAGCAAAACCAACTAATGTTCCCATTACCTCTACAGGAGTAATCAGTGACATTAAAGCGAGCAGGTCAAAGTCTCAAGGCAATACATGGAATGATAGGACCTTGCAAGCTAAGAATGTGCATTGGAAAAGAGTAGAAGATCACCCTAGGAACACTATGTTTGAGTTGAATAAAACGAATTGTGTTGATTCTAGTATTAGCTATAAGCGTACTGTAATTAATTCGAATTCTGCTACTACTTGCAAAACATATAATGAATGCTTGATTTCTGGTACTAATCATGAATGTGTTGTGAATGGGTTGTCTAATGCTATCAATTACCCAGTTAAAATTGTTAATGCTAAAAATCATGCAAAGAAGGCTAAAAGGTAAAAGCGAAAGAAAGTTAGAAAACAGTGGAAACCCACAGGAAGAACATTTAGTAAGATAGGTTATCAATGGATACCTTTTGGCCATAAGGTCAATCAGTTATGCCCTCAATCTGCTAAGACAATGCCCACTAGAAAATGAATGCCTACTGGTAGAACTATTCCCTTAAGAAGTGAACATACTTTGAATAGGTCAAATACAGATACTAGCACTACATCTATTTCTGATGATTCCATTGCTTCTATTTCTGATATGGGTGTTTCTATTTCTGATGTGGGTGTTCCAATCACTGTTACTAACCAAGTGGAACCCATTCTTGCATGGGGATCCCAATTATCCAGCTTATCCATTCTTGTCGTGTTCAACTGCAGATCGTTCAAATCGTTCGTGGTACTTGGACTCAGCCGTTCCAAGCATATGACCGAGACCGGTCGCTCATGAACTTCGTGAGAAAATTCATCGGGACTGTTAGATTCGGGAACAACCATTTTGGAGCAATTATGGGTTATGGTGATTATGTAGTTGGCAAAAGTGTAATCTCCGGGTATATTATGTGGAAGGTCTTGGTCATAATTTGTTCTCTGTTGGTCAATTCTGTGATTCCGATCTAAAGGTGGCCTTTAGAAAACATACTTGCTTCGTTAGAGAACTGGATGGTGTGGAATTATTAAGAGGTACTCGTGGTTCTAACCTATACACCATCTCTATCGAAGACATGATGAAGTCTTCTCCAATCTGCTTGCTGTCAAAGGCCTCTAAAACAAAGTCTTGGTTATGGCATTGTCGTCTCAATCACTTGAAAGGATCTTGTCAGAGGCTTACCCATATTAAAATATGAAAAAGATCATCTTTGTTCAGCTTGCCAATTGGGTAAAAGCACGAAATATGCCCACAAACCAAAACCCACAAATTCAGTAATGGAAGTTCTTCATACCCTTCATATGGATCTGTGCGGACCAATGAGAGTGCAAACGATAAATGGGAAGAAATTCATTCTAGTAGTTGTCGATGACTACTCTCGATTTACTTGGGTAAAGTTTTTGAGGACAAAGGATGAAACTCCGGATGTCATCATCAAACTAATCAAACAACTTCAGGTTCGACTCAACAATACGAATTGTTCGAACATACAATGGCACAGAGTTTGTTAACAAAGACTTAATTCAGTTTTATGAAAATGTTGGAATCAGTCATCAAAGAAGTGTTCCACGAACTCCTCAACATAACGGTGTAGTTGAAAGACGAAATCGAACTCTTGTGGAAGCCGCAAGAACAATGCTAATTTATTCGAAGGTTCCAATGTTTCTATGGGCTGAAGCCATTGCCACCGCTTGCTACACCCAAAATCGTTCCCTTATACACACCTCTCATGGAAAAACTCCATATGAACTTGTTCATAAACGAAAACCTGATCTCTCCTACCTTCGTGTGTTTGGTGCTTTGTGCTATCCAACGAATGACGGTCAAGACTTAGGTAAATTAAGAGCAAAGGCAGATATTGGAGTTTTCGTTGGTTATGCGCCAAACAAGAAGGGTTACCGAATCTACAACAAGAGAACCCAAAATATCATGGAAACAATTCACGTTACGTTCGATGAGCTGACTGGTCAAATGGCTCCAGGACAATCCAGTTCTGGACCCGCACTTCAAAACAGTCCCATTGGTTCATCCCTTGTACAAAACTCATTTCCAGCAACTCCATATGTACCTCCATCTGAAAATGATTTAAAGAAATTGTTTGATCCAATGTTTGATGAACACTATGAACCAAATGCTGATGAAATGTCAATTCCATCAATAGAGGCGGCTCCTATCCCTATGAATGAAGTCAACCCTTCAGTCTCAATATCATTAAGTCAAGAAGGGCCTGCTGCTGATCACTTTGTCTCATCAACAATTCATCAATCATCAAATGTACATCATGGAATTGTTTCTGGCATCAATGATGACGTTAATCCCTTTGCTACTCTCGAAGATGCTCCATTTGAAAATATATTTGCTCCTGAATCATCATCTGAA
Source organism: Chrysanthemum makinoi (assembly GCA_910596185.1). Classification (NCBI taxonomy): domain Eukaryota; kingdom Viridiplantae; phylum Streptophyta; class Magnoliopsida; order Asterales; family Asteraceae; genus Chrysanthemum; species Chrysanthemum makinoi. Next base: position 138,184,942 of record OU343225.1, on the reverse strand, counting down.
CCATCTTCATCAAGAGACATCGACTCTGCTACTTCAGTTCCACAACAACAACCACATGAACACCTTAGAAAATGGACACATGACCACCTATTAGATAACATCATTGGAAACCCCTCTCGTCCTGTATCCACACGGAAACAACTTGCTACCGATGCCTTATGGTGCTTCTTCAACTCCGTACTCTCTAAGGTCGAACCAAAAGACATTAAAACCGCCATGAATGAAGACTGCTGGTTCAATGCCATGCAAGAAGAAATTCATGAGTTTGATCGACTTGATGTATGGGAATTAGTACCTGCTCCAGATTGTGCTATGATCATTGCTCTAAAATGGATCTTCAAAGTGAAACTTGATGAGCATGGTGATGTCTTAAAGAACAAGGCTCGATTGGTTGCAAAAGGATACCGTCAAGAAGAGGGTATTGACTTTGAAGAATCATTTGCTCCAGTTGCTCGTATTGAGGCAATCAAAATCTTCTTGGCTAATGCTACTAGCAAGAATATGATTGTGTATCAGATGGATGTGAAAACCGCCTTTCTTAATGGAGATTTGAAAGAGGTGGTTTACGTCAGCCAACCTGAAGGCTTTGTGAATCCAGAGCATCCTACTCACGTCTACCGTTTGAAGAAGGCTCTTTACGGTTTAAAGCAAGCTCCAAGGGCATGGTATGATACGCTATCAAAGTTTCTTCTATCCACTGGATTCATCAAAGGAGCAGTTGATCCAACATTGTTCACCAGGAAGTCAGGCAAACATTTAATTCACTTTCAAATTTATGTTGATGATATTATCTTTGCCTCGACTGACCCCAATGAATGTGATCGTTTTTTTAATGAAATGGGTTCCAAATTTCAAATGTCAATGATGGGACAAATGTCATTTTTCTTGGGATTACAAATTTCACAAAGTCCCGGAGGCATTTTTATAAATCAATCTAAATATGAAAATGAGATTTTAAAGAAATTTGGATTTGTTTCATGTGACACCGTTGACACTCCCATGATTGAACGTACTAAGCTGGATGAGGACAACTCAGGGATCATGGTAGATCAAACAAAATATCGTAGTATGATTGGATCCCCGATGTACCTCCCAGCTAGCAGACAGACATCTTGTTCAATGTGTGCATGTGTGCTAGATATCAGGCTAAGCCTACTAAAAAGCACCTTGAAGCGGTTAAACGGGTCTTTCGGTATCTCCAAGGAACCATCAATATGGGACTATGGTACCCTAAGGACACCGGTATGTCACTAACGGCCTATGCAGATGCTGATCATGCAGATTGTCAAGATACACGTCGAACGTCCGAGGAGGTGCTCGATTTTGGGTGATAAGCTCGTGAGTTGGTCTTCAAAGAAGCAAATGAGTACTTCTATTTCCTCTACAGAGGCTGAATACATAGCCATGTCATCTTGTTGTGCTCAAATCCTTTGGATGAGATCCCAATTATCTGACTATTGCTTTGAATTCAACAAAATCCCTCTTACTGTGATAATAAAAGTGCTATTGCTCTCTCATGCAACAACGTTCAACACTCAAGAGCAAAGCACATCGATATTCGACATCATTTCATCTGGGAGCAAGTGGAAAACGATGTGGTGGAACTCTATTTTGTGAAGTCAGAATACCAGTTAGCAGACATCTTCACCAAAGCTCTTCCAAGAGAACGTTTTGAGTTAATTCTTCCACGACTTGGCTTGAAAAGCATTTAACCAGAAACACTCAAACGTCTTCAGGAGGAAGACGAGGAGTAAAGGTCTTTCTTCATCATCATTTGTATATATTTATTCAAAAAAGAAAAATACAAAAATATAAAACTTTCAAAAATCTATAAAAATTTGAAAAATCTCGGAAGAATTTCAAAAAATATTGTCTTTTTGTCATGTTTTTTTTTATCGATTCGATAATATCTACGGTCTTTGTGCTGTCATTCAAAGAATGACACGAGACTTTAGATGTTGTTCGAATGTTTAAAAAAAAAATCAAAAAAATCAAAAAATATTTTTGGGAGAAAGTAAAACAATGGTTTATTGTCATTTCAGGCAGTAACCATCTTTTCAAAGAAAGAACAGAGTCATGCTTTATCTCATGTTTCAAACCTAATGCTCTGATTCTAAAAACAAATGTTTGTCATTTACAAGACAAATGTTTAATTTCAAATATATTTGCAATCTTTTGAAAACTCAATTGTTTTGAAAACACTTCGGACTCTATTTTTGAAAATCAAAAGAATGTATCAAGTGTCAAAATCTCAATCCATCAATCAACAACTATCGTCATTGATTGAGGGGGAGAATGATTTTTCAAGTAAATCAAAAAGTGTTCTTTTCAAACAATTAGCACTTAAATGAGTAAGGTCTACTCTAAATGTTTTATAATATGTTACACAATTGGTTCCAGAGCTTGGTTATTATTATGTTTTCAAAAGATAATTATGCATGTTTAATCAATGGAGTTTAAAGTCTCAAAATCCAATCCTTATCAGTTAAAACATTTTCATAATCAAGTCACAATTCTCCTTAAAAGCTTTCAAAATCAATTTAAATCTACAGAGATCACAAATCTCAAATGATTTGATAATTGTGATCGGGGGAGAATTTGTGATTTAAATTGGATTTAAACTGATAATTCGATAAATGGTTTCATAAGTGTTTAGCATGTTTTCCTCCCCACATGTGACAAACGATTTCAAATTTTCCATGCACATGTTGAGGGGGAGCATCTACTTTAAACCTCAAATTATTGAAACGTGATTGAATTGTTTCTAAGTGCAGGTTCCCTCTAATATGTGCAAAACTCTTTCAAACTTCAAGGCACATATTGAGGGGGAGCAAAATTTTGAAAACCTCATCCTTCCTCAGAATGTTTTATCTACTCAAATTGATTGGGAAGTGATGATGATCATTTTAGAAAATGTTAATCAAAAGATTGGACCTTTCACTCTTAATCTAACGATTTCAAAGATCTCTTGCCTCCATGTGCTAAACGATTTCTGAATTTTTATGGATACGTTGAGGGGGAGAATTTCTAAAATATCAAAAAAAATTAAGATACAAAATGCTTTGATTCTATGTCACAAGTATCTTGACAGATTTTCAAATGGTTTTCAATTGGTTTCAAGGCGGAAGAACTATATCAAAATACCGACCAAATTTACTTTATGCATGGTGATATAAGGATGGTTAGGTTAGGTACTCGTTTCCACGATCCCGCCAGAACCGGAGGGATCTACCCAGGGACAATCCACTAGATAGTGTAGAAGTCCTTAGGTATGATGAAAAAAAAGGAGAAAAGTGAGATATGGGAAGAGTGCGGACTGAGACTGAACTAGTACTGGAATAAATCCAACAAGGTTCTAGTTATGAAGTCTCGGTAAGCACTGAAGGGGTTGAAGAATGAAAAAGAATTGAATGTGTAAAAGGGTGAAAAGAAATAGTGTAGTCACCTGGAAAATTTCGCTATTTTAAATCTTCACATTTATGAACTAGACTGTTTATCAAATCTATTTGATCTAAATTGAGCATTTTAGCATGTACATTTCATCTTTTCTTGCATAAAAATTTATGCCTATCCGAGTAGTCTTATTTAATTATGCCCGATCTTTACTGATTTCTAAATCAGTCTCACAAGAAAGATTTTCTTGTCTTATGAGTCCGCACGCGTACCAAAATAAAATAAAAGAAAACGCGAGAAAATAAAACAAACTAATAAAAATCTAAAACTTCGTCATCGTGGAGTTTATTTATAACGCGTCCAGAAAAATAAATAATACAACTTTCCGTTTGAAACTATACATTCACGGGTTAACGACGAAGTACCAAAATACATCTAATACCTAAATAATACACAAACAAATAAACACACCTACCTTTTCTCTTTTACTTATAACAAAAAATTACAAAAGTAAAATAAAAACAACCCACCCTTACCTGATCCCCTCAAACCCTACGCCCCCACCTCCTCTGAAAAACCTGCATCCCTGCCTTCATCACCTCCATTTTCGTCTCCCCTTTTTCCCCCTGCACACGCTGCCATGTCTTTTCCAAGAGTAGCTACACCTCCAAAAACCTTTCCCAACACCTTATGCAACTTCAATCCAAGATTAGTTTCATCTTTGGCTTACCCCATGAGCAAATCGACAAAACCAAGAAGCCTTGGACCACGGCTGACGACGAAAGCAGAGGAACCACGTGAAGACCCTGATGCTATTACCCAAAGGAGACTCTTACCTCAACCCCACTTCGAGAGTACCAAGACCAAACTACTCACTTTGCTCCTTTAAATACCCTCGTCGACCCACAGGTTGATACCACAACTTTCAAATCAAATCAAAAACTAAAAAGAGTGCTTGAGGTGTTAAGTGGTTCCTGTAGATTCGGCTTGGTGGATTCATCAAAAACTAAAAAGAGTGCTTGAGGTGTTAAGTTACTTCCTTGCTCATCCCCTTGACTTGTTTGTATCTTGTTACGGACGTGGTTAAGTTCTCACACCGAGAGTGTTATGTGCTCACTTGATTTTCGCTCGTAGTAGTCATTGAGTTGTTTTTGAAACATAGAAAATAGTAGCAACAACTAAATAGATGGTGAGTTAAAAATCCTTGGTGAATATTTAAGTTGTGTTGAGTCTTGATGTCAAAACGATTGTTGTTTCTCTTTGTTGTTGTCATCACAAAAACGCCCCTCGAAAGACTACGTACCTCATTAACCAAGTAACCTTGTATTGGCGTTAAGTCTAGGCCTCGTGTTTTTAGTATATTGTCAAACCGTACGTCCCTTTTCTTTCATAAGCATTTAAGGCTTTAAGTTTAGAAAGATAAGTTACACATAAGTACACATATACTAACTCATTTTAAGAGAGATGATGAAACTGCTTAGTCTTCCTCATTGTTTTCTTTTACTCGTCCCACAATTCGAACCTCACACAGAAGAAGAGCAAGACACTTTGTGACCTTGATGGCTATCTGTTGGGCGACACCTCACCCCGGGAGATCTCGAGTTCGAAACACTAAGTGGTCAAAATACTTCCAATGTTTTGTCTTGTTGAATACCAATAAAGCCGCTATATATTTTTTTGTATCGACGCAAGATAGGACTCAAACCTTTTGTAAAAATAGTTATATCAATTGGACTTGCAAAACATATCATTTTTATCAAATGGGTTCCGAGGGCCCAAAAGGCAAAGGATTAAGTAGATGCGCTTAAGTAAAAATCAGATATATACATTTTGGAGGTATAAACTAACATGAATGTTAACAAACGGTGTAGCGCAACATGAACTCAAATCATCATTCCAATCTTGTCTGGACTACTTGTTTTCTTGGCCCGCCTCGCGTCTCGCTCAAGACCCGATCATCTACTTGTTCTCAAACTCGTTTATTTATAATCCACCTTAAACTACTAGATATATTTTATAAACATATAGTATAAACGGATAACGAGATACACTTAACTTTTAATTCATACAAAAACAAAATTTACTTTAAAAAAACAATAATAATTCCCTACACTTTGTCACCAAATATATTTTAGAAATATAAACATGTCATATCCTTTTTTTTAAAAAAAAGGGCAATTATAACATATAAAACGGAAAGTTATTTTATTTTTACCATTATAATAACACTATTACTTTCCTTATATATATATGTTTTAAGCGACGTCTTTAAAATTTAAATATATTTATTATTCGTTTGCGATATCTTCCGTGCATCTCCCGGTTACGACAAACCCACGACTCATTTGTTTTAATACTTTTGTGTGTGTCTAAGCACTTCCATGAGCCAAGGTTAATCATGTTCAATAATGAACGACACACAACATAAATAACTAAAACTTTTGGGGCATATAAATGTTATCAACTCAAAATACAAGGTATTAATTAAAGTATTGGTACATAAATTATAGGTCGCGTGACGGTACTCGGTGCACCACCTACTTGATTTCTTTACTACTCGGATACTGCTTTACTAAGGTGAGTTCATAGCCTCGCCTTTACTTATTTCTTTTAAACCCCGCGAGGGAGATGCATGCTATAAACTAGAACACAAGTCTTTTCTTAAACTGTATGCTGCCCGATCATTATTATTATAGCCTAAGTTGCCTGCCATAAGTCCCTTACATCATGAACCATTAATCACTTGCGAGTGAACGCGAATATTGTGGATAGTACTATGGGAATTAACGACCCGACTTCGGTTATCGGAAATAACCGGGCACTATATTGGTTAACTATGGAAATGGCAATTCCATCTGAGGGCAATATTATTACTTACACCAGTAATTAGGTGTATGCAGTTAGTTTGGTGTCATGAGCTTAGCGCATAATAATAATCTATGTTTTCTATGGTGATTGTATTCGAAGCAATTATCATCTTTCACTTGTGTTCAACTAATTATTTAAACCTATGAATATCACTCAACATTCTGTTGATCTTTTTAAGCATGTTCATCTCAGGTACTAATTAGATATCATGAAGGCGTGGAGTGGACGTCAAGGGACGCTTTGAAGTGGTGTAGTTTTCAATTAAAGTTATCATTTAAGTAAACATTTAAAACTATCTTTTATGTAATTTCAAACATGTGGTATCCCCTTTTGTGTTTCCCAAAACACTGAGATTTATGAAATGGTACAACTTTTATTTAAAACGTCTCTTTAGAGTCGTTTTTACGTAACTTATGACTATGATCCTCTACGTAATACCCCAAATAGTCTTCATTTGTCACATTGTGATTTTAGGGGTGTTACAGATTGGCATCAGAGCCTAGGTTATAGAGAACCAACTTGTATTTTCAAAACAAATTGGACTATAACCACGTTTTCAAATGGACCGTTTTACACCACCACTTCACGTCCTCCGCGCCTACTTCGTACCGATTGCACGTATGAGATTCACTTGGCGGATAATACATGACTAGTAAAACTTTGCATGATAAAAACTTATAAATGCTAGCTTTCATTTAGTTAGGCATTTAGATTTGCGTGGCAGATTATGCGCGACTAACTAAAACTTATTTACTGCATGACTTTATTTACTTATAAGTGCACCTTTTCTTTTGGGTTGTTACAGTACCATGTCGACGGCTACTCACCCTATCGACTTGACCTCCGACAGTGAGATGGAGGATACTATGTCCTCTGCCCCTACCCCCTTGGCACCGGCTCTCATCACACCTATGTCTTCTGAGACTGAGCCCTTCGAGGAGGGTGAAGTCGTTGTCACACCACCTGCTTTGACCATACCCGAGTTTCGCCTGTTTTGGTCCCCCACTTATGACCGTTACACTGGAGTCACAGCAGTGGCTATCACCCTCGACGTTATGTCTCGGACACACTCATCCACGATTCCGTGTCTTCGTTTCTTGCCCATCACCACTGCCTGTTCGCCGAAGGAGAAGGCGAGCTAGGGTTCTCAAACCCTACGAGCCCGCGCCATTTGGTCGACCATTCCGTTACCGTGAGGATGGTGCTACTTTCATGCATACCGCTCGGAAACGAGCAAGGGCACCCATCACTTTCATTCCACCATCTGATATACCATCATCCTCTGCCTTTCCACCATCAGCTGCACCTGCACCACCACTCATACCTGTTTCACCACTACCACCACCTACCACATTCATTTATCAGACCACCACTGTACCGGTTTCATCCTCACCTCGTGCATCATCACCCTTAGTGATGCACACTGAGCCGGTGACATCTCTTGGGGAGAGAGTCCATCTCTCACCCGCACCTTCGGACCCATATTACCAGGCTATGTTTGCTACCTCGGCCGAGAGCCCGTAGGAGGGTCGATGCTAGACGCTGGTCTTACATGATGCCACTCATTAGTCGGTGGAGGTCGGAGGAGGGTGCACCTAGCACTATGGAGCTTGGAGAGCATCGGTTTGCTGCTGCTGAGACTCTCCTGTCACGGAGAACCCCTTCATCATACCATTCCATTGTTGGTGCCCGAGTGCGCGTGAGGATCAGCTTGAGGATGATGTGGCATTTGTTGATGAGGTTCCATTAGTTCGTATCGAGAACATTGAGGATGAGGTTGGAGAGCTCCTTAACGGGAGGACCACGATGGAGGGAGTGCTTGACAGGATTGGTGCCTGTGAGGCGAGAGAGCTAGTGGAGCGATTACTGTGTTGGAGAGGAGGATAGAGTCAGATAGATTAGGATTGTTGGACAGAGCTGAGATGTTGGAGGGAGTCGTGCGACGCAGTCGAGAGGATGATGATCATGGAGACTCGTGCTACCGCTTTGGAGCGAGGTTGGAGGCACGAGATAGAGAGGTGGATGATCTGGCGGGGCTAGTCCGTGACCTACAGCGCCGATTGAGGGGCACACCCGACAGCCTCTAGATTGGTGATTCATCTATTTAGTTTTCTGGTACCTTAGCCGGCCGCATGTGGCACTAATGTAGGCTTTGTATTCGCATGTTTTGTAAACTATCGAACAAGCTGATTATGTGACATTGTATGGTATTGTATCACCATGTATGGATGATGAACCTATGGCATTATGGTTGTTGTTTCTTGATATTCTCATGTATGATGATCTTCCTATTTATCGGTTTATGCGAATCGAAGTGATCATTTTTATATATTCTCTTATGTGGTTCTAACATGTTGTGATTCTTTCTTATGATGATTATACTCTATTGATGTAATGTGAAGATCTTGACTATTATGAAACCATTTTTATAATAATTCACAATTATGTTGAATGATTCAAATCGAGTGTATGTTTTTAGAAAAATGGCAAGAACAAGAACTACCTCTACCCCTACTCAAACTCCCGAGATGACCCGGAAGCAATTCGGAGGCTAGTTACAAATGAAATTGGTGCCGCTTTTCGCAAGACCTGCTGAGACAGCTCGAACAAATGAAGCCCCAAATCAAGCCAACCGAAATGAAGCTGTGGTGAATCGCAAATATGGATACAAAGAATTCATGAATTGCAAACCTACTTTCTTCAAAGGAACTGAAGGCGCTGTTGGCCTTATCCATTGGTTTGAAAGATCCGAAACTGTGTTTCTTCTAAGTGATTGCTCGAAAGATTGCAAGGTGAAGTTCGCTCGGTACTCTTTGGAAGATGCGTTGTCTTGGTGGAAGGCTCATGCCCAACCTATTGGCATGGAAGAAGCCTACAAAACCACTTGGATTGAACTAAAGCAATTGATGATGAAGCAATACTGTCCAAGGACCGAGATCAAGAAGCTTGAAGATGAATTCTACCATCTGACTACTAAGGGCAATGATCTCAAGACCTACTTCAAGCGCTTCCAAGAATTGAAAGCTCTATGCCCTTCCATGGTTTCTGATGAGGTTAAGTTGCTGGAAAATCTCATTGGGGTATTACCCCGAAGCATTGAAGGCAATGTTACTGCATCAAAGCCCAAGACCGTGGAAGAAGTGATCACAATTTCCTACCAACTCATGGATCAAGTCTTGAAGCATGGATCCGTGCAAGGCACTAATGACAACAAAAGGAAATTTGATGACCGCCGAGGCAACACTTCAAACAACTTCCATCACAACAACTCTTTCCATCACAACAATAACCGTACCAACAACAACCAAGGCCGCAACAATCACAATCAACACCGCAACAAAAATCCCAACTCATACCACCAAAACCGAAAAAACCACCACAATCAACAAAACCGTAGGCAAGAAGTTGCGAGGGCTTATGCTGCTACCCCCGCCACTGGAAGAGGCTATGTTGGACCACACCCTTTGTGCACTCGATGCAACCTGCATCATGTGGGACGTTGTACTATCAAGTGTGGAAAGTGTAACAAGGTGGGCCATACCCACAAAGATTGCCGAAGCCCTGCTACTGGAAGTAACCTTCAACCTATCGGGATAACTTGCTTTGGATGTGGAGAAGCTGGACATGTCAAGAGTAGATGCCCAAAGCTGTATGGGAACAACAACAATAATAACAACAACAACCCTGCTAGAGCAAGAGCTTATGTGCTAGGAGATGGAGACGCACAAGAGAACCCGGATGTTGTTACGGGTACGTTTTCACTCAACCATCATTTAGCTAAAGTGTTATTTGATTCTGGAGCCGACAAAAGTTTTGTGTCTTCTAAGTTTGCACCTTTGTTAAAAGTCACCCCAACTACCCTAGAAACCACTTATGAAGTAGAACTAGCCGATGGAAAAATAGTAGGAACTAACACTATCCTTCGAGGTTGCAACCTATCCTTATCAAATCACCCGTTCGATATAGACCTTATGCCTATCCAACTTGGTAGCTTCGATGCTGTCATTGGCATGGATTGGCTATCCAAGAATCGTGCAAGAATCATCTGTGATGAGAAAGTCGTTCACATTCCTCTCGATGGCGAAACTCTAATCATTCGGGGTAATCGTAGTAAGACCCGATTGAACATCATCTCGTCGTTAAAACGTAAGTACATAGGAAAAGGATGCCACATTTTTCTAGCACAAGTAACGGAGAAGGAGAAAGCGGACGAGAAGCAACTAAAAGACGTCCCTGTGGCTAGAGACTTTCCCGAAGTATTCCATGAAGACTTGCCTGGCCTTCCTCCAAGTCGGCAAGTAGAATTCCAAATCGAGCTAGTGCCGGGAGCGGCGCCCGTGGCACGAGCACCCTATAGACTAGCACCTTCCGAACTACAAGAACTGTCTGACCAACTTCAAGAACTGTCCGAAAAAGGATTCATTCGACCGAGTTCTTCGCCTTGGGGAGCTCCGGTCTTATTTGTCAAGAAGAAGGACGGATCTTTCCGTATGTGTATTGATTACCGAGAGTTGAACAAACTGACGGTGAAAAATCGCTATCCATTGCCTAGGATTGATGACTTGTTTGACCAACTGCAAGGGTCAAGCGTCTACTCGAAGATCGATTTGAGATCTGGCTACCATCAACTAAGAGTTAGAGAGGAGGATATCCCGAAAACCGCTTTTCGAACACGATACGGCCACTACAAGTTCCAAATGATGCCATTTGGTTTGACAAATGCACCGGCGGTATTTATGGACCTGATGAACCGAGTGTGTAAACCCTACTTGGACAAATTCGTGATTGTGTTCATTGACGACATTCTCATCTATTCCCGCAACAAGGAAGAGCATGCGGAACACTTGAAAGCCATCCTAGAGCTTCTCAAGAAAGAAGAACTGTATGCTAAATTTTCCAAGTGCGACTTCTGGATTCAGAAAGTTCAATTCCTTGGTCACGTGATAGATAGTAATGGCCTTCATGTTGATCCTTCAAAAATCGAAGCTGTCAAAGACTGGTCATCCCCTACTACCCCCACCGAGATACGCCAATTTTTAGGTCTTGCGGGTTATTATCGAAGATTTATCGAAGGATTTTCGAAAATCGCTAAACCTCTAACGGAGCTAACCCAGAAAAAGAAGAACTTTGATTGGGGAGAGAAACAAGAGTTAGCCTTTCAACTCTTGAAACAAAAGCTTTGTGAAGCCCCTATTTTAGCCTTACCCACGGAGTGGAAGATTTTATGGTCATCAGGATGCATCACACCTAGGGTAAGGTGCGGTATTGATGCAAAGAAACAAGGTGATCGCTTATGCTTCGCGACAACTCAAAACTCATGAGAAGAACTACACTACCCATGACTTGGAATTGGGAGCCGTGGTTTTCGCTCTCAAGATATGGAGACATTACCTATATGGAACCAAGTGTACGGTGTTTACCGACCATAAAAGTCTCCAACACATTCTCGATCAAAAGGAGCTAAACATGCGACAACGCCGATGGCTAGAATTGCTTAGTGATTTCGACTGTGAAATCCGTTATCACCCGGGAAAAGCAAATGTCGTAGCTGATGCTCTTAGTCGAAAGGATCGACCTAAACCTCTTCGAGTAAGATCCTTGGGAATGACAATTAAGTCACCCCTTCCATCAAAAATCCTTGAAGCTCAAGTTGAAGCTCTCAAACCTGAAAACCGTCCCAACGAAAGAATCTTTGGAATGCCGGAAAATGAGAACGGCTTTGCAAAGATCGATGGAACCTTATGTTTTGGCGATAGAAGTTGGATACCACTTTGTGGAGGAATACGAGAACTCATCATGCATGAGTCTCACAAGTCTAAATATTCCATTCACCCGGGATCCGACAAAATGTACCAAGATCTCAAAAAGCTTTATTGGTGGCGAACATGAAAGTTTGAAATTGCAACGCACGTTGGGAAGTGTCTCACCGTTCTCGAGTCAAAGCCGAACGTCAAAAACCTTCCGGATTGTTAACTCAACCTGAACTCCCAGTTTGGAAGTGGGAGAGAATCACTATGGACTTCATAACTAAACTACCTAAGACTGCTAGAGGTTACGACACTATTTGGGTTATCATTGATCGTCTTACCAAATCCGCTCATTTCCTACCCATCAAGGAAAATGATGAAATGGAAACCCTTGGTCAACTATACCTGAAGGAAATTGTATCCCGTCATGGAGTACCAATTTCCATCATTTCGATCGTGACGGTCGTTTTACTTCACACTTCTGGAAATCTCTTCAAAAGGCCTTAGGTACTCGTTTGGATATGAGTACCGCATATCATCCCCAAACCGATTGCCAAAGCGAAAGGACTATCCAAACCTTGGAAGACATGCTTCGAGCATGCGTGATCGACTTTGGAAAAGGTTGGGATAAACACTTACCGTTGGCGGAATTCTCCTACAACAATAGTTATCACGCGAGCATCAAGGCAGCTCCATTCGAGGCACTTTATGGTCGAAAGTGTCGATCACCCGTTTGTTGGGCTGAAGTTGGAGATGCCCAACTCATCGGACTGAACTTGTCCAAGAGACAACCGAGAAGATCGTACAAATTGTCCAACGACTTCAAGCTGCTAGGGATCGACAAAAGAGTTACGCCGATGTTAGAAGGAAACCCATGGAATTTCAAATTGGTGATCGAGTTATGTTGAAAGTATCACCTTGGAAAGGAAAGGTTCGATTCGGAAAACGAGGAAAGCTACATCCTCGATACATTGGCCCTTTCAAGATTCTCGAAAGAATCGGCCCGGTTGCTTACAAACTTGATCTCCCGGAAGAACTTAGTAGAGTTCATCCTACCTTTCACGTCTCAAATCTAAAGAAATGCTTGTCGGATGAATCTCTTGTCGTTTCACTAAAAGAGATTAAGCTCGATGACAAGCTCAACTTTGTCGAAGAAACAATTGAAATCATGGATAGGGAAGTCAAGCGACTTAAGCAAAGTCGCATCCCCATCGTCAAAGTTAGATGGAACTCCAAGAGAGGCCCGGAGTACACGTGGGAGCCTTGAAGACACCATGCGTGTCAAGTACCCACATCTGTTTGCTAATCCAACTCCGACAACCACCGTAAACTAAAATTCCGGGACGGAATTCTCTTAAGGGGTTGGTACTGTAGTCACCTGGAAAATTTCGCTATTTTAAATCTTCACATTTATGAACTAGACTGTTTATCAAATCTATTTGATCTAAATTGAGCATTTTAGCATGTACATTTCATCTTTTCTTGCATAAAAATTTATGCCTATCCGAGTAGTCTTATTTAATTATGCCCGATCTTTACTGATTTCTAAATCAGTCTCACAAGAAAGATTTTCTTGTCTTATGAGTCCGCACGCGTACCAAAATAAAATAAAAGAAAACGCGAGAAAATAAAACAAACTAATAAAAATCTAAAACTTCGTCATCGTGACAGTTTATTTATAACGCGTCCAGAAAAAATAAATAATACAACTTTCAGTTTGAAACTATACATTCACGGGTTAACGACGAAGTACCAAAATACATCTAATACCTAAATAATACACAAACAAATAAACACACCTACCTTTTCTCTTTTACTTATAACAAAAAATTACAAAAGTAAAATAAAAACAACCCACCCTTACCTGATCCCCTCAAACCCCACGCCTCCACCTCCTCTGAAAAACCTGCATCCCTGCCTTCATCACCTCCATTTTCGTCTCCCCTTTTTCCCCCTGCACACGCTGCCATGTCTTTTCCAAGAGTAGCTACACCTCCAAAAACTTTTCCCAACACCTTATGCAACTTCAATCCAAGATTAGTTTCATCTTTGGCTTACCCTATGAGCAAATCGACAAAACCAAGAAGCCTTGGACCACGGCTGACGACGAAAGCAGAGGAACCACGTGAAGACCCTGATGCTATTACCCAAAGGAGACTCTTACCTCAACCCCACTTCGAGAGTACCAAGACCAAACTACTCACTTTGCTCCTTTAAATACCCTCGTCGACCCACAGGTTGATACCACAACTTTCAAATCAAATCAAAAACTAAAAAGAGTGCTTGAGGTGTTAAGTGGTTCCTGTAGATTCGGCTTGGTGGATTCATCCAAGTTGTTGTTTTTCTCTTCCGATCGACTCATTGTTTATAAGGTTTCCATGTTCTCCTTATCCTAGTTTTGATGATTTATCCTTTTGTATTATTGAATTTGATTATTGTGTATTATTATTAGTTTTGATTTAAACTTGTCTTGGGTGAAAAATGATGAAACCGAAGTCGACCCATGACGCCTAGGCAAAGTGATTTCTATTTTGTGTTACTCGAATTGTAAGACTGGAAAACCATTTTTTTTCTTTTCTGCTTTTGATTCATGTGTGGGCAAATGGTATGAATAAGTGTAAAAATTATGGGTTATTGTCATATGAAATGGTAAAAGGAATAAGTGCTTATAACTTGGCTTAAGATCGTTAAGATTCGGAATATGCGTGGTTTTGAGTCGAGTTGAAATCCACCGTGGTTCGACCACGTGGTTAGTTGTTGATTGTTTTGAGTTTTGCTCCTTCCTCCCAAATGCATTTGGCTAGGAGTCTTGATCGGTTTTGCTTTTCCCCGATTTGATTGTTGACACCTTCGACTTACTTCCTTGCTCATTCCCATGACTTGTTAGTATCTTGTTACGGCCGTGGTTAAGTTCTCACATCGAGAGTGTTATGTGCTCACTTGATTTTCGCTCGTAGTAGTCATTGAGTTGTTTTTGAAACATAGAAAATAGTAGCAACAACTAAATAGATGGTGAGTTAAAAATCCTTGGTGAATATTTAAGTTGTGTTGAGTCTTGATGTCAAAACGATTGTTGTTTCTCTTTGTTGTTGTCATCACAAAAACGCCCCTCGAAAGACTACGTACCTCATTAACCAAGTAACCTTGTATTGGCGTTAAGTCTAGGCCTCGTGTTTTTAGTATATTGTCAAACCGTACGTCCCTTTTCTTTCATAAGCAGTTAAGGCTTTAAGTTTAGAAAGATAAGTTACACATAAGTACACATATACTAACTCATTTTAAGAGAGATGATGAAACTGCTTAGTCTTCCTCATTGTTTTCTTTTACTCGTCCCACAATTCGAACCTCACACAGAAGAAGAGCAAGACACTTTGTGACCTTGATGGCTATCTGTTGGGCGACACCTCACCCCGGGAGATCTCGAGTTCGAAACACTAAGTGGTCAAAATACTTCCAATGTTTTGTCTTGTTGAATACCAATAAAGCCGCGCTATATATTTTTTTTGTATCTGACGCAAGATAGGACTCAAACCTTTTGTAAAAATAGTTATATCAATTGGACTTGCAAAACATATCATTTTTATCAAATGGGTTCCGAGGGCCCAAAAGGCAAAGGATTAAGTAGATGCGCTTAAGTAAAAATCAGATATATACATTTTGGAGGTATAAACTAACATGAATGTTAACAAACGGTGTAGCGCAACATGAACTCAAATCATCATTCCAATCTTGTCTGGACTACTTGTTTTCTTGGCCCGCCTCGCGTCTCGCTCAAGACCCGATCATCTACTTGTTCTCAAACTCGTTTATTTATAATCCACCTTAAACTACTAGATATATTTTATAAACATATAGTATAAACGGATAACGAGATACACTTAACTTTTAATTCATACAAAAACAAAATTTACTTTAAAAAAACAATAATAATTCCCTACACTTTGTCACCAAATATATTTTAGAAATATAAACATGTCATATCCTTTTTTTTTAAAAAAAGGGCCATTATAACATATAAAACGGAAAGTTATTTTATTTTTACCATTATAATAACACTATTACTTTCCTTATATATATATGTTTTAAGCGACGTCTTTAAAATTTAAATATATTTATTATTCGTTTGCGATATCTTCCGTGCATCTCCCGGTTACGACAAACCCACGACTCATTTGTTTTAATACTTTTGTGTGTGTCTAAGCACTTCCATGAGCCAAGGTTAATCATGTTCAATAATGAACGACACACAACATAAATAACTAAAACTTTTGGGGCATATAAATGTTATCAAATCAAAATACAAGGTATTAATTAAAGTATTGGTACATAAATTATAGGTCGCGTGACGGTACTCGGTGCACCACCTACTTGATTTCTTTACTACTCGGATACTGCTTTACTAAGGTGAGTTCATAGCCTCGCCTTTACTTATTTCTTTTAAACCCCGCGAGGGAGATGCATGCTATAAACTAGAACACAAGTCTTTTCTTAAACTGTATGCTGCTTGATCATTATTATTATAGCCTAAGTTGCCCGCCATAAGTCCCTTACATCATGAACCATTAATCACTTGCGAGTGAACGCGAATATTGTGGATAGTACTATGGGAATTAACGACCCGACTTCGGTTATCGAAATAACCGGGCGCACTATATTTGATTAACTATGGAATTGGCAATTCCATCTCTGAGGGCAATATTATTACTTACACCAGTAATTAGGTGTATGCAGTTAGTTTGGTGTCATGAGCTTAGCGCATAATAATAATCTATGTTTTCTATGGTGATTGTATTCGAAGCAATTATCATCTTTTACTTGTGTTCAACTAATTATTTAAACCTATGAATATCACTCAACATTTTGTTGATCTTTTTAAGCATGTTCATCTCAGGTACTAATTAGATATCATGAAGGCGTGGAGTGGACGTCAAGGGACGCTTTGAAGTGGTGTAGTTTTCAATTAAAGTTATCATTTCGTAAACATTTAAAACTATCTTTTATGTAATTTCAAACATGTGGTATCCCCTTTTGTGTTTCCCAAAACACTGAGATTTATGAAATGGTACAACTTTTATTTAAAACGTCTCTTTAGAGTCGTTTTCTGTAACTTATGACTATGATCCTCTACGTAATACCCCAAATAGTCTTCCGCTGTCACATTGTGATTTTGGGGGTGTTACAAATAGCCCTCAATTTATTCAACCTTAGGGCAGAAACCGGGTTCGATTCATATACTACTGATGGTTACCAAGGTAACATCGGTATTGAAGACAAGACGTCATGGACCCAGTGACGCACTGCACTTCAACTTTCCAAACCACTCAAGTTCCTCTTAAAAGGACTTGATTCATTCTCACAGGGAACCGACATAATCTATCGAATTTCTCTTAGAGATTGCTGATATTGAAGTAGGAGACCCTCTCCCTAGTCTCCGGCATAGGAACCAAATATGCACAATTGAGTCTAGAGCCACGAGATCATCAATAAATCTCATTAGGACACTTTCAATGAAGACTCTCTGTTTCACACAATGTGGAAAGAGAGATTATATCTTATGAGTCCTACGCATTATCCTTATGGTATTGCCAGAACATCTGAGTGATATGCAAACATATTCACAATGAAGATGGAAAGCCTTCTGGAGCCAACATCAAACAAGATCCTGGTAGGTGGCATGTGAGATCTATTTAATAGATCAACCATGTGACAACTGAACATAAACTATAGGGCGATTCAATTTTTGAATCAATCTTGGTTCAGGTTACGGATTGACGGATACCTTTGAAAAAACCGGTCGTTGTGCTTAAAACCTCTTTTCTTCAGCACATCGACTGTGTACTTATTTCTCAAATTAAAAGGTGTTTATGATTGATAATTGATTTTCATTAAAACCTTCGTTGTATTGCAAAAACAATTTCTATTGAGCAATGCAAGATTGTTTTTCAAATCTCTTTTCATCAATCAGTGAATCTCATTTCGCTGGTTCACTCACTCCGTGTTGTCTTCTTTGAGACGTTCCGGTTTGAGAACAGCTAGAGCAGCTGCGAAACCCTGTCAAGGAAACTCTTCGGAATTATACCTTATCACAGGCAGTACTTGTACTGATCAACGGGGAACCGTGGGCCGTGTACCTCAATTCAATGAAAGTGATCAAAGACACTTTCATACGCTTTATAGCTAACTGTCTTATGCAGGTACATCCCGACGTTTGCGGTGATCGAATGAAGCGGTCAATCCATAGCCGCATGCTCACACAACACATTCGGTTCCAAAGAAATCATGATTAGTGCATCAATGACTCTGATATTTTCACTCCATGCTTCAACTACGCTGCTGCCAATATCATGAATCAACTAAAGCTTCCGCTACTCTGATAAGAATATATCATGATTCAGAATGTGAGCATGTCGGTCCAAAAGTCACAACATCACATAATACCAACACCACAATAGATGAGTCAGAGATTTAATATGGCAGATGATCTCAAAAGCTGACTCAAAACTCAGTATCACGTGGATCAATTAAAGACCTCCACTCAGATTATCCTAACATGCAAAAATGAAGAATCAAATACTATGAGCTACAGAACAAAGAACATGAACAAGAATCCAAGAACAATCTCAATGTAATATCTGTTTGTATTCTATGTAATTTTAATGTGTGTTTGAGGTGACCTCCCTTAGGGGGAGATTGTTAGGATTTGGAAAATCCAGTAGTTAAAGTGTCGGTCACCTCAAGTATATGTAATCGTTAGAAAGCTCGTAGTCGTAGTTATTTATTGTTAAGTTGTATTTAGTTAAGTAACACCGTGGAGGATGGACAGGTCTTTACCCACTGTATGCCTGATCCACAGCCCGTCAGGTGGCATTTTATGTAATGACTATAAATATTCTCTACCTCCCAAGGTAGAGAGTTGGAGCTCATAATAAGATTTTTCTTTCTCTCACTAAAGTTCCCAAACCTCTAACTTTCTCTCTCTAAAACCATTGTGTACGCCTACTTTGTTTATGGTTTGATGTGTATGTGAAATCCAATATGTTACAATAATTCCAAGAGACCCAATGATTGTTTTACGACAAGTACATATTCAAACTAAACAAAAAACAAAAGCATCTTACATAATATCATAGTGTTCATAATTCTACAACAAGCAAAATAAGGAAAGTAGCAACACATCTAATGTCTCCGCTAATTGATCTTACGGGTCAACCAAGTTAATAGGATCACAGCTTTGCACCATTTCAATCTCCATCGATGGTAGTTCCCTACTTGAGCTTCCTCTATTAGATACATTTCCCTAACAAGTTTGAACATTTGTGAGATTTCTTTCTTTTTTATTTACCAAGCAAAACGTTTTTTTTAATACAAATATTAGTCACTTACATTCTTTTTCTTTGGCAATGGTTCCCTGCATGCAGTTCACCTGTGTCCAATGGATTGGCACCTTGAGCACCTTACCGGACTTGGTTCCTCTTCTTGAGATCTAACACGATTTTGTTTTTGGGTCTTCCATATTGACGCCCTACCATGATTGGTGGCTTCACAACTTGTAAGCCATTAGGAAGTTCCCAACTTGACATTTCTCCTACAGGATAAACCAATCCTTGGTACGTACCTTGCAGTGTTGTTTTCTTGAACCAATCAAAAGCCAAATGATTACAATCAGACAATCTAAGAACTCTAGTAACCGATATCGCATGGCCACATGGTATGCCGGAAAGTTGCCATTTACGACAAGTACATGAATTACTAACTAGATCCACGGTATGTTGTTTTCGACGATCATCTACCATGTAGAGTTTAAAGTGTTCAATCCCAAAAACAATCGTTAACGCTCTTCAACATTCTGTCCTGTACTTTCGCAGCAGCCCAATCACTAAGTTCTTCTTCGGGTGCATCTGAAATAATATTTACAAAATAAAATAATAGTTCTTTTCATCTTATATTGACTAAGAAGGTAAAAAAACAGATTTTAAAAAGTCCATTACCTTCATATTTGTGTCGACGGTCACAATACCACCGTTTTAAAAGCTTTCTGTACCACTCCATAAGCATTGTTATTGGTACTTTTCTCACATCCATTGTTAATGCATTTATTGACTCTGCACTATTTGAAGTCATGTAGTTGTACCTATTACCAGTGCAATGTGCCCTAGACCATTTATCAAACCCAGCTTCAAGAAGTTTGTTATAAGCTGTACCATTTCTATATACCCTAAGATCCGAAATCGCTCTATCAAATTCTTCCTCGGTGTAAACTTTGCATGTTTTCCAATATTTTGCCTTTAACTTTCTACTACCGTTCAAACCGCAGTTCATCATCAGATGTCTACAACAATAACCATGAAATCAATTTGGGAAGACCGTGTTACACGCTTGTCCAATTGAATAATGTCTATTCGATATAATAGCCAAACCTAGTCGTTCCCATATGCATTCTTTCAATTCGGAGAAAAACCATGTCCATGCCTCCCCAGTCTCACCTTGACAAACATCGGTAGCAATAGGTATAATTTGATTGTTACCATCCATTCCAACGACAACCAAATTTGTCCCAAGGTACTTCCCTTTAAGATGTGCTGCATCAATTATAAGCAATGGTCGCATATACCGTAAGAAACTCCGAATCTGTTTTATTTACAAACTATTAGTCACACAATAATATTATATAAAAAAAACTTAAAAAAATAATAAAAAATAAAAAATAATAAACACGTTTAATTCATAAACAATATACAAATGCTTACCGCAACACCAAAGGCTATAAAACAGATTTTAAAGTGTCCTTCATCATCGGTATCAATATGTGTTACCGTACCGTCATTTTTCATCTTTAAATTATGACAATAAAATGGTAACTGCTCAAACGAGTCCTTAGGGCAACCATTGACCAAATCCAATGCTTAGTTTTTTCCACCCCATGTTTTTTGTATAAGAAAGGTAAATTTTATATTCTTGACTAATATCTTCCATTATGTCCTTTGGGGTATAAATTCGACTGCTATCTTTCATCTTGGGTTCGATTAAAAGTCCCAAAAGTTTTTTGGTAGCATTACGGTGATTAGGATGAATTTGTGTTCTTGAACAAGTGTGAACATCGTAAACTTTTCCTAACCTCCATTTAACACCATTTTTGTTCTTAGCAGACACTATCTTCCATTCGCACCCATCTTGCACACAAATTACATCGTAACTAGACTTATTTGTTTTCCTAGGCTTAAATTCAAATCCATCTTTGATAGCTTTTTTTAGCAATTGCATACATGCACAATTCTTTATTATCAAATTCATCACCCTCTTTGAGGATGATAGAGCTATTGTTGTATTTCAATGTATTCGGGATCTTAATTTCAGGACTCGGTGGATCGGGTGGAGTAGGCATATTTTCGAATGTATTTGTTGTTTGCCATTTAAGCACAAATTGATCATTTAAAGAAGATGTACTCCCAAAATTTTCGAAAGTTTCATTTTTTGGCTGGTTTATATAGTTATTAACACATTCATTGTTAGATTCGTTGAGATTGTCAAAAGGTTCGTTTTGTGGTATTTGCGAATGATTTTAAAAACTTTGAGGATCCAAAACATTATGAAATAAGGAATCATTAAGATCAAAATCATTAGAAGAAGATGGATTTACCTTTGAACTTTTGACAATCATTTTGATTAAAAGTTTAGGCAATGCACCCTTCGGTTTACAAACTTCGTTAACGAAAAATTCAACATCATCATCATCAGCTATGTGGACCGGACCGTGTGGCATTTTGTAAGAAAAACCTAAATCGTATCCTTTGCTAATTTTGAACTTTTTCTTCACAAATGATACTAACCCAGCATATCTAATATCTCTACTTAGTGAAACACCATAACTACTGACATCGTCAAACACAAGAAACACACGAAATTTTTCCATATGAATATATTGGAATGAAAAATTGGTATGGAAAATTTGTGGATGGACATGTGAGTATACCTTTCAATAATTTTTCATATGAATATATTTGTATGAAAAATTTGGTAGAAGTCGAGTAGTCAAGCAGTCGATCAGTGATGAGTCAATCAGTGTCCTATGCTCGACTGGTAGTTGGGGAGATGGATAATCTATCAATATCCAACATAAAGGGAAAAAAATTGTTTTAAAAGATTTCCTTATTTGTAGTTTTCAAACATACACGGATCGTATCAAGTTTTTAAAGTACAACATACTCTAAGAAACTTGGTAACGAAGCTCTGATACCAATTGTGGAAAACTAGAAGGGATGTTGAATAGTTTTACCAATTAAAACTTCATTTTAAAATATTTAGATCGACTTATGTCAATCTATTTGGATGTGTATGTTGGACGTTGATAGATAGATATATAAATGTGTAATGAAAGATAAGGAGTAAGAAGCACATAACCAAGACACGAGTATTTATAGTGGTTCGGCTACAAGGACACCTTCCTTGCCCTACTCCACTCCCCGAGTCACCTACTCGAGAGTTCGTAAACACTACACGACACCAACTCCTTATGGCGGAGAAGCCTTCACAACGTCGCCTACTCTTTTTCCGGTACTAGGCTAACCACCGGGTTCTTCCACAAGGTAGAACCACACCTATCACAACGTCGCCTACCCTTTATCCAGTACTAGGCTTGATACCGAGTTCCATTATAATGGCGGAACTATTACCCAACACTACACAACACCTATCCCAAAGGAGACCCACTCCTTATTACAACATCATTAAGGATATCAATATCCTTGGATACAACCTATCTCTATTTGTATATCGATGCACCTCATCGATTATACAACCTTGGCATCTTTCACTAATGCCACTTGACTTGACTTCTAGGCATCTTTCACTAATGCCCTAGACACGGATGTTTGGCACCTTTCACTAATGCCTTCGTCTTGACTCCTTTAGCATTCTTCACTAATGCTTTTGACACGGACATTAAGCACCTTTCACTAATGCTTTCGTCTTGATTCCTTTAGCATTCTTCACTAATGCTTTTGATACGGACGTTAAGCACCTTTCACTAATGCTTTCGTTTTGACTCTTTTGGCGTCCTTCACAAATGCCTTTGACACAACACTTCTATGGAGGAAGAAAGAAGTATCAACAAGAGAACCTCAATAGTATTGATGATGACGAAGCATGGCAACTCATGGACTTGAGCTTGCTTGACTTCAAGAGGTGGTGATCTCGCCTTTAAGAGGAACCTAGAAAATCACACAAAAACAAAATACAAACTACATAGAGAGATCCTTAGGATATGAGGTTAGAAGGTTACCATACTTGGGGAAAGTATGTGTGGGAGTGGCAACCCAAAATGAAGAAATGGCTCACTATTTATAGAATAAATTTAGCTACTGTTCCACGGATCCCACGGATCCCTCACTTGAGGGATCCGTCTAGTGTAATCCTCGGGATTCATGGGACGCTCCTCTTTGCCCATGGGTTTTGGGTCATGGGTCATGGGTTATGGGTCATGGGTCCTAGACTTTGGACCATGGGTATCCAAGTAGATACAATGTATCTACAAGATGCAATGCATCTAGTCCATGGGTCATGGGTTAAAACCATGGGTCATGGATAATATCCATATATGACTTATGCATGATGTCATGCAATGGGTTATGGGTAATGCTCCATGGGTATGGGTCATGGACTTTGGGTTATACCCAACCACATTCAATGTATTTAGTCAATGGGTCAAATACTTAAGTTTCTACCCATTTATATTGCCCATTATGATACATACTAGTTATGTATATATTTACCCAATATGTAAACACTAGTTTTTGTACATATGTATTACTAAATCATAAAACCACTTTTACTTGTTTAGTGTTTTATGTGAAAACGTAAGTGTGTTAGTAAACTATTGGCTCAAACTATTTACGTATTTTATTTGTTTCGTTAAAATGATTTTACGTTTGTTATCGACAAAACATTAGAAGATCGTAAAATATAAATAAACGTTTTTACGGCTTATTTGTATTAACAAATGTAATATTAAGATAGTGATTTCCAGATTGTTTGGGAGAAAACACAGAAACGTTATGAAGGATCAAAACAGCTCCGAAGGTAAGCAGCTTTTCATACCTCTCGTCATTAGCCACTTTGTGATGTATTGAACCTGATATTAAACCTGAAACGTCTTTCAATGATACTGAGAGATCACCCAAGACGTTTGGGGTACAAGACTTAATTATAGCAACAACCTTGTAAAGTTTCCATTTCTTGCAAAATTTCTTGATATCGGTAAACAACCAATCATGATACGGCCATCAGGTTTCATATACTCAACTGCGCTAACCCATGGCCCACTATTAAAATCGAAATCCTCTCCCACATCATACACGACTTTCCTAATGTACTCATGTGTCGCCATTATACCATCACCCACACCCACATCATTCGCCGTTTGAACTATACCTGCAGGACCTCGTATTATCCTAACCGGCATTTTAGCATAATTTTGAGCTGTAGTGTTTCCATATGAAACTGCGTTTTGGGAGGTGGCTGATAGTCAGAGATTGGAGTTATCTATATCAAGTAATTCTTCCCAATTTTGTGGTGAATTCATTTTGATGTTTAGTTTGTGGCAAGTATATAATTGTTTGTGTGGAAATTCCATATGTTATTAACTTATATTTATATCGAAAATCACACAAGAAACATTAAATGTAACATCTCCCCAACTCTCCCCAACCACCAGTCGAGCAGTCGTGCAAGATTTAATAAAACGACCATACAATAGCCATATGATACATTAGCAAAAGAGAAATATGTATACATATTAACTGTTTACATAACTTGTTTACTAAAACGACCATACACTAGCCACCTGATACAAGAACCAGGATCACGAGGAGCCATTCGTAATAACTGTTATACCAACACTAGCCATAACTGTTATACCAACAGCAGAAGAGAAGCCAAAGCATAAGTTAGGTTGTTTACATAAGTTAGATTGTTTACAGAAATTAAATGTCTAAGAACTTAACAGCTTGAAATGTCTCTCGAAATTGGAATCTTGTATTTCCATAAATATTCAGCCAAATACTCACGGTAAGCCAAAGCAGCTTGGACAGGATTCTTCACCTTCAATGATAGCTTATGAGACAACCTGTACAAAAGTATACAGACCCAAACACCACAATCCCCATAAAGCCCACATTGTTTAGGGACATCAGGTGCATACTTAAAGGAAACATGATAGTTATTGGCATCAATATTCTTCTTTTCCATCACCTCACTCTCAACAAGATACGTGGGTAGTTGACAAGCAAAAACTTCCCTGAAAGTTATCCACCAGCTACGTTTTTCAACTGTCGGGCTCCCAAGGCTATCATATATTGTTATAAACATGTTGTGATGGATAGTTCGCCCAGGCACCAGTGTGTTTCAGGTTGATTGATTGGAAAGAACACCTAAAGATGTAAATAGTTGCATCAGATTCAAAGGTAAGCCAAATGATTAGAATGTTTAGAATCGAAAAAGTGTCTCCATCTCAAATAAAATTACATGCAAGTTTACACACATGATTACAATGTTCAGATTCTAACTTTCTACAACCAATTGTATTGGCACTAACCTTCAACAAGCACGAGTTTATTACATGCAAGTTTGACAGTCAAAAGTAAGGCTCAGATCTACAAATGTATGAACAGTACAAAACACCCGCCATGGCTGCAACCACATTCCCTAAGGTGTGGCTACCCTGCCAAGATACGGGTTTCATTGAATTATAGTCCGATAAACCATTTGCAGAAAAGGTTCATCATCGCCTGACTAAAAGTAAATCTGTTTGATGGGTTCGAAAAAGTAAGCCCCCGATTAGAAATGTCAATTTTATATTCTTGACTGTTAAAAGTAAGGCTCAGATCTACAAATATATGAACGGTACAAAACACCCGCCATGGCTGCAATCACATTCCCTAAGGTGTGGCTACCCTGCCAAGATACGGGTGTCATTAAATTCTAGTCCGATAAACCATTTTTAGAAAAGTATCATCATCACCTAACTAAAGCATATTGTTAATGAAAGTAAATAATTTAGTCATCTCAAGATGGCAAAGGCCCTGATCAATAATATGTTCTTGCATGTTTTCGGTTCCAGTTCCACAAAAGGCCCTGATCAATAATAGACTGCAGTTCTCAAAGAAAGATGGGAAACAGAAGAGGATGATGCGAAAAAGTAATCTGCACCAAATTACTTGCCACATCATTCTCTTCAGTGTCACATCTTTCTTTGGTGAAATGCACTCTACCGATGATCAGGGCCTATTGTGGGACTGAAGCTAGCAACATGCATAAAACAAGAGAAAATTACCAAAAGAGGCCAAAAATCCAAGGTTGGTCCATTTTCTATACACTCTGCTTAGCATCCATTTCGCATTTTGGCATTTAATTTTAGATGTTCTAAAAATGTGCACCAATCAGATAAGCAAATAAGTAATGTTTGATAGTAACCAGTAAGGCTCAGATCTACAAATGTATGAGCGGTACAAAATACCCGCCATGGCTGCAACCACTTTGCCTAAGGTGTGGCTACCCTGCCAAGATACGGTTGTCAGTCTGATACACAATTTGAAGAAACGTATCATCATCGCCTAATTTAAGCATATATAATGTATGCTCATATAAAAGTAATTATGTAAGCCCCCAGTTAGAAACGTCAATTTTATATTATTGACAATGAAAAGTAAGGCTCAGATCTACAAATGTATGAATCGTACGAAACACCCGCCATGGCTGCAACCACATTCAAAGGTGTGGCTACCCTGCCAAGATACGGGTGTCATTGAATTGTAGTCCGATAAACCATTTGCATAAAATATTCATCATCGCTTGACTAAAGCATATATAATGTATGCACATCACTTGACAGTAACCAACAACTTATTTCTTCGAAATCTTTTCTGCAATACTTATTAAATGGCAATGCTCATATAAAAGTAATTTTGTAAGCCCCCGGTTAGAAACGTCTTTATATTATTGCCAGTGAAAAGTAAGGCTCAGATCTACAAATGTATGAACCATACAAAACACCCGCCATGGCTGCAACCACATTCAGAGGCTTACTTTTTATTGGGAAATTGGGAAACATACACCAACAGATTTACCATATCCAACTGATTTGATAGTTTTTCTTTTCTTTTTTTTTTCTTTTTCCACTTTTACATTTCCCATATCAACAAAAAAACACACAGACAACCCACAATTTGAGTCACTTGACAATCAAATCAAGGTGAAGTTCAACGTAGCAAGCAGTGTATGGACACATTACTTCGTAGATGGGTGGTTTAAGTCCGTAAAAAAGTTTTTGGATAGCAACAGTAGTATTGTGATATGCATTAGCAAGGCTCAGATCTGCAAATCAACATCAGGATGTAACCACCCATGGCTGCAAAATAATGCTATAAAATTGCCATGCCAAGATATGATAAATCACATTATTTGATTCATCAAATAAGACCATCGTCATCACAGCCTCTTACATATCACATCACTGTTGCCAGTCAAAAGTCTTTTTTTTAGTCTATTTAAAATGATAACATCTACAAATTAGGTATTGTAGAGCAGGAATATTTTGTCATTCAGCATTTGTTTGCATGTGATTTTCAGATTTCAACTGTCAGTTTTGACAATAATATAGGTCAGGAATCAACTGTCATTGAAAACCAAATAATATAGGTCCGGAATCAAGTGTCATTCAAGACCAAACAATATTGATTATGCCTTTTGTAGGTGTGGTTTTTCCTATTTAAGAGTGGACACACTTAATTCAGCATTAACCTACTTCACTTTATTCTAAATATGTCAAATGGTAAAAAGTTACATTCAAGCCTAATGCTGATGATAGGGAATGGTCAATCAAGGCACTAAGAGAGGTCATATTTCCTGAGATTGAAGAGAGATATGGCCCAAATGCTGAACCAAGGGACCAATTACCCGCTAAAATTCTAGAAGACCTAAGACAACAAGTTTACAGCGATGAACATGTAGAAGGTGGTAAACCATGTGGTAGTGTTAACAGCAAGGTACCACACTGCAAGAAAGGCAAGTCAGCCTATAATGATGTACCAAACCAACACGGATCTGTTTATGAGGGGCCGTAGTTGTCTAGGATCTTTTCAAATACGGGACGTTTGATCCAGATCGGGACGTTTGATCCAGATCACATCTTTTGTAAATCTGTTTGCAACTTATTTCTTCGAAATCTTTTGTACAATAATTATTAAATGGCAATCCTTATATAGAAGTAAATTTGTTTGCCATTTATATTCTCACATAGTCTTAACAATCACATAAAAGTAAATATGTTTGCCATTTATGTTCTCATGACATGGGAGATTTGATGTGACACTTAGTGGGCCCAAGGAAAAAGTACTAGAGATGGACACATGTCATAATATGAATGGAGTCGAGCACTTGATAGGTTGAGCATGGCCAAAATGGAAAAGGGATGCTAAAAGTGTCTAGAAAATGGACCAACCTTTGACAGTGAAAAGTAAGGCTAAATTCTACAAATGTATGAACCGTACAAAACACCCGCCATGGCTGCAACCACAATCAAAGGTGTGGCTACCCTGCCAAGATACGGGTGTCATTAAATTGTAGTCCGATAAACCATTTGCAGAAAATGTTCATCATCGCTTGACTAAAGCATATATAATGTATGCATTTGGTACAACAAGCACTAACTAAATTATCCGCTACTCTTATAGGACAAATTTTAAGTGATCAAAGATTGCTTCCAGGCAGATAAATATATATCATAAGTCATTCGTAATATCTGATAATTAAAGTAAGAGACACCTTTTCAACGCCTTCACGAAACCACGAGATGCCGTTCTTCACTCCGTCTGCATAATAGAGCGGCATTTGCGAGTCAAGGATCATTGTGGCCCAAAATGGGCTAACCATGACCGAATCATCATTAGCAGGTCTAAAATGCATCATTAAATCCACCCACAATCCAACATGCTGTAATTTCAAAATTGAAACAGGAGAGACATTAGGTAGGACACACCCGCACCTAAAACTTTAAACTATAGACTTGTAACAATTACGTACCACATCACTTAGCCAACCCCTGTGTCCCTCGTCTCTGCCCAATAATCCTAGCCAAAACTGGAGATTAGCAGTCGTCCCTCCGCTGCCCCATGGGAACATAAATAACTCCTCGTTTTTATTCTTCTTTTGTTTATCCAAGAACAATTTTATTTCTGGATGGACAAAAGCTCTGAACATTGTCCCTAGACCATTACGACGGAGATTCTGAAATGTCCAATGGAAATAAGGATTATTTTAAAAACATAGAAGCTACATCATTGTTATTAACATTATAAAAAAATGTTATCACTAAATACCTCTTTGAACGGTTTGAGTTTGATTTCTTTCGCATCCGGTCCAATGACCGTAGGAAGTACAGGTTTCACATGTCGCCTTAGAGACCTTCTAGGTGTAGTCGAAGGTTGCTGCATATATGGGGATTGAAAGACCTTGCTCAGCTTCCTCTCCCGTTCAAAAGGAACGCGTACAGTTGTAACCTTATTTTCATCATAGTCAATAGCGTCAACATACTTCACATCAGCAGGAGTGCTAATTACAGGACTAAAAGCAGACTCTGACATCGCTGGCACATGTTGGTCATCGTCAAAAAGAAGAACATCCTGAAAAATAGTTTATCTTGCGTGAATGTGCGTACTGGTTAAATTTTTTATTAGATTTACATGTTCAACGAATATTTACCGGGTTAAAAGGAGAATATGAGATTTGTGCCTCACTCATCACGTCCTTCTCATCCTGAAAAACAGTTTAGTTTGCGTGAATTTCATAACATATTTTGGAGTCCCTTCATTTGCAATGACCAATATTGAAAATATGCT
Source organism: Chrysanthemum makinoi (assembly GCA_910596185.1). Lineage (NCBI taxonomy): Eukaryota > Viridiplantae > Streptophyta > Magnoliopsida > Asterales > Asteraceae > Chrysanthemum > Chrysanthemum makinoi. The sequence continues at coordinate 138,155,046 of OU343225.1, read as the reverse complement.
TAATATGTTCAAAGTATAATTACCGTATTAAAAGGAGACTGTGAGTTTTGTGCCTCACTCATCACATCCTTCATTTGCACATCTTCATCAACTTTAACATTATTCTCATCCTGAAAAACAAAATAACTTTGTGTCAATGTCATGTTCGTTAAATTTTTTATTATATTACATGTTCAAAGTATATTTACCATGGATACATGAGACTGTAATTTTTTTCCTCGCTCATCACGCCCTTCATTTCCACATCTTCATCAACTTTAACAACATTCTCATCCTGAAAAAAAGTTTACTTTGTGTGAATGTCATGTTCTTTTTTTTTATTATATTAACATGTTCAGAGTATACTCACCATGCATATAGGAGACTGTAAGTTTTTGTCCTCACTCATCACGCCCTTCATTTCCATATCCTCATCAACTTTAACAACATTCTCATCCTGAAAAAAAGTTTACTTTGTGTGAATGTCATGTTCGTTTTTTTATTATTATATTAACATGTTCAAAGTATATTTACCATGCATAAAGGAGACTGTAAGTTTTTGTCCTCACTCATCAGATCCACATGTTGATCAACTTCATAATGAGTTTCGACCTATAAAAAAGATTGATATTTTTGAATGTGCGTGTTACCAGATTAAAAGGTGATTCTATCTTTAGATTAAGCAGTCAACACATATTTACCGGATAAAAAGGTGAATCTATCTGTTTGGGCTCATTCATTTCTTGCTTGTTTGGCACATCTTGCTCAACGTCACAAAAAATTCCATCCTATTCAAATGCACGTGTAAACAGCCAAAATATTGGGTATGTATTAACTCATAAAATAAACAAAATAACTTGCATACATTACCTGAACATCTGTAGGATCTTGAGGTGAGTAAAAAAAGTCATTTATTCCTTCTTTCACTTTTTGTGAAGATAAATCGTTCCTAGAACTGAATATATCTTCTTGTACATTCAGATTTGCATTAACATCAACATCCTTTACATCATGATCTACATCCATATCACCGTCACTTTCAGTACCAGTTTGAAAAAAAATATATAGTTATGTTAAGTACTTGGTTCACTAATTGTTGTGTACCGGATACAGAAAAAACCATTGTTTATATGATAAATTGTTATAACAAACCTTTGAATCATCATCTACATCCATACTACCATCATTTTCAGTACCGGCCTGAAAAAAATAAAAATTAAATTACATTTGTTAATTAATTACAGAGACTTATTACTGTGTACAAAAAAAAAACAAACAAAAAAAGTAAGCCCCAAAAGAAATATATGGTTCTATTATACATAACAATTAGAAAAACATACAAACTCAAACATACAAACAACTACAAAAAAACGTAGAAACTAACATACAAACAACTACACAAAAACATATAAACTCAAACATACAAACCCTCCATAAGCTACAACTTAATATACTGAACAATCTGGATGCGTAAGCAGAAGTAGCGATTCGTTGAAGGGGCTCATGAAGAAGGACCCTGCGCCTGCTTCAACACGAAGATTAATAAATTCTTGTGACCGAACTTGGAAGACTTCAAGAGTGTGATCCATTTGGTAAGGCTGGTCAGATTTAAAAACTGGATCCCCGATCTTCGTAAATCCAATTAATTTTAGTAAATGAGGAGTGAAAATGTTAAATAGTGTTTTAAAGGATTTTATTTTGTTACCATCCAAAATTATCTCCCATAAACAGACCGTGTGCCACTGATCTCCTATCATGTTACCAAAAATGACAAGAGACTCTCTTAGCTTTGAAATATAGAAAGGTACAGGAATCCGAACTCGTAAGCTGTCAGGTATATCTAATACCGAAAAGTTGTGGTTAACCAAATCAAAAGAGACAATCATATAAGATTTTTGAGAAGAACCTAAAGTCCGTTCAGAAGCCACCCAATAAATAAAACTACCTAATACCGCCTGACTTGACCGTTTAAGTCGGATTGATTGACAAGGCATATGTTCACTTTCTAACTTCTTCCAGCGCTGGGAGCTCAATGTAAACACTAAAACATTCCATGTTCCGTGTCCATCAAGCGGATATGAAATCCTTAAAATGGTAGGGTCAAAAGTGACTGGATTAACTCCAAAACCGATAACAACTTTATCAGATTCAGATTGACTTAACCAACCAGGGATAACTATATCAACTGATTTTCTTATTGACGGGTTCCAAAGAACAGCCATCTTAAAAGCATCAGAAAAACACCACAAACCATGAGAGGTGCCAATTGGCAAAAGATTCAAAAATTTGAGATTTGTATTACAAATGACTTTAGGAATACTTGAAAAAAAGAGGTTGCTGGAACAAATTGACATTATCATCAACAAAAAATATAAATTGTGACTCAATGATAAGGATTTAAAAGGTACCTTTTTGAGGGGTCATTTAAGCCCTTAATTGATCACTTTTGTATCCGTTATTACTTAATTTCGTTCCTTTTTACTTTTTAGGTCTCTTGAAGGCAAATTGTTGGAATGACACTTATTCAGACGAAAAGGCGCGAATATATGAAGAAAATGGCCAAAGTCAAGAATCGAGACACTCAATCTGATGAATTGAAAGGGGACAGCGTCAGGTCTTATTTGTGACGCCATCGCGACACATCTTGTGATGACTCATAGAGCAAATTGACATTTTTCAAGTGACGGCATCAGGTTTAAAAGAGTAGGGCGTCGCAGCTCAGACGGCCTAGATTTGGATCCAGACGGCGTCAGAGACTGAAGGCGACGACGTCACGGGCATAAGGTGACGCCGTCACAAAGTTGACGTGGCCAAGAAAAAACCCTAATGGTGGCGACCCGACGGCGTCACAATTAAAGAGTGACGCCGTCGCAGTTTGTAACACTATATATAGAATCCGAATTTTTCAGTTTTAAAGAGGTAGTTTTGTGGAGTAAAAACCTAAACCGAACCAAGGCTGTCTTGTACAGTATTTTAGGGTTCCATACCATATCTTACATCAATATAAGTGTTTTACTTCATTGATTCAATTATTTTTTCAATTGATTGTGTGTATGCTTGCATGTTCTCCATGTCCGGCTAATTTACTTGTGTGTTTGCTTAGGTAATATGAAACCTAGTTATTGAATATTGATTGGTTGTCTCTTATCTTAATTGTGATTGACCTAGTATTGCGATAGGTCATTCGTTATGTTATTAATGCTTGATTAATCTTTGTTGAACCTTAGCATATAGTTACTAGTGGAATTGTAGGCTAAACATCCAAAGAATACCTTAGTGTTAAGTTTATGAATCCTAGAGATTTCGTAGTCATTAACCTTTGGTGGCTTCAAAGAGTTAGGGATAAACGCATACCCTACGATCTTAGAAACACAACGCGTTAAGAATAAGGACGTGACAATTCAACCAGCAATAGGAGATAACTAGGGAGTAACAAAATCTAAGTAAACACATTTTTAATCATCATACGAGCACACAACAATAGACATAGACTACCCATAGCTTAGTTAATTAGACTAGATAATAGTAGAGTAATCGGTAGAAATACCAAACCCCCAAATCCAAACCTCGAGATTCGTACCTTTCTATTTCCTAAAAAATATAAAAAAGATAAAAAATAATCTTCCTCAACCCCAACCTTAACGTAGTAACTTCTTACTAGCATTCCTATTCCCCTAGAGAACGATATCAATACCCGTGGCTTACCCTAATACTACACTACAACGATTAGGTTCATTGCCTAGGGTGTTGAAAAACTTGCTCGACGAAAAGGAAGTTTCTTTGACCCTGAACGCGTGTTGTAAGCGTATCACTCAACAAATCCTTGCTGATAGTGAATAAGAAAACTACAAGGCAGAGTCGTGCGAACACCGAAACCAACAAGGAATTTGGAGCTGTCGATGAACGACTTCCATCTCTTTGAAACAATTCTAAACTGAAGTAAAGCATGCACAGGAAGTTTAGAAATCATTTCCATTTGAATTTCAAAGGGAATGTTGTCGGACATTTTTTATAAATAGTGGAATTTATAGACTATGAATGTGTAGAAGACTATGAATGTGTAGAAGTGAATTTAGGATAAATACTATGAATGTGTAGAAGACTTATTTATAGAGTAAAGTATTTGTAGTGTAGTAATGAACTAGTAGTGTATGTGAAGTTATTAAATACAAAACACTAGTGTCATACATGAACTATAGTAGTAAATACATTACTAGTGTAGGTGAGTTAAAGTAGCATAGTAATGAACTATAGTAGTTTAGGTGAAGTTTTTAAAATGAATTTCCAAAACTTAATATCAAATTGCATTAAATAATACTCATAATCAAATGCACGTGTAAAAAACGTAACAATCCACTATATCATGCCACATAAAACATGTATGAATAAGTAATACAACAAATAAGTCCGCATAGAAGCAAAACAAAATATAGAAACAGATTAAAAGGATTGCAAGAAATATAACCTTTTCAGTAAACACGTGTGCAGTATCAGATTGACCACCATTCTTCTCACTAACCCTATCAAGCTTCAAATTCGTATGGATATATTTATGAAGTTCATCAATTTGCCGTTGCATATTAGCCATTTGATCTAAAACTGTTGCACTAGGTGGAAATTCTCCATCCATACCCGGAATGTGGCTATCCCCATCAGGCTTCAAATGCTTGACATATTTATGTAATTGATTAATTTGCTGTTGCATTTTAGCGATTTGAGCCATAATTGTTGCTGTAGGTGGCATGACATCCCCCTTATCCGGCATGCCTTGATCCACCTTCCTATTGACTGCTGGTGTATCTGCATTTGAGACTGAACCACGTCTCCGTGGTTTCAACTTCTCCGGTTGACCGGAACTATTGACTGCTGGTGTATCATGAATGGGAAGACTAGGTGGTATATGATTGTATAACCTTACTGGCATATACTTCTTGAAAAAGTCTACACTAGATGTCCACCAAAGTTCTTTCATCTCAGTTGTTGCATATAAAAAATTGTTATACACTAACCCAAATACCATTAAAAATCATAAACAATTTTTTTAAAAGAGAAGAGTATCACCTGTCGGAGGCGAACCATTTCTCCATTACGAAAAAGAAGATCATAATCGGTCTTCTGAAACCTATGTGTATCATCCCAAGCAACACCCCGAGGGATCACATTCTCTTCTTTAACCCACCAATTTGTTGAATTGCGTCAGGTTTCCAAAATCCAAATCTGAAGGAATTATTATTACTATTAGCATAAAAATTACTACACTAAGGTTCATGCTACAATACTGAATTAAATTCTTACTAATTAAACAATAGTTACGAACCTTCAAAGCGAACGCAAATCCACACAACGTATACGTTGCAGTGTAACAATCGCCCTTCGTAGCAATTTCAGTCAAATGTCTATCTCTAACCTTTGAGATAGCATTATAAATCTTCTTGTGAAACTCAACCCAAATGTACTCGCCCCATGGAAATGCATTCCATGCATAAATGTCATCTACTAAAACCAATATCTCATGGGAGATTAAATTTCTTTCCTGTTTGCCCATATAAACGTTCTCTAACAACAGAGCCAGACAAAGGTGAACAACATCATCATTTGAAAGTTCATTAAACTCAACTTGATCACTAAGAACCCCAACTAGTTGTTCAGCTTTTATATTACTAATATTCTCGGTACGCCTCACTCTAAGAAAACTTAGCATACGATTACCAAAACCAGATTGCCGTTTCTTTAAATGCTCTAAAGAAACATCACCAAATTGAAAACCTAATACTAGGCACATATCTTGACGACCAAATTCTAAAGTGTGTCCCCAGATATCAAAATACAAGGGAGTATTTATATTAGGGTTTTCAACAAAGCGTTGATGTTGAAGCAAATGGTTATCATGCTCGTATGTTTTTATGTTTAACCATTTCCCGAAAACAGTGCTTTTAAAAAGTTCAAGACGATCTGGATTGCAACTCAACTTTTGCCTTATCGTTTTGATATAGTGGAACTTTGTTCTAGTACTGAGCTTCGCAGAATACACCTATACACAAAAACAAACAAAAGATGCATACCCATATTAGCATATGTTATAAACTGATGAGCAATAAAAATATACTGATGAGCGATAGAAATATAAACATTTTCAAACATAACCTTTACAACCAGAAATAATGTGGGATTCCTAAGGGCTAAGTCCTTTAAACTTTAATATAGACTGAAGGAACTGGTTTAAACTATAGAAAATACTGTGGATTCTGAACTGAAAACCGAAAAACATGACATGAATTACAAACACTCCTAATTTGTAACAGATTAATAGCTTAATAAGTCAAACCAATCATTGAAATGCTTATATACAAATGTTACAAAGGCACTAGGCATCTATTAAATGAAAAGCTTATACATGATGCGTAAATGTTACAAAGGCACTAGGCATGACTACATGATGAGGTATTTTTTTGTTACACTTTCAGATATGCAAGTATCCAAATTTCAGTGTCCACATTTCACATATGCAGGTGTCCAAATTTCCAGATACGCAAAACATTTCACATATGTTCTCCCTATAAGCAAACCATATCCACAATGAATGAACCTCAAATACACTAAAAAAAATAGCAAACAATGTGGGTTATTGTGCAGAATAAGCAAATCCGAACATAGTTGGTCTTCTCAAACTTATAATAAGCAAACCCTAACATGTATAGTATCTAAATGGCTTTTCGAACAACAATAATGCAAAATAAACAATAAAACCTACAATAATAATAACAATAACCACAATTAACATCAAATAATCTAAAAAAAATTTAAAAACCCTAAAAAAATTAAAATAATCAAAGTTACTGTTCAAATCGAAAAAAATCGATTAAAATCAAATACATTAAAACAGATGTATGTGTTACTGTGGAAATCGCACATTTTACTTACTTGTCTAGAGGCCATTATCATATAACATCAATCTTGTTCCACACACTGTGAATCGGGAACGGATCAGGTCTGGAAATAATCGTCTTCCACAAAAACGGGTGTTGTGTGATAAAAGTTTCGTGATTTTTTTTATCTAAGTCATGCACGTATTCCAATGTGTTAGTGTGTGTTGTGTGTGTGTTTTTTTTGTTGATATGGGAAACGTTAAAGTGGAAAAAGAAAAAAAAAAGAAAAGAAAAACTATCAAATCACTTGGATATGGTAAATCTTTTGGTGTACCTTTTCCAATTTCCCATGTAAAAAGTAAGCTCCCGGTTGAGCACCGTCAGTCGAGCGTTAACTTTTAATAAAAAAAACAAATAGAAAATTGCTTAAAGATTTGATGTGACACTTAGTGGGCCATGGAAAAAGTACTAGAGAATGACACATGTCATAAAATGAATGGAGTTGAGCAGTTGAACGTGGCCTAAATGGGAAAAAGATGATAAAAGTGTCTAGAAAATGAACCTACCTTAGATATTTGGCCTATTTTAGTAATTTTCTCTTTTATAAAAGGATGTTGAGGTTTCCTTTTAAGTTGAAGTGAACAAATATGCCATGAGCATATTTATATATTTGCAAGATTTTTTTAGTGAAATTATTTTGAAAGCAATGGTTAAAATTCGTTGGGGCTGTTTAAATTTGTTCAAGGCTCTTGGTTGATATTACTCTCTCCATTAATAATAGCCCCCGTCTTACCTTTAAAGTATTTCTTATTCAACTTTGACTTTAAGTATTTTTGTTTGTATTATATAATACTTGATGCAGAATAAATAAATAAATTAATTTTTGAATGTATTTTTATTAATATAATTTTCATCAAGTATTAAGTAACATAAACAAAAATACTGAAAGTCAAAGTAGAATAACAAAGATTTTAAAAGTCAAACGAGGACTATTATTTTGAGACGGAAGAAGCAATGGTTTGATTGTACAATTGAGTTTGTCTTTATGTAGTAACTTATGACAACTTATTGATTGTTAAGATCGGAGTGTTTTAGATGTTTTTAGAATTTTGCTCAAAATAAAATTTAAAATTAAAACGGAAAATCAAGGTGGAAGAAGATAAGGATAATTCTGATATTATACTTTGGTTAAGGACGAAAAATACACTAGTAAGTTCTCCACAGAGTTATTAAGGGCACTTTAAAAAATGTAAGGATTGCGCCTGCAATTTGACAAAATTATGCGGGGACGATTTTCCATTACCATAAAACTTTCTAGTAGTTTACACACCATCAACTTGACGTATAATTATTGGCCTTTCAGTCAATATTGGAAGTTAAAAAAAAAGTCAATATTGGAAAATATGTCACATTTTTTCCAGTCATGTAATTTAACAGAAATGGAAGAGAAATTTACGTTTGCATGAAATAGATTTTTTTGCTTTACGCACGAAGTCACACGAGACGACTTTCGATCATTAATGATTACTTCACGCATATTTATATTGTTGAAGCCAATTTTTCCTTATTGGCAACAAAAACAAAGAGACAACATCTTTGATAATGAATTGATAATAACGGGCTTTATAATTAAGCAATCATACATAAAATGTTTGATTTGGATATAAGAGTTGGTATAACCTAGCTAATTCTTGAAAAAATCTTTTAAAGCGACATGTATTACACATCTGATGATGGCTAGGGGAAATTGTCAAAAATGGTTACAAACTCGATTAAATTGCGTACTTATAATTAAGTTAAAAAAGCTCACTCTTATTAAGTAACTTGAACAAAGAAGAAACTTATTTGTTTTCATATACAAGGTTTACAACCCTAGCAGTTGTGTTCACTGTTCACTTGTCACGTTACAAAAGTCAAATTCTCCAAAAACAACTATGATGAATTGATCACGATCGTGTGTTATTTTTATGTTAATACCAAGTATATAAAAATCTGAAAACAATAATATAAAGCATACCATAAAAGATGAAATAATTATTAGCGTAAGAAAGTAGCACGTTGGTGCAAATTCTCGTCAGCAAAATGTCTAACTTATTGTATTGTTAGAATGTTGGTTAGTGATCATTCACATCTTTAATATATACTTTATTAAAGGTTGAATTAGTAGCCATTGACTCCACCACTCTATCATATCAGTTTTTTTGCTATATAAACACAAACACAACCAACGCAAATCACATTTCACTCTTAACACCGAACACACACACACACACACGCAAAAAAAATCCAAAATGGTTACCGAAAGAAAAATCATCGACCATGTTTCGGGCTGGTTGACAATGTACGACGACGGTTGTGTTGAGCGTGCATTTACTGGACCACCAGAATTTAAATTCATGTCTGATCCCGTAGCACCACATGCCCATTTCATCGATGGCGTTGCTGTCCATGATATTTCTATCAACGATGATTCCAATCTTCGTGTTCGCATTTATGTTCCTGAGGTACTAGATACCAATACTGCAAAGCTACCCATAATTCTCCAGTTTCACGGTGGAGGATTTTGTATTAGCCAAGCAGATTGGTTCATGTACTATAATATTTATACTCGTCTAGCCCGTGAAGCTGGAGCTGTAATAGTTAGTCCTTTCCTCCGTCTTGCACCCGAGCATCGTCTCCCTGCCGCGATTGATGATGCCTACAACACACTTCTTTGGCTCAAAGACTTGGCAGACCATAAAACCAACCAATCACTAGGAACAAATCAACATGTAAAATACTTTCATTCTAAGTACAAATTATTTTGTGCCATTTCATTTTATTTTATGTTGCACTAACTTATGCTACGTGTGATTTTTTTTTTCCAGATTCGAGACTGGTTGTCTACTAAGGGAGATTTCACCCGTGTTTTCCTCATTGGAGACAGTTCGGGTGGGAACATAGTTCACCAAGTGGCCAAAAAGGCATCAGGAGAAAATCTCAATCCACTAAAACTGGCCGGAGCAATCCCAATCCACCCGGGATTTCTCCGGTCAGTAAAAAGCAAGTCAGAGATGGAAAAAGCGGAATCACCACTTTTGACTCTAGACATGTTGTACAAGTTTTTGAATCTTGCATTGCCTGAGGGAAGCACTAGAGACCATCCCATAACATGTCCAATGGACGATTCATTGGAGTGTTTGGATTTGCCACCGTATCTGCTATGTGTGGCTGAGGAGGATCTCGTGATTGCTACGAATATGGAGTTTTACGAAGCGTTGAAGAAAAGGGTGAAGAACGTTGAGTTGTTGGTGAGTAATGGAGTTGGACATAGCTTTTATCTCAACAAGGTCGCCATTGATTTCGACCCAGTCACATCTAAGCAAACTCATAAACTGATCGAAGGGATCGTTAAGTTTGTTGCAAACCACTAGTTTACTTATTTGAGATCACGCTATATTGCTATGATTATGAATAAATTATGAGTTGTATTGATCACGTTTTGTTAGAATGTGGTTTAAACTCCTACGGGCTACGGGCCGTTTGGGATTTAGCTATTTTTGGTAATTTCGTATTAGGAAAAACTATGTTAGGTCGGTTTGTTTTAGCCTATATATAGGGATTCATATGTTGAGAAGATTGTACCTTTGAATTCGATTTGATAATAATAAGAGCTTCCGCTTCGTTTGTCAATACGTTTGTTTGTTTTGTACTTTGAATTACCAACAAGTGGTATCAGAGCCAGGTTATCGTGTGGGTGGTTAGGGTTTCGTTTGGTTTCTTCGAATTTGGGGTTCGTGATCGATTCGATTTAAGATCGATCGTTTGTATCAATCGTTTGGCGATTGATCATTGTGGTTCTGTGAATCGTTTGAATCTGTTTTGAATAATCGTTTGCTTTGATTCATTGTTTTGATTCATTCGATTGAATTTTGGAATTTAGGGTTTATACTGGTTAAATTTAGGGAAGAAGAAGAAGTCGTGTTTTTTTTTTTTTTTTTTGTTAAAATAGCAGATTAGTTGGTTTTGGGTTGGGCTTGGAAGTTGGGTTATTCTCTTTAGCTTTGGGCTTTTTTCTTTTGTTTTTGTTTTTAGAAAAGAAGTTGTTTTAAGTATATTGGTATCGTAAAAAAAAAAAAAAAATGTCTTTGTCTTCTCAACTCGTTAATATTGAAAAGTTTTCGGGTAAAAGTAATTTTAGCTTGTGGAGAATTAAGATCCGAGCCTTATTGAAACAACAAGGAGTTTGAAGCCCATTCTGGTACAAAACCGGATGACGTCACCGATGCTAACTACAAGTTGCAAGAAGAAAAGGCGCACTCCACTATTTTGCTATGTTTATCGGATGAAGTGCTATATGAGGTTGGTGATGAGGAAACGGCAGCAGAAGTTTGGGAAAAGTTAGAAACGATTTACATGACAAAGTCGTTGACTAATAAGTTGTTATTGAAACAACGTTTGTTTTCCCTTAGAATGAAAGAAGGTTCATCATTGAAAGAACATCTTGATGCCTTGAACTCAATCTTGATGGATTTGAAGAATGTTGAAGTAAAGATTGAAGATGAAGATGCCGCTCTTGTTCTTCTTGTGTCATTACCTCCTTCGTTTGAAAGTTTTGTTAGTTCGTTTGTTGTTGGTAAAGACACTATCACTTTGGAAGATGTTAGATCTAGTTTGCACTCAAGAGAGCTTCGTCAACAAGCGTCAGGAAGTGGTAATGAGTCTCAATCCATGGGTTTAGCAGCCACAAGTCGTAATAGGGGTCGATATCGATTTGAAAAAGGTAAAGATAATGGTGGAGCATCGTCAAGTTCTCAAGGTCCTAATCCTCGAGATATTTGTAACTATTGCAAGGAGCCTGGTCATTGGAAGATTGATTGTCCTAAACTTAAGGAAAAAGCTTTGTTGGCGGCTACTCCTATGGACGTATCGTGCTACTCAGGTTTCGAATGTGATGTGCTTTGAAGAGTGATGTTTGGAATTTGAAAATTTGAATTTGTTTTTGAAACGCTTGGTATTCCTTAGGAGTTTCAATCACGGTGGAGATTGTTAGAATGTGGTTTAAACTCCTACGGGCTACGGGCCGTTTGGGATTTAGCTATTTTTGGTAATTTCGTATTAGGAAAAACTATGTTAGGTCGGTTTGTTTTAGCCTATATATAGGGATTCATATGTTGAGAAGATTGTACCTTTGGATTCGATTTGATAATAATAAGAGCTTCCGCTTCGTTTGTCAATACGTTTGTTTGTTTTGTACTTTGAATTACCAACACGTTTCTTATAAGATTGGCGTATTCTTATTTGCTACATGTTTGTTCCTCATCATTTTACCCTTTTTTCGTTACAAGTCTTCGAATCCATTAGTCTAAAAATTTAAATCGTCACCCAACTTAAAACATAATGTTAAGTTTTAATTTTAGATTATTCAATCCCTATTGTTTTGTATATTAAACTAACAGGATTAGATTTTCTAAAGCTGTGTAGTTTTGTGCTATGTTAGTTCACCTTTATTAAGTTTGTAACTAGTGAAATCATTGGAATATTATCTTGTTATATAACATTTCAACTTCCTATCTAACTTTGTCAAGTGCGACAAGGAATTGTTTTGTGCGTGACCGTTGGATCTTGATTAACACAAAGTATTGATATTATGTAGGTCCAACCTGATTATGGCTCGAGTTTCTCGTTAAAAGGTGTTTGCCACTTAAATTATGGAAGTATTTGAGACAATGAATGAAAATAGACAATACTCTTTTGTTTCATGGACGTAGTTTGATCGTATTTTGGAACAGATTGGCTAAAACTTGTAAATGTTTATGTAACAATAATAACATGGCTAGCTAGCTAGCATGACGACTGTACAAAAAGTAAATAACTTAACACTTTAGTTTTCTTTCATATGTTTTTATCATTATGGTTGCACTAGCTTGAAAAAGCATATATAGTTGATGTGTCGAACAAGGTGGGCAACGAGTTAAATGAGGTTGAAAGCTAGGCTACAAAAACTTCTTTCTATGTAGACATTGGGACCATTATGTGAAATTCTTTTTATTTATTTATTTGTCACTTGTTTAAGAGAGCGAAATGGTTTATCTTTCAGGGTTTCCGGTTTATTCTGTTAATCTCGTTAGAGTACCCTAACGGTAAAGTATAGTACGTGTGTCTGTATAGTACGTGTGTCATGAGCAGAGGACTTGACTTGACATCACACTGGTAGAGTTAGGGTCACTCCCCTAGTGAGTCCAATGCAAGACGAAACAAATGAACCTCTATTATAGGCGAGATGGAAGGCTGATCCTATTTGTTTAAAGACGCCACACGAGTTCGAAGAAAATGACTCCGTAACAATTGGTATCAGAGCCAAGTCGGACCAAGATGGACCGAAGCAGAATCATTCATGTGACTTCTAAAAGTTATTAAAAGTGTTGGTTGCACAATGATGGCGGGAGAGGTCTCTCGAAATATTGTAGAGGATAACATGATGTCTTGTCGAGACATAATGTCGCATGCGATGATAGTAAGGGTGCGTTTGCTTAATGGGTTTTGGGTTTTAAAAGATAAATGTAGTTGTTTGATTCACTTTTTAGGATTAGGATTCGGCAGTCACACGGGTTGTGTTAAAATAGATGAGTTAGCTCAGTTTTATGACATTTGTGGGACCAACTTTTTTTTTCTCTGGTCTCTTTCTACCATTTCTATCTTTTTAACATTCTAATAACATAACTTTAAATTAAAAATCATCCATTTCTATATAAATTAATTATTATTAATTAAATATATTATTTTCTCTCTTCTACATCAAATCCAAATTTAAAATTAAATCAAAATCCAACACATCTACAAACCAAACAAACCAAACATACCCTAAGAGAGAGTAATGGACCCAAGTGGGGATGAGAATCACTACACGATGGATTTTAAGTCGCTAGAAGGAGTAACAGACTTATCAAAGAAGGAAGGTAATCACCGCATGTTGGGACACAGAGTTGAAGTCAAATGTCCCTTTAAGCCACGAAGCCGAATTAAAACCAAATTATTTTAGGGATGTTATTTGTTGAGGTGAATGATCATGCATGAGGTTATGCATAAATTGGTGGTGGGAGAATGTTACGAACAAAATTTCGAAGGCCCAGGTTTTGCTTGGAAGCGTGCTGATTGCGATGGTTTCTAGTTTATCATGTTGGTCTTCTTGGAGTATCCCAACGGCAAGGTGTAATATGTGTCACGAGTAGATGACTCAAAATGGCACCACACTGATAAAAAATTAAGGTCACTCCCTTATTGAGTCTAAGTTAAAAGAAAACCAATAAACTCTCATTATACGCGAGGCATAAGACTGGTCCTTATCAAATTAAGAACGCCACACGGGTTCGAATTAATGACCCCGTGATGTCACTGATGAACAAAAGATTTTCTTTTATTATCCCAGCGAAACATCAGATGACGGAGTTTCTTACTCATTTGAATATATATCTAATCCACTAAGAGTTTACAATCGAGTACTTCTTTAGTAGTTCAAACCAGCTATCGTTTATTATTTACGATACCTCAAAAAAGAAGTAACGATAACAGTGGTTAACTCTAAACACCATAGAAATCACATGTTGTGTAAGACGAAATTTAGGCTTTTAAATTCATCTTTAGCTGCTCTAATAATTAAACTTTGATGATCTTGTTAATTAAATTAAGAGAAATGATACATAGACCTAAACTTAGGCCTAAATTTAGACCTAAAAACATTTGTCATCATCTTGACGGGTTGTAAAATAAGTGGGTCCCTATCTGCAACCATCAAGATAATGACAAATGGATTTAGGTCTAACTTTAAGCTTAAGTTTAAGTCTATGTATCATTTCTCTTAAATTAAACATTATAAGTTAAAATAGCTGACTAAGAATATAATCTCTTTAGTGCTCATCGTGTTTCAAAATTATTGTCAATTTTTTCATTTTAATATGTTCTAAAATAAGTTTCTACTTTTTACTTTAACCAATTAAGAGAGCTTAGTGAGTGAGTATAATAATTAATAAGTTGAGGAGTGTAGTGGATTAGTGGTCTCATTTTTCTTAAATTGTGTTGGTTTTACTAAGGACAATAATTCTAGGATGGAGTATTTATATACCAGCGATTACACATGCATAATAGCGAAGATATAGAACGGCAAATACTTATAATAACGAACTTGTGGTTCAGTATTTCTTGTAACGTTTATGCATGAAAAGAAAATATATTTTTAGATAAAAAAATTCTGTTTTTAGAAACATAAAAATAATGTGAAAATATGTTTCAATACACGATTTTATTAGATGATGGATTAAAATGATCCAAACCTGATTGTGCGTTTATGGTTAATTAGGGTTCCAAGGTTTTCCTACGTACTTTACATTGTAATTATTATATCAATAAGACATAATATCTACGAAGTTTCATTATTCAACATGGTTTCAGACTTAGTCAAACACCATGATCCGCTGCATCTATGCTACTCCGTCAAATCCTAACCGCCGTTGTTATCCTTTCTCTAAAAAAACACTATGCAATTTACGGCCAAACTTCTACATGCTCACTGTTTTGGCCATGGCTCACAAACCATCCGTAATTAGTTGACGTCGTCAGTGTCATTATTTTTATTTTTTTTAATTCGGCAAAAAATCAATACACCCACACTTTCGACGTGCCGCCACACGCCTAGGGAAAGTTCACCTAGATGTCGGATAACATAACAACTTTGTAATTGTGCAAGTATAAGAATTGTTCTAAGGTATGTACACGTCTAGCTTGGATGACTAGTTTACATATAACTATGCATAAGTCGAGTTAACAACCCTCGAAGTGTTCACTTAAGCTAACTACGCTTGTGATATGCTCAATTCACCAGTCAATGATAGTGCCGACACACGCGTACGAAAAGTTCACCTAGATGTCGGATAACATAACAACTTTGTAATAGTGCAAGTATAAGAATTGTTCTAAGGTATGTACACGTCTAGCTTGGATGACTAGGTTACATATAACTACGCATAAGTCGAGCAACTTTGGAACACGTTGTACTCTACGCGTAAAAAATGACTGGAGTGCAAACATAATTGCTCTCTCATTAGTTTTGCATGATTATTTGAATGGACAGGAAAGTGCCACATATACCCGGAGTTGCTCTCCCTACCACTTTTGTGCTCCAACTCACCCGGAGCACAAAATATATTGCTCTCCCTACTATTTTTGCGCTCCAACTACATTTGATATTTTGAAAAGATGAAGGTATGAGATAGATATGAAAAGTAAATGATAATAAATGTATCGGTTATAATTAAAATACACGATTTGTTAAATTACCAAGCGATTTGTTATTATTGTTTAATGTGGGAGCGCAAATTGTAGGGGGAGAGCAAGTAAAATTATGCTCCTTGTGAGTTATATTAATATGAGTTGGGCTACATGGAGTGCAAAAGTAGACGGAGATCAAAGTCGCGCTTAAGATAGATTTTTGTAATTGAAAATAAAAGTGTCGATATTGGTTATTTGTTTTTATAAGTGTCGGTTTTGGTAATTATTTTTAGGGTTTTGCTAATATGTGTCTACTGGACACATCATAAGATGTAACTAGTGAACATAAAATTTTCTTTTATATCAAAAAATGCATTCATTGAACATTAGTTAAACTCTAAAATGACTTTGATTAAACAAAAATTTGATCTTAATTAACTTAAACATTTCCTATATTAAAAGTTAAATATGTATTCAGTGAGCACACATTAGCAAAAACTTTGCTTTTAAGTTACCAATTGTACTAATGTATTAAATACTCTCCTTAAGTAAACAACTTCATCTATAATTCTAAATCATTTAAGCCGTCTTTTCGTAATACGTAACAAAACACAAATTGATTTCTATCTGCTTGACATGTGTTCCCGGTTCCATGTAGTTGGTGAAAAAATATATAATTATGGTTTTATTCTTAACATCACAAGATATTATATCCACTTAACACATTTTCACTGGTTAGTGGTTACACCTATCTGTTTAATATTTAATTGAGAGATCATTAAATAATTTTATCCTTGGAATCTTCCAGCGGACATTTTTAGTGACTACTTCACTAAACTCTTCATTTTTTTTTTATGGGAATTGATACTCACATTATCAAAATTGATATATGTAATTGCAATAAGGACTTAGGATAATATGAAAAAAAAAATTAAAATAAGAATGATAAGAAGAAACCACAACCACTCATTTCAGATGCACGTACAAAAATAGATGCATCTCTCCTTAAAATTTTCCATCCTATTTGAAATGTGTGGCTAGAAATCCTTCTTATTATTCTCATTTTAGTTTTTTTTCTTACTAGATCTCTTCTCTTGTGATGTGTGCATCAATTTTAATGGTGCGAGTATCACTCCCCTTCTTTATACCCATTATCGTAACACATTTTGTACTTTCCTACAATGTTTTTAATCCCTTTTTTTGCATCTGCAAAATCCGGCCAAAATATCAAGATACATTACCATGCAAACAATCTTATCTCACTGACGCAGGTCTTTGTTATAAATCCAAGCACTGTGCTTGTTGATACCGCATAAACAAGGAAAAAGTGTAACTCCAAGTAATCGTAGACTTCCTTTAAACTTATATTGACAGAACTACTAACAAGTCTTGTTGATGACACATTAGCAAGTATGTTTTACGTAAGTGTTATTTGTTTATTAAAAGACTCAAAGAGTGAATTTGATTTGCGCTCAGGGACGGAGCCAGAGGGTGTCCCGGGGGTGCCCAGGACACCTATGAATTTTTTCGAATTAGTGATAATTATAAAAAAAAACATCGGTTTTTTTCAAATACATCTTAAATGACACCGATCCATTGAAATGTGTTTTAAGTCTTATTTAGTTAGCATCTCAAACTCTATTATATTACGGTTAAAAACATTTTGTGCACCCGATCATATTTGTTCCTGGTTCCGCCCCTGTTTGCGCTTATGGATCTAAATATGCGACTAAAAAGTCTGAATCTACTTTCATTTTCAATCTAAATAAGTATATGGAAAATTCGAATCTGACTCGCTAGAAACACTTTATTTTTGCAAAAAAATTCTTAACGTTAAAAACTATGTGTCTAAGTGTCTAACTAATTTGTATTTAAAATCTCAAAACTAAGCCAGAGGCTTGTTTGTACGCAATGCAGACTTAGTCAGCTTCGCAATGGTTGACAAACCTGGTTGTGAGTTCTCTAGTTTTGCAGGCCCAACCCGTGTATAAGACATTTACTTTACTCTCATTAGCTTAACAAGTCCTTGCACACTAAAACGTTTTTGGCCTTTGGCAACAACCCATGTATCGGTGTTAAAATTAGGGGTGTTCATTGTTTGGGTAACCGAATAAACCGAAAACCGAAACCAAACTGAACCAAAAATAACCAAACCGAAGTTGTAACCGAACCGAATTAAATATTCGGTTTTAGGTTCGGTTATGGTTTTGGCAATCTAAACTGAAAACCGATTCGAAACCAAATTCAAATAAATATATATAATTTTTTATAAACTTATTAAAAAAAAATATTAAAGCTCTTTCATATTATAAATATAACATTTTTTAAATTTGAAATTTTTTTGTGCTAAAAATCTATATAAATAAATGAATAAATAATTAAAATCATGTAATTTGGGTTATCCGATTCGGTTTTCGGTTATTCGGTTCGGTTTAATCAGTTTGAATTTGGTTCAGTTCAGTTTTCGGTTATACCAAAAAAAAAAATTAACCGAACCTAACAACCCGATAACCGAACCAATGATCATCCCTTGTTAAAATGTAGAGTAAAAATATAAATTAATTAATAGATTTTATAAAACTTTAAATAAATAACGTTTTAAGAGAGTCAAATATGAAAGTACCGTTGTTAATAAGCAAGTTTAATCACGTTCAAGCTAAGTGACCATGTCATGCAATACAAATGCCTTTCAATCGAATTGACTATCACATTTCATTCGATTATATTGATAGCGTTCATATGAAACAACATCTTTTGAATGATGCAAGTCAAATAAAAAAGCAAGTGTCATCACATCTAAGACTATTCAAGTGATCGAGTCGTGCGAACCAACCAAATGTCTTCATATTCAATCGAGTGGTATCATGACATTTCATTAAATGATATTGATAACACTTGTATGGAAGAACATCTTTTGAATTACACAAGTTAAATACGGTGTGTATCGATGTTCATAAACAAGTGTTATCACATCCGAGAATATTCAAGTGATAATCGAGATATGTGAACCAAATGTCTTCATACTGAATCGGGTGGAATCATCGCATTTCATTCAATTAATACTTATAGCGCTTATACGGAACAACATATTTTGAATTACACAAGTCAAATACGACGAGTATCGATGTTCATAACAAATGTTATCACATCCGAGACTATTCAAGTGATGATCGAGATATGTGAACTAACTAAGTGTCTTCATAATCAATCTAGTGGAATCATCGCAATTTAGTAAATAATATTGATAGCACATCTACGGAAGAACGTTTTTGAATTACGCAAGTCAAATAAAAAATTATTGATGTTCATAAGTAAGTGTAAAACGCAAGTCAAATAATAAAGTATTGTTGTTCATAAGTAAGTGTTATCATATCCAAAACTATTTAAGTGATCAAGTCATGTGAAACAATTGTCATCTTATGAAAGTCTTTTGGAAGGTGTCTTCTACGTTGCTTGGTGGTATATTTGGGGTTTTCGAAATCGCTACATCTTTGATGATAACAAGCCGTCCAGATCGGTTCTGTTCGAGAATATTGTCTCCTCTTCGTTCCTTTGGTGTAATAGTAGAAGTAACAGGAAATTTTCTAGAGATAGTTGGCTAAAAAACCCTCATTTAATTTCTTTGTAATTTCTTTCTAGCGCCTTGCTAGTTTAATAATATTTAGCCGTTCAAAAAAAAAAAAACCTATACGGAACAACATCATTTGAATTACACCAGTCAAATACGATGAGAATCAATGTTCATAAGCTAGTGTTATCACATCTGAGACTATTCAAGTGCTGATCGAGATATGTGAACCAAGTGTCTTCATACATATTTAATCGAATGAAATCATTGCATCTCATTAAGTTATATAGATAACATGAATACGGAAGAACGTATTTTGAATTACGCAAGTCCAAATACGAAAGTATCAACGATATATGATGTACTACCGTTTTTGTAATTAACTACCTTTACAACTTAAACACGTGTTTACTACAAAAATTATTTGTATAATCTACTAAATTATTAATTTTGTGAATAAATTAATTTTATAAAACTTTGAAAATTAATTTTAACAAGTATATTTAAATTTTAAGGATTTGAGACTTTTGGCGACGACTTGCGTTATCGCTAAAACTATGGACGTATTATGAAGTTATTATTTAATCATTAATTAAATTCATTTTTTAATTAAAATAATTTTTTTAATCTGAAAATAACTATTATTTAATAGGTATATAGTTTAAGCGATGACATGTGTCGTCGCTAAAAGTTTTTGACGGGCTAAATTTTGTTTTAAGAAGGAATTACCGAAAAACAAAATTGGAAATTAAAATGGAAAAACTTTTAGCGACGACAAACGTAGTCGCTAAAATGTGGGTCTCGCACTCTCAAACGTATACGCTCGTTGAAAGTCAAGGTAAATGTTTTAAGTTTGGTCATTTTGTGACTTTAGCGACGACATGTGTCGTCGCTAAAAGTTGTCCGTCGCCAATTCATGTAATTGTTGTAGTGGCAATGATAGCCAAATAATTAGAGACATGAGCATTATAAACCGGAAGTCTTTAATTCAAACCATGTCTCATGGAAGTTAAATCACATTGTTATGTGATTCACCTCTTGTGAAACCGGTAAAACCATCAGAGGGTCAACTATAGTTTTTTAAATTAGCTTAATACGTAAAGATGAATCAAATAAATTGACTTTGTAAAAATGATCAAGAGCACACAACAATCCACACGTACACCCAACCAACCACCCCTTGGTGTAATTTTATTATAACAATGTCAAGTAGATAAGTCCCCAATCGGGTGCTTACCAAACGAATACACAAGAAAGGATTGATCTCTTCTATGAAGACACCAATCAAACTCACTACAAGAACTCTCAACACACAAACTACAAGATCAAATGAAGAGATTGATCATGATACAAATACCTAACTGATATCAAGAATACCAGACAATAACAAAATGTTTAGAGAGTGAGAGACTAATAAAACTGATTGAGAGTGATAAGTTCACAACCCTAAATCAGAATAAGACATTATATAGCCTCCAAAGTTTCACTTCAGCCCCTCAACTTCATTACTTGATAAATCCAGCTAACAGTTGAAATAGACTAAACCAAGAATAAAGAATGACAACTTCAGTCCTTCAATAAAAGAAAACAGGCTTGAACATATTCTTCAACACCCCTCCTCAAGCTGATTTCCAGATCTTCCTTTAGCTTGACCATCACTCATTCCAAAACGAGAGTTATTAATTCCTGCAAACATATCAAACAAACCAAGATTTTTGCAAAGCACCTTATGTTGAGACCAAGACATTTTATAAAAATGTCAGCAGTCTGCTCATCAGTATGAACCTTTCTAGTGACAATAACACCAGCAGCCACTTTCTCTCTAACAAAGTGCACATCAATTTCAAAATGCTTTGATTTCTCATGAAAAACAGGGTTAGCAGCAATTTGAATAGCAGAACTACTATCACAATATACATTCACAGGATATAAGTCACTTAGACCCAAACTATGCAAAAGATTACCCAACCATATGACCTCACAAGCCACAGATGCAAGGCTTCTATACTCTGCCTCTGCAGAACTCTTAGACAATGTAGCCTGCTTTTTACTTCTCCAAGAAATTAAAGAATCACCCAAGAAAACACAAAAACCAGTAAAAGATTTTCGTGTTTTAGGACATTTAGCCTAGTCTGCATCTGAGTATGCACTCAGCTTAAGACTGGACTCTTTATTAAACTGTAAACCAGACCCATGTGACCCTTTCAAGTACTTTAAAACTCTTAAAGCAGCTTTAAGATGTGATTGCAAAGGATAGTGCATATGTTGGCTCAAACAATGTACAGCATAGCTAATGTCAGGTCTAGTGTTAGTAAGATAAATCAGTTTTCCAACTAACTTCTGATAAGCATTAACATTCTTAAGACCTTTGTCTTTTCTTGTTTCAATGTGATTTAACACAGTATTCTCAAGAAGAGGAGTGTCAACTGGTTTAGCAGCTAACAAACCATATTCATATAACAACTCTAAACAATACTTTCTTTGAGACATACAAATACCTTTATCATTTCTTAATACTTCAATTCCAAGAAAGTATTTGAGCTCACCAAGATCTTTAATTAAAAACTTTGAGTTTAAAAACCTTTTAAAACTACTGATCTCAGTCTCATTATTACCAGTAATCACAATATAATCAACATAAACAAGAAGAGCTACAAAAGTAGACTCATTTTGTTTAATGTATAAAGAATAGTCAAACTTGCTTTGAACAAACCCATGTTCAACCAAGGCAACTGTAAGTTTAGCATTCCACTGCCTTGGTGCCTGTTTAAGACCATACAAAGATTTATTAAGCTTGTACACTCTGGTTTTATCATTACAATTATACCCTTCAGGCAATGTCATATAAACATCTTCAACCAAATCACCATACAAGAAAGCATTATTCACATCTAACTGATATAAAGGCCATGACATTTTAACAACAATACTAATAAGACTTCTCACAGTAACCATTTTAACCACAGGACTAAAGGTTTCATCATAATCAAAACCTTCTCTTTGATTATAACCCTTAGCAACAAGTCTAGCTTTATACCTCTCCACTTCCCCTGTAGATTTATATTTAATTTTTCAAATCCATTTTGAACCAATAGGTTTTCTACCAGGAGGCAAATCACATTCAGTCCAAGTATTATTCCTATTTAAAGCTTCAACTTCTTTATTCATAGCATCAACCCAATTAGGATCTTTAATAGCATCATTAAAGCATGTAGGCTCAACAGTTTTATTCAAAGAAGAAGCAAAACATCTATTATGCATATTCAGTCTTTTATAATCCACATATTTTTCAATACCATATCTCAACTTAGAACTCAACACATAATCATTAAATCTGATAGGTTGCTTAGACTCTCTACTAGACCTTCTTAACATAGGAGATTGAGTATCAGACTGCACATCAACATTTTCATAAGTAGATTGAGATGACTCATTCAGATTTTGACTTATATTGCCCTCAGACCAGTTTTGGTCACCATAGTTGGTTGCAGATTGCCACCCTTCATGTTGCATTTGTGCAGTATCTGTATTAATACCTTGTGTATTATCTGCAGCAACAGGGAAGGGTGTCTCACTGCCATACTCAACTGGTGTATCTCTCCCATCATCATAGGGACTTTGAGAACTAAGATTATCAAAAAAATTCAAATGATCTGCTTCCTTTACACATTGTGTATCTACAGAATCATAGGTTTTCATTTTAAGAGGAAATACATTTTCATAAAACCTTACATCTCTGTGAAAAAACACATTTCTAGAATCTAAACTTAAAAGTTTATAAGCCTTTTTAACAGTAGAAAAACCTATAAGAATACATTTTTCAGATCTAAAACTCATTTTATCATGATTATTCAAAACAATTGCAAAACAAAGACAACCAAAAGACCTCAAGTGGGAAAGATTAGGTTTTCTTTTGTGAATCATCTCAAAGGGACATTTACCTTTTAAAACAGAAGATGGCAGCCTGTTAATCAAATAGACAGCAGTTAAAATACAATCAGACCAGAACTTCAAAGGAATTCCCCCCTGAAACATAAGACTCCTTGCCACATTAAGCAAGTGTCTATGTTTCCTTTCAGCAATCCCATTTTCTTTGAGGTGTATGAGCATAAGAAGTTTGATGTATTATGCTGTTAGGAATTAGAAATTCCATATTGAAGAGTCGGTCACCCCAACTCTAGTCTAGCATATGTTAGCTCGTAGACATTACGTTATTTACTAGTTATTTAGTTAGTTATTTAGTTTAGAGCAACACCGTGGAGGACGGACGGGTCTTTACCCACTGTATGCCTGATCCACAGTCCGAAGGAGGACGTGTAGTATGTAACTATAAATACCCTCTACCTCCCAAGATAGAGGGTTGGACCTTTCACTCAATCTAACCTTCTTTCTTTTGTTTACTTTCTCTCTCTAGAAAGGCTCCCATCTTCCACTTTCTCTCTCTAAAACTCTAAACCATATGCCTATATTTGATATGTTATAATGTGTTTATGAAATCCAATATGTTACAAATGGTATCAGAGCCATGGTTTGATCATCTCTCTTACATGTTCTTGGATTTCTTGTGGTTTTATATGGTTTTTGGGTTTGAAAAAGTTTAGTGGTTTTTGCATCATTTGGATTATTTCTTGTGTTAAAGTTTGAATTTTGATTGTACTTTTGTGTTTAGAATCATTGTAAGTGCTTGGGTGTTGATTTGGAAAGCTTGAATCACTGTGGTTGGGTTAGTTTTGGATTGAAAAGTGTTGTGTTTGAACCTTTCTTGGTAGCGACTTGAGTCTCAGATTTGTTTTCTTGGTAGCGACTTGCTTCTATTATTATTAGCGACTTGTAGTTGTGGTGGTAACGACTTGAGTACTAGCGACTTGTCTATTGAGACAAGGCGACAAATAGTACAAAGTAGCGGATGTAACATTACGGCTAGCGACTTGGCAAAGTAGCGACTTGTCTTTGCTAACTTTAGCGAATTGACTTTGTTGTGGGTAGCGAGTTGTTCTTTAGCGACTTGCCTTCATAGCGAGTTGTCTCTAGCGACTTGTCAACTAGCTATTTGTCTTCATAGCGAGTTGTATCTAGCGACTTGTAACTAGCGAGTTGTCTTCATAGCGACTTGAGTACCTAGCGACTTGTATATCTAGCGACTTTGTGCTA
Organism: Chrysanthemum makinoi; assembly: GCA_910596185.1. Lineage (NCBI taxonomy): Eukaryota > Viridiplantae > Streptophyta > Magnoliopsida > Asterales > Asteraceae > Chrysanthemum > Chrysanthemum makinoi. Next base: position 138,130,239 of record OU343225.1, on the reverse strand, counting down.
AGCGACTTGTATTCATAGTTAGAAGCGGTTTGACCATTTCATCAGTGCGTTATTGTTGACTTTTCCCGACAAAACTTCAAACGGCTATAACTTTTGAACCGTAACTCCGTTTTCAGCATTCTACCCATCAAAACGACCGTGAGAACGAGGAGAATGGCACGCCGAATTAACTAAAGTTTATTTGGGTCAAACCTCGAGGCCTAATCCGCTCCGAACAGAAGTTATTGAGGTTTTTAAGTTTTTAGACCTAAATTTCTCCGTAAAATCGTGCAACAACCAACCCAAAATCACAACCAAACAACATCTCTGCTAATCCTACAAACAATCATAAGTCCTAACACACAATTTTCTATCACTGTGACGATCCATCAGTCATCTTAATACGTTCTATTGGTCATTGCTTAACGGTTTCTTCTTGATTTTGTAAAATCCCGCGAAAGAATCTATTTCTCGGTTTAAATCATAGATTTGTAAAATCCCGTGTATACTACAACATCATGTCTTACACTACTGACCCAGTGATTTCGGAAGTACTTAAATTGTATGATGCTGTAGAAAACAATGATAATGTATGCTACCCTGAACGGTTAAAGATGATTGAATCTATCAATGAGGATGTGATATCTCCGGGTTCGGACTCTAAAGAGAGAGAAATGCACCAGTCAAGGTTACAGAATGCTCTTGCAATGGGTAAGGAAAGTTGCATTGAACCTTATCGACAACTTCATTCACATCTCATGTTACTTAGAATTGATGACAAATACACATTGGGAATTGTACGATCATGTATTACACTCTTCTATCAAGAATTATCATCGATTACTGGCACATTGTGATCAACAAATAGGAAAAAGGTTCAAGAATCCAGTTCTAAAGCTGCACTTCATGTGATCAACAAACAACTTCAGTCATTCATCAAAAGGGAATACACTTCAGATTATGATTATCTGGTGACTGAAATGTGCTTTAAGAATCACACTGGGATGGAAGCTAATGTGTTCAGAGAGACATTAATCCAACTCATGGATAATGTGGAGAAGTATATTGAGGAAGTTACACAGAATGATGAACATGTGGATGACTGTTGGGTGCAGTTAAGAGATAGTTGTGATGAATCGAGTAATGCATCAGTTGAAAGATCAGGTGTTGCTAAATGCAGAATGTCAGAGACAGCAAAGAATGATGTAACCAGTTGCTCAGTAACTCCTGTCACACAAAAGGTGGATGCGGCAATCAGAAAGGTGAATGAATGTCGGGTACAATCAAGAGATTGTAGTGTTGAGACCAGCAAAGCATCGGATGATGGATCAGTTGACACGGAATATAGAGGCTCAGTGACAGATAAGCTTGACACAACCAGTAATTCAGTGACTCTTGTTACACATGATGTGGATGCAGATATCAGACCGATAAATGAACAGGTGTCATGTGATGAGGTACCCTTAACTGTTCAACATAGTGCATCTACTAATATACCTAAACAAACTTATCTTAATGCTGAACATGAGTCTGATAAATGTTCCTTGGTTGAGGCTGAGTGTAATAATTTCAAAACAAATGATATGGTTGATAAAAAGCCTTTTGATGAACTTTCAAACAAATTCTCAAAACTTGAAAAACATTGCATTTCACTTGAAATTGCAATACAAAGAAAGGAGGAAAGTTTTCAAACTAAGAAACCATGTAAAAATCCGGAATTTCCTGAATTTCGTGAATTTTTTGAAATAAACGATTTAAAAGCTCAGCTTCAAGCCAAAAACTCGACTATCAATAATTTGAAGAAACATATTTCTGGTATGCATGTGAAAAGTAATTTGATTGCAACTAATTCTGATGTTAATGCTATTTATGATATTCAAATGAGAAATGATGAATTAGCAGTATGTGTGGCCAAATTACTGAAGGAAAATGAGTCTTTGAGAAAGCATCACATAGAACTAAGTGAATCTGTCAAAGAAGCTAGAACTAAGTCAATGGAACAAACAAACTCTTTGATAGCAAAAATTGATGAACTCAAAGCTCAACTACAGGAAAAGAGTTTCACTATTGTTGCCTTAAAAAATGAGCTTAGGAAAACTGTAGGGAAAAGTGTGAACACTAAGTTTACAAAACCATCAACCTTGGGGAAACCAGTTCCTCATCCCATTAGAAACCGGTCCGTTGTTAGGCAGCCTACTGCGTTTATATCCGAAAGACCAAAATTTTCAAAAACACGGTTTGCCTCCCAAGTTGATGAGAAACAAGTTTTGTCAAAACCAGTCACTTCACCTAAGTTACCTAAGAATAATGCTTCTAGCTCCGTTAACCCTCAACAAGTTGCTACTTCTACTCCCAGCACCTGTAGGAATAGTTCGAAAACAGTGTCAAAACCAAGCATTAAAACCCAGAATTCATATGATATGAATGACTTGTGGAAGAACTATTATCTAGAAGAAGCTAGGAAAAAGGCACAGATTCGAAAAGACAGAATTTTAGGTGTCAGACCTAGGGTGATGCATTCCACGAGATTTCAAGGCACTGCTAGTAGTTGTAAACCATTACCTAGGAACTCTCAAAAGACTAGGGGTTGGCTTGCATCTAAGAGAAGTTATATGAAGAAGAATGCTAAGCATGTAGAAAATGAAACTAGAAATTCATAGTCTTTTCCGAATAAGAAACATTTTCCTAATTCACATGCTAAGGTACAATCCACTAAGACTACCTTCATGGCTAAGGTTCAACATGTTATGAAGCAAAACAAACCCAAAACTTCGCCCAGATGGATCCCAATTGCTAAATATTTGGAGTCTAGGAATAACAATAAGTCTTACACTATGCATAAGAATGTCACCAATCCTAGACGTTGCCATAAGTGGATTCCGTCTGGTAAAATGTTTAAGGATGTTGGACTTAGGTGGATACCTACCGGAAAGCTGTTTACCGATGACAAAATCAAGGTTGACTGTGAAACCCCAAAGGGTTTGGATACTAATGTCACTAACCAAAATATATGCAATCAAGTTTGTAATATTAGTGCAGGTAATCCTTACTCAGTTGCAGATACTTCGATCCTTCACTACATGGACTGGCTTAAAGTATGGATTACAAATGGATTGATATCTCATAACTCACGGGTTCAAGTAACTCAATCTTGATATTCATTCGGCTATGACGTCTGTTCACATCAGTTCAGGCCTCGTACTTCAACATTATGATGTTTGAACACAACAGTTCAAGCCTCGTACTCTAAAGAAAAGAAAAGTGTACGTTTCAGTGCGCTTTATCTTCCGAAGAAGAGAAATCTTCTTATGACGTTTGAACACAACAGTTCAAGCCTCGTTCTCTAGGGAAAAGAAAAGAGTACGTTTCAGTTCGCTTTATCTTGTGAAGAAGAGAAATCTTCTTATTATGACCATTCTCATCAACATGTTTCATGCTTTTTCCATGCACTTCAGTCATCAAGTGAACCGGACTACTGATAATTACTGTTATTCCACTTGCTCAATATAATGAAGATGGCAACATCATGTGCTAATTTTGCGGAGGAGAAGTGTGAATAGAATACATTTGGATGATAATCACTTGTTTAATCAAGAATGGCATCTCCGTATGCAATTCTTGAGGGGGAGAAGAAGTGTGAATTTTCTGCATGGTTGATTGATATTTGAGAATATATGGTCAAACGGCTCCTAACTCATGTAAGAACCGAGCTTCTTCTTATCGGATCATCTTCACATGTAGTTTCTTCTAAGAGCTGTTGGTTGACATCTTCACACGGGCTGATATGATTAATGACAAAGTGCTTCTAACTGCTGGGCTGATTTCTTTGATGAACATCTTTCTGTTCTTGTTTGATTGGGATGGATTTTAGTTAAGGAGATTTGCTACATATAAGGTAATTGGAACGCATTTGGTGAGATGAAGATGTTAACTTTCTATTCCCCAATTGGACAATCTTGAAGAAGGTCGAGTCTTCAGTCGGTTCTACATTCTATGCTACATGTTAGAAGACTAAAGACGAGTTGCATTTAATGATCTAAAGACTTCTTCTTAATTTAAGCATTCATCATAAAGATTGTCGGTTTAGGGGAGAGCACTAATTGGGGGAGAGTGAAAAGTCATATTTAATCCCCAATTAGACTTATTCACACTCTTCAGCAAGTTGATTCTCACAAAGATTTAATGTGGTCTTCTCTAAAAGATTTCTAGTATACGGGCTTAGAATATGTTGTTGATTCTGAAGTGTCAAAACCAGCAAGGGGGAAGGAGACACACATCTAAACACAAAGCGAGTAAACTTGATGAACTTAATTCTTCTAAGTGATTGAAGATATCCCGGGAAGACAAATGTCATGACCGCAGAGAAACTCAAGGTTTTACTCAACAAGGCTTTTTGTGTTATTATTCCAACTACGTGGGGGAAGTGATGTAAGAGAAAGTTTCTGAAGATAAAAGAGTTACACAAGTGTGTGATGATTTCGATGTTATCGCAATCATCAGGGGAGAGAGAATTGTGTACATTGGGGCGCCACTGTTTCACTTGAGTGCTTAATCGTGATTCGAGATATAATCACTTATTCCGGAGTTGACATCCGCAGAGATTGTCATCCGTAGAGATAATCGATGATTCGGCCTGCTTCTTCAATGTTATCGGTTATTCTCTCTTTGGGCATTCGGGTACTTCGGGTTCTTGAGCTTCATACACTATCATCAGGGGAGAGAAAAGTATACATCGGGGTTATTCTTTGGCTATTGGACTTAATCTACTATTTCGATGGTATAAGTTTCTCTATTCGTGTATATGTGTATTCGGGTTCGTGAGCTCTAGTCTAAGAGACTGACTGCATCAATTCATCTACTTGGGGGAAGTGGTATCTTGACACCTTTTGGGGATGCATCGCTTCAGATTTCAGTGGAAAAGGAACTTGAGAAGATTATTTAAATGTGGGATGATACGTTCTTTGTTGTTCATTTGGATGATATAACCTCAAACGAAGAATCACGGTGATTATTCTTAAAAGGAGCAGCAAGATCGATGATAATGGTGTGCTTCTTCGTACACCTGGCTAAGGGAAGCTTGAAAGAAAGCTTTGAATCTGCTCAGCTAAAGGATTTTCGGTTTGGGGGAAGCTTCCAAAGTCTCACATTCTTAAAGGCTCTATTTCTTCTTTTCAAGAGCCTCTGAAGCTTTGGTGGTGGACGTTTAAGAGATGATGATTTCTATCTTCTACAACGGGGCTGCTCGATATCCTTATCTCGGTACTCGTATCATCATCTTCTTAAATTATATCATCTACTCTATCTTTGTTAATGTTTTTTAAAACGCAAAATACAAAAATATAAAACCAACAAAATCAAATAGAAAAATATAAAATCTTCAAAAACCCATAAAAATCAGAAAATTTAAAAATACCAAAAATATGTTTTCTCAAGACATGTCTTCTGGTATCGATAACATCTACGGTCTTAGAAATGTCATTCAATAATGGCACGGGACTTTAGATGAAGTTCGAGCAGGAGGTGTAAATATTTCTTTCTAAACATGTCTCAAAATATGGCTTGCAGTTACTTCTGACTGTAACACGTGCTTAAACTATGGCTTGGTATTATTTCAGATAGCAACCCTTTCTTCAAGAAAGGAAAGTGCTGCGCTAAACCAATTTTTAAATATTTCGTGCACTTATCCTAATTCAAAAATGAGGAAAGTATGTCGAAGGACTGCTGTTCCTACACAAATGTTTTTATTTCTAAAATTCTTCAGAAAAATATTTGTTTTAACATAATGGTGATAAATGAGTTGCTTGAAAATCAATCAGTATCGGAATTTTCATAAATTAACAATCTCAATCAATGAATTCCGCACTTTTAATCTTTTCATAAAATGAGTCATTGATTGAGGGGGAGAATGTTTTTTAAATTTATATCATCTATCGGGCTTATCTAATTATCCTATATGCTTAACTGAAAATGATGTTAACCTATGTTGAAGGACTAGGTGCCTAGGATATGATTGTTAGGATTAGATGATTAGAGTTTAATGAACACATTATTCCCATGCCTTTACATGATCTGATTGATATGTTGAATTGACTTTTATTAGTCGATTGCTATTTGGGTAATGTCGACCACCATATATCTGTTTGTGTCCACTAACATATGCAGATATCATGGCATATAAGAATGTTCCCGATCCGGATCCCACAAATGAATATGATTGGATTCCGAAAGGAAAGGGCAATGATTTCTTTGGTTTTGACAAAAGAAGAAACGGAGCTTAATCAGGCCTCTCCATGGATAGTTGGCACGATAGATGCAACCTCAGAGGTCTCACTGCTTCTGCAGACGGTTTTCTTTCATCCTTTCAGCAACAACAGAAGCAGCTTATGATTCTCTCCACCTAACGTATCTTTGTGCAGGACAAGTAGCGGATGACACCATATTTCTTAAAACAATTTTGAAAATATTGTTTTGAAAATGGAAAAATATTGTTTTTGAAAATAAATTGGACTCAAATTTTGGAAATCAACCGGACTTCATTTTAAACTAAAGTCACTCAATCAATGACTACGGTCATGGATTGAGGGGGAGAGTGATTTCAAATTAAGTATTTTCAAACAATATATCATCAAAAGAGTCCGGTTTGTACAAAATAAGTGGTGATCTAAAGATTTAATGTTATGTCATGGTATGATTTTCTTTAAAACTCAAAGATCTTTCAAAATGAAAATTTTTTGTTCTTGTTTGATTGTGAATTTTTTTTATTTTACCTTAAGATCTCTTAAAATAATCATACCTGACACTAATCTTTAATGTCTAAATATGTTCCTTATCTGTCATTTTTCAAAACTAAACCAAGCCACAAGTTCTCCCATGTTTTATAAACCTAATTAAATCACTTAGGATCCAAAATCTCAGAGGGTTTGATATTTTTGATCGGGGGATAATTTGTGATTTAATATGAAATTTGATAAAAGATGATCGTTTTGATTCAAAGTGCAAGTTCTCTCCAATATGTGCCAAACTCTTTCGTATATCGATGCACTTATTGAGAGGGAGCAAATGGTTTCAATTGGAAATCGTGAAAAGTACTTCAAAAACCTCTTTCCTCTATGTGATAAAATGATTTCATATCCAACGCACATATTGAGGGGGAAAATTTACCAAGAATATCAAATGGCTTTTTCCACGGAAATTGTGATCAAGAATATATTTCAAAGAACTCTTGCCTCCATGTGCGAAACAATTTCAAATTCATATGCACATGTTGAGGGGGAGCATTTCTAAAAGATCAAAAACAATTAAGGTACAAAATGTTTTGATTTTATATCACAAGTACCTTGATTGGTTTTTCCAAATGATTTTTCAATTGGTTTCAAGGAAGAAGGAACTGTACCAAAATGTGGAAAACTAGAAGGGGGTTGAATAGTTTTACCAATTTAAAACTTCCTTTTAAATATTTAGATCAACTTATGTCAATCTATTTGGTTGTTTATGTTGGACGTTGATAGATAGATATATAAACGTGTAATGAAAGATAAAGAGTAAGAAGCATATCACCACGACACAAGTATTTATAGTGGTTCGGCTACAAGGACACCTTCCTTGCCCTACTCCACTCCCCGAGTCACCTACTCGAGAGTTCGTAAGCACCACACCAACTCCTTATGGTGGAGAAGCCTTCACAACGTCGCTTATCATTTTTCCGGTAAAAAGGTAAATACCGAGTTCTTTCACACCAAGGCGAACCACACCTAACACAACGTCGCCTACCCTTTATACGGTGCTAGGCTAACCACCGTGTTCTTTCACACCAAGGAGAACTAATCCTGTCACAACGTCGCCTACCCTTTATTAGGTACTAGGCTAAGCACCTAGTTCCATTACTATGGAGGAACTACTACCCTTCACAACACAACACCTAATATCAAGGAGATCCACTCCTTGTTACAACATCATCAAGGATATCACCATCCTTGGAAATAAACAAATACTTATATGTATAACGATGCACCTCATCGATTATACGACCTAGGCATTCTTCCCAAATGCGACTTGATTTGATTCTTCGGCATCCTTCACTAATGCCTTTGACACAACGCTTGGCACCCTTCACTAATGCCTTCGTCTTGACACCTTTAGCATTCTTCACTAATGCTTTGACACGGATTATGAGCACCTTTCACTAATGCTTTCATCTTGACACTTTTGGCATTCTTCACTAACGCCTTCAACCCAACATCTATGGAGAAAGGAAGAACTATCAACAAGAGAACCTTAGTTGTCTTGATGATGACGAAGCATGGCAACTCATGGACTTGAGCTTGCTCGTCTTCAAGAAGTGGTGATCTTGCCTTTAAGAGGAACCTAGAAGATCACACAAAAACAAAAGACAAACTACATAGATCACTTGGTTATGAGGTTAGAGGGTTATAATACTTGGGGAAATATGTGTGTGAAGTGGTAAGTAGAAAGGAAGAAATGGCTCTCTATTTATAGAGAAAATTATCTACTGTTCCCCGGATCCCACGGATCCCTACCACAAGGGATCCGGCTAGCACAAAGCCAGGGATCCGTGGAACGCTCCTCTTTGCCCATGGGTAATTTTGGTTATGGGTCATGGGTCATGGGTCATGGGTTATGGGTTGATCCATGTTTTTCTTTCTAGATACAATGTATCTTAAGGATACAATGAACTTGGTTAAGTGGTATATATAAAACCATGGGTTATGGGTCAATACCATTTGCTAGTTTTTACCCATTTTAGTATTTACATGTTTTTACCCATTTTAGTATACTTATTTTAAGTATATGCTAACCCAATATGTAAACACTAATTGTTGTACATATGTATCTAAATCATAAAATCACTTATACTTGTTTTAGTGTTTTATGTGAAAACATAAGTGTGTTAGGAAACTATTAACTCAAACTATTTTTGTATTCTATTTGTTTCGTTAAAATGATTTTACGTTTGTTATCGACAAAATATTAGAAGATCGTAAAATATAAATAAATGTTTTTACGGCTTATTTGTATTAACAATCTCCCCCTTTTTGTTGATGACAAAATATAAAATTATTTTAAGAAAAATCTAAAATTCGTAAAAGTTTAAATTTGTAGTTTTTACTTTCTTCTCCCCCTTTTTGTCGAAACAAAAAGCGTTAAAAGAAACTAACACAATTTTTATAAGAAAAAGTATGTAAAAAAAAATATAAAGAGAGCAAGTGACGGGAATGGTACTCGTCTTAACTCCCCCTTGACGAGTCCATCCCTTTGAAAGGGCGTCAAGGACATGACGTAAAATAAACTAATTGTGTTTGCAATTATGTTTGCAAATGGTTCGTCTAAGTGACGAAAACGTGCTCCCCCTTGAAGATTGCAAAATTGCAATGGGGTGTCATGAAGTATATTCCAAAAATCGGATTAAGTTGCAAATGTTTTTGCAATTTCGTTTGTCACAAAGCTCCCCCTAGCTTTATGGTGTCAAAATCTTCATGTGTTATTTTGAAAATCTACAAAGTAAAGGTTAGAAATCAAGAGTATAGTGCATAATTTCCTAAAACTAAAACTCAAGTTAGTAGAAATTTGTGCTTCTGTACCACAGATCCCACGACTCCTTTCTTGGAGGGATCCGTCTAGGCATTTTGGAGGGATCCGGCTGTCTGTTGACAGTTTCTTCAGCAATGATAGTGTTTCAATCAATGCTAACGAATGTGTGAAGTAGTATATGATATATCAAGCACAACACATAAAGCACATAACAACTATGGCATATAGATATTCATTCAATAAAAACAAGATATGATCAACCAAATCTCTAAAACTAATAGAATGAACTAGCCATATAAGTGCTACTAATGCTAATGAGTTATCCAAACTCTAGATCCAACTAAAAACTTAATGATGATCAAGGATGAGATAAGTTTTCCTAAACATTCTAAGTTTGAGCTTGTGACTATGATGCTCATTGTAGTTTAGGCTTGTTGACCTCTTCGAAACGTTCGAGGAGGTGATAAAATATGAAACGTTGCTCTTCACGTAGTTCATGTATCAATCTTTCAACATGTTTACAATGATAGCAATCCTTGTCATGAATTTCTTTAAGTGGAAGTTCAAGTGAAGTGGGTTGAGGATCTTCAAATGAAGGAGGAATTGGTAGAGGCTCATTAAGTGATGGCTCTACAATGTTTGAGGGTGGAGGTAAAGAAGCATCAACTTCCATGTGGTCGGGTGGTTGACTTTGATGTCTTCTCATAATCCAAAATGGACTATTGCGGGGAATGAGAGAGTTTGACATTGGATCAAGTGTTGATTCAATATTTTGATTTTGTTGCCTAACCTTTTCAAGTGAGTTTGTTGGTAGTGGTGGAAGGTGAGATGGCCAAGGAGGTAAGTCTTCTACATTGTGAGAATGTGGAGATGATTGTGAGGTGGCTCTAGGCACCAATGATATTTGTTGAGTTGTGGAGGGTATGTTTGGTTTGGTAGAGTTTGGTGATGAAGTCCTAGTGGGAACTATTTTCTTGGGGATTAGTTTGATTGGTTTCCTTGGTGTAGGAGAAATCCTAGCATTAGTGGACTTAACCGGAGATGATTCGGTTGAGGAAACTTCGTGTATGATCCTAGCAAGTTTCTTGGGTGGTTCTTGAGTGGATGAGTTAGCACTAAGAGCTTTTCTCATGATGAAAAGACTAAGGAAGATGGTTGTAATTGCCGATAATTGTGTTTGTGTTTGATGACTAAAGTGTTCTTAGCAATATGGCTTATAAAGGGAAGAGCTTGGCAAATGCATTTAAGACTTAGGCCACTAAGATTATTTGAAATGTGATGATTAACATGCACAAGGTTGAAGTTCAGAGTTTCACTGATCTAGGAACTCATTTAAGATGAGATGGAGTGTTTGAGTTGGGAAAATGAGTTGAAATGATTGTTTTAAGCAATGTTTGACATAAACTGTCACCCGGATCCCACGGTTCCCTCATTTAAGGGATCCGGCTAGGCTAATTCTAGGGATCCGGCTCTCAGCAGTTATGACAGGTTTGAAATGAGGTTTCTAGGAGCTAAAGCCTATCTCATTTTGAGTGTTTCAGTTCTCCTAAGTGTTTAAGATGAGAAGATACTTGAATGATCAAGGGTAATGTTAGCCTTAATAGTTTATATTAGAAGTGATGGTCATTCACATTTAGGAACGTTGTAACGTGTGTTAGATATCATGATAGAATAGTCAACGGGCTCGTGGATTGGACTAAGCAAAATGGGTACTAGTTATGATAAGCTTGCCAAATATCCAATCCAACCCATGTCCAAGCCCACAAAAGCCCATAGAAAGCCTTTAGGGCATCAAGTCACTTGTACTATAAATACCCCTCAAATGGTCATTTGAGGGGTGTGCTTGAGTGTGTGTGTGTGTGTGTGTTTCATATGAATATTGTTTTCATCTTCTTTCCTTTATCTCTCTAAACATACACGATCCATATACATCAAGTCACCAAGTTCTTCTCTTCATCTTTTTATTCTTATTTATGCGTAACTGTTGTGGTTTATGCATAAAGCGTGTTTGTGTCTAAAGTTGTGATAAGGTATACGTGATAAAAGGGGATTTACAATTGGTATCAATCGCCTAACAATGGTTTAGGAGTGTTTGTGTTTGTTTTGAAGTTTGGTACTGTATGCGTGAAAGCTCTCGTTATACATCTTTGACACACTTAAAACTTTAATTTTTGCACTTAAAAATTCAAGATTCTTGTGGTTTAAGGTTTATTTGGTGTTAAAGTTTCAGTTTTTTGCAAAAAGTTCGAAGCTTTACGTGTTTTTCTTCATTTTTAACTCGTGTTTGGTTCGTTGTTCATTTCTACGCATAAGCATAAAAGGTATTTTGGGTGATAAAGGTCAAAACTTTCGTGGTATTTGAGTGTTTTGGAAGCTGTTTGTGCATCAGAAATCGGTTGAATCACTGGAAATTTTTTATGCGTAAGTCAAAACCCTATTTTTACGCATAAGAAAGTCAAAACCCTTTTTCTACGCATAAGGTTCTACGCATAAGAGTTTTGTGCAGTTTCTTCGAGCTATAACGGTGACTCAGTGCTTCCCTCACTTGGATAAGTTTGTGGAACACTTCGACTTTTGGATATCTTTTACACTGTGATAGTGTAAAGGATTTTTGGGCAAAACCCTAGATTTACGCATAAGCTAAATCTTACGCGTATAATTTCTTAAGCATAAGTATTTTCTTACGCCTAAGCTTGTCTTACGCATAAGTAAATCCTACGCATAAGAATTCTACGTTTAAGTTTTTAGTCTACGCATAACTCTATTGTTACGCGTAACTTGGGTATTACGCGTAAGTTCTCTCTACGCCTAAGTACAATCTCTACGCCTAAGCTTCCTACGCATAAAGATCCTACGCTTAAGTCTATTGCCTACGCCTAAGCACCATAGTCTACTTGTAACTTCTTCGGTCTACGCCTAAGCTCTTCAACAAAAAAAAACAAAAAAAAAATGGCGGGAAAATTTGAGTAAAATTTAATTTTTTGAGGAGACTAAACTTTCAATTTTTACGCGAAATTCAAATTTTGGTATAACTTGGAAAATTTTGGTCAAAAATTCAAATTTTTGGACCCAAATTCAAATTTTTCGGTCAAATTTGGCGTCAAAATTGTCATAACTCAAATTTTTCATACGACCTTAGAATTGATTTTTATAGTGAATTTCAAATTTTGGGAGAAAATTTTTTCATTCGACCAAGTTCACGAGTACGACTTTCAGAAAAACTTCAAACGGCAATATCTCATTAAACACAACTCCTTTATCGTTGAATCGATCCTACATCAACTTTATCAGATCATACCTTCATCAATGGCAACTCAACAAGACATTCATGCAGCCGGTGCCGAAAACCGTCCTCCTATGTTGGAAAAAGGTGGTTATCTTCAATGGACAAGTCGTATGCTTCGTTACATCAAGACAAACCTAATGGAAAATTGATGATTCAATCTATTCAGAATGGACCCTTCAAGCCTCGACAAGTCCAAATCCCTGGAAATTCTGATGCAACACCTCCCATCCCACCATCTTCTCATGTTCAAAACGAATCAGAATACACTGAAGAGGATCAGAAACAAGTCGATGCAGATGACATGGCAATTCATATTGTCCAACTGGGTTTACCAAGAGACATCTTTGCTGCTGTAGACAGTTGTGAAACTTCTTTCGATATGTGGGAACGTGTTAGACGGCTTTGTCATGGAACAGAAATTGGTCAACAAGACATGGAGAACAAGCTGCTAACTGAATGGGAAAAGTTCACTTCAACTCCAGGAGATTCCATTGAATCCTACTATGGAAGGTTTTGTACTTTGATGAATGAGCTTATCGAAACAAGTGGCACCCGAACTATCGTTCAAAACATCAAGTTCCTGAACAATCTTCCAGAAGAATGGGGACAATATGTCACTATTGTCAACCAAACAAAAGACTTACATCAGGTGAACTTTGATCAACTCAACGATTTTCTGAAACAAAACCAAAATGAAGTGAATGAAGTCAGGAAAGAAAGATTGGCAAAGAATCATGATCCATTGGCACTTATTGCAAAGACTCAACCTTCAGTGAATACACAACAACAAGCTTCATCATCCTCCACCAACAACAACTTGCAGCAATACATTCCACAACCACAAGCTGTTATCCCTCAACAACAATTCTATCCACCAGAACAACAAGTCCTTCAACAACAACATTATCCACAATACCAGGAACAAGGAATCACTGATCCTGAAACTGAACAAGAAGCAGCTTTGCTTCAGGTATTTTCTTTATTAGGAAAAGCATTCAGCAGTCGCTATTCCACACCTACTAACAACAACCAAAGGATTTCATCAAACAATCGCAACAGGCAAATTGCACAGCCGGGTGTGAATATGGGTAATCAAGGAAAAATGGTTGGAGTTACTGGGAATCAGCAGGGATATGCTACTGGATTTCGCATGGGTAATCAGGCGGTTCCGTATCAGGGTAATCAGTTGGGTCAGAATGTTGGAAATCAAATGGGACAGAATGTTGGGAATAGAGCAGTGGGTAATCAGAATGGGAATGTTGCAGCTCAGTCGTTGGGAATTATGGAAATGTGAATCAGGGTAATCAGGTTAAGTGTTACAACTGTCAAGGAGTGGGTCACATGGCAAGGAATTGTCCTACTAAGCCGAAAAAGAAGGATTTTGCGTATCTTCAGAAAGCTATGTTGTTAGCACAAAAGGCAGAATCAGGAATGCAGTTGAGTGCTGAGGAACATGACTTTTTCTCTATTAAGGATGATTTGGAAGACCGAGAGGACATCAATGCAAACTGCATCTTCATGGCAAATCTTCAGGAGACTAAGTACGACACTGACTCTGACGCACCTCCTGTCTATGATGCCAACGCGGTATCTGAGGTACCAATCATTGATCCATGCTATAACAATGTCATATGTGATGTGTTTACTCATGACGAACAGCATTCTGTGACATCAGCACCTACTTATGATACATACCTAGACAATCCGAGTTGTAGCAATACGAACTCTGAAACTCCAGATGTGGATCCTAATGGAGGCTGTGTGGCACAAAATACTGAGACTGGTGAGGAAACCCGTGCTTATTTTGAATCATTAATCAATAACGGTGGCATTGAAATTGAGAAAGTTAGAACGGTCAATCGCGAAGTTAAGGCCGTGAATGCTAAATTGACCGCTGAGCTTGAGAGTTACAAGGAGAACGTAAGAGCTTTTGAATTTCATAAAAACAAAGTATCAGAATTAGAAATTGGTTATCGAGATTCTGTTTTAAGAGAAAAACAATTGCAACTCAAGTATGACACACTTGATGTGAATTTGAACGTGAAAATAAAATCTTTAAACAAGGAAATTTCTGATCTAAACGACCAACTTTCTAAACAAAAAGCACTGTTTTCTGATCTTGAAAAAGAGAAGAAACAGTTGATTGCTGATTTTTCAAAACGAGAAGATTCTCTTCTTGATGAAATTCTGGATAAAAATGAAACTATCAAAAAATTGGATAATTTGCTTCTTACAACGGGTCATTCCGCTAAAACAAACAAGATGCTTTCTAATCAAGTTAATCCGATTTTTCATACTGTGCATAAAATGGCTCTTGGCAACACACCTCCTTGTTTCCTCAAGAAAGCTCAGAAAGAACGGAATGTGTTGAACAATGGAAAACCTTTGCATGCACCCATAATTGTACATGATTCTCTTGAAACGTTGGAACTATCTGAGGAGAGTAGATCAAAAATGAAACAAAAACATCCGGAAATCAAACCAATTGATTATAACAAATGGAACAAAATTAATGGTATTTCGTTTGTTTCTCATAAAGAACAATCAACGTTTTCCACACAAAGTGTTTCAAACAAAGTGTCAACACCAGTTTCAAAACCAGTTGTTGTCTCCAAATCTCTTTCGAAAATCGAACAAATGTCTTCAAACAATCCTTTTAACACAAGTGATGCTAGAAGCATTTTAGATGACGTTAAAACTAGAATTGGGTATCTTCAAGAGACTGTTAAATCTAAAACCAATATCACAACTAACATCTGGTTTAATAGTTTTGATAATGAAAATAAAAAGTTTTTTGAAACTCAAATTGACCCTCCATTAACTGGCATCAGTGCGAGGGTAATTCATTTCGAACAAGCATTTTTGAAAGAAACAGATGACTTTGTCAAGGACCATAAATCCCTGGTAAAGCAAGCTAATGAATGCTTTGAACACATCAAAGTTTTGGAAAATTTGAATGATTCTCTCTTCGAAGATGTTATGACCACCGATATCATGTCCATTATCTTACAAACATATTCTGTCGAAGATCATGAAAGACTCCAGTCTGAGACCTCCGCAATTGTTTCTAAATATGAAAAAGCTCTTGAAAAACTTGAAAAAGAAAACATGTCCTATTTTAAACAGCTTGATCGAAAAACCGAGGAATGCAAGTATGACAAACTGTCGTATGAGCGTGCCTACAAGGACATGCAAGAGCAAAATAATCTTTTGAGAGCTCAACTGGGAAGTCTAAAAGTAAAGGTTGTGGATTCTAAGATTGCAAAACCATTGACTGAGGAGAAGGCAAATGTTCCAAAACCGGTTTTCAAACAAAAAATGTCTATTTCTCAACCGCCTCCAAAAGTCAATGAGAAAAATGAATTGTCAAAACCAGTCACTCCACAGTCCCTGCCTATTAAAAAGAGAATTATCAAAGGTTTTGAAAAAGACAAAGTAGTTCTTTGAAAAACCTAAAGTGATTACACCTGGCATTTCTAGGAATAGTACACGGAATGTGACCAAAAATCCAGTTAAAAAATCTGTCGGTTCTAACGACATGGTCAACAATTACTATCTAGAAGAAGCTAGGAAAAAGGCACAGACTCGAAAGGACAGAATTTTAGGTGCAACATCTAGGGTGATGAATTCTACAAGAGTTCAAGGCACTGCTAGTAGTAGTAAACCATTACCTAGGAACACTCTACAAAAGGCTAGGGATTGGCTTGCATCTAAGAGTAGTTGCGCACAAGAAAATGCTATGCCCTTAGAAAACAACACTAGGAATTCTAAGTCTTTTTCGAACAAGAATCAATTTCCAAAAGACTGTAGTGACAAAGTTAAACCTGCTGTTTTAAACAAGAATATTGAATTTGTCTGTACTACATGTAAAAAATGTGTCTTTTCAGCTAATCATGATGCATGTGTCTCACAATATCTCAAGAAAGATAATTCTCGTGCCAAGGCACAATCCACTAAGACTCCAAACAGAAACAAACCCGTTGACAAGATGAACATCAAAAGGAAACCTAATAGGTGGATCTCTTCAGGACGTAGTTTTTCCAAAAATGAGTCTTCCGCTGCATCTGATAAGAAAACAACTCCTAGATCTTACCTTAGGTGGATTCCCACGGGAAAAGTTTTCAACCAAGTCGGTCTTAGGTGGATTCCCACTGGAAAGATTTTTGATACTTGCACCAACATAGATAATAGTGAAACTCATCAGGATAAGGAAGTAGAAACCACTACAACCGTTGATAGTGATCACCCTCACCGTGAGGAATCTTGTACTTCTAACACTGTTATTTGTGAAAACTCTTCTTCTTTGGTTGCAGGTGAATCAAATATCTCAGAACCCACTCATCAGAGGGTTCTAATTCTGTAAAATCTTCTTCTTCATTCTCTCTATCTTCTATTTTTGATTTTCCATTTCTTTTATAAAACCAACAAAAGCAAAATATAAAAATATAAAACTTTCAAAAAATACAAAAACATTAGAAAATTTCAAAAAATTCAAAAATATTCTTCTCACGACATGTCTCTCGTATAATCGATATTCTGTACGTTTCTAGAAATGTCATTCAACAATGATACGGACATGTACAAATGCTTGAGCGAGAGTTCTTTAAATTTTTTCTAAAACATGTCATTTCTCAAAATTTCTTCAATAATGGCTTTCGTATACTTCAGTACGAAACCCGGACTTCAAATTAATGGCTTCTTGACACATCAGTTCAGGACCCGCGCTTCAAAGAAAGGAAAGTGCTTAACAAAATCAAAGGTTTTAAATATTTTTCAAGCACTATTCCTAAAAATATAATGGCTTGTAAGTATTTCAGCTTGCAACCCGATCTTTAAAGAAAGGAAAGTGCAATGCAAAATCGATTTTCATAAATATCGAGCACTTATCCTAAAACAAATGAAGATAATTCTTCTTATGTATCTTCAAAAGATTTTTTTAAAATCTTCATCTTGCGTACCATTGATTCGAAATTTTTCAAAAAGATTGTTTCAAAATCTCTCACATTTGGTACCAAGATAACTCCCTCTAAACCCTTAATTGATTCTTAACCTCTTGGTATGAAAAATATGCTTTCTTTAAGGGGGAGTATTAAACCAAAATTGTTCCAAAATTCATGCTAAATCAGTTTCTCTCCAAATGCTTTTCGAAAAACATATCTTTTAATCATTTTGTTTCAAAAACATCATAGATATGCTATTTTTGAGGGGGAGAAACGTGATTAAAAGGTGATCAAAAATGTTTTATGATCGGTGTTTGAATCTCAAATGAGCTCGACTCAGTTGTAACCAATGAATTGACGATAATATAAAGTCAGTACTCGAAAAGACTTGTTCCTGGACGGGTAATAATTTCAAGCTGGTCTAACCAGTGATGTAAGCGTGTCTCGAATAGGACTTGTCTAAGTAGAATGTACCATTTCGAGAAACTTTCTTTGGACTTGACCAGGCCGGGTAATAATTTCAAGCTAGTTCACTAGTGATGTAAACGTGTCTCGAATCGGTCTTGTCTATTGAAAGTCGATCAATTCAAAAGTGCGAACTCTACCCTCTCTGTGCAGATTTAAGTTAAAACAATATAAGCACATGTGAAGGGGGAGTGTTTCTGAAAATATAAAACTCTCAAGGTGTTAACAAATCATGTTTTATAATCATAAACACTTTGAGAGATTTTCAAGAAAAATGATTTTATGGCAACATGGGACAATCATGGAGTTATAAGGTGACTAAGTATAGGAATATTCGTCCTATGATCCGCCAGAACCGGAGGGATCTATCCAAGGACATCACCAATAGTTAGTACTAGAAGTCGTTAGGTATGATTGAAAAAAGGAGTAATGTGAGAAAGGAGAAAGAAGGGGTTGAAGAATTAAAAAGAAATGTAATGAAATGGTGAAAAGAAATAGCCCTCCATAATCAACCTTAGGGCAGAAACCAGGTTCAATACATATGCTACTGGTTGTCACTAGATGATACTGGTATTGAAGACAAAGACATCATGGACCCAGTGACGCACTGCACTAAACCTTCTAGCCACTCAATTCCTCTCAAAAGGGATTTGTTTCATTCTCACTAGGAACCCTACATAATCTATCGACTTTCTCTTAGAGATCGTTGGTATTGAAGAAGGAGACCCTCTCTCTAGTCTCCGCTTAGGAAAACCAAAATGCACTATTGAGTCTAGAGCCACGAGATTCATCAAAAGATCTCATAGGAACACTTTACATGACATCGCTTGTTGTTCATCATTAAGGGCACAAGTGATATATTCTAGAGTCCTACGCAGGTCTTAGCAATCTGCCAGAACATTTATGAGAAGTTTCACATTTGTGATCTTCAGTGATTAAATGGAAATTCCTGCCAGGGTCAACATCAAGCAGCCCTGACAGTAGGTCACTTCGGTAACTCCCCGTGGATTACGCTTAGTGTGTCTCAAACGGTCTATAGTCGTGGGGTGATGCTTCGGTGTACCTCGGCGACTCATCTGAACTGTAGATGTACTTTGGTATATCGCGTTATCTCACTTGTGGGACTCCAGTTCAGGAACGGCCTTTGTGAGAATTAGAGACATGTTTTCACACTATGTTGTTAACACCCTCGAAATTCAAACCTGTAAGTGCCGGAATCCGCTTATTACTAACCTGTTTTTATGTTTTCTTCTTATGGAAGCTCCGGAGCGGATTGATCGTGCAGACTCTCCACATGCTCATACCAACATCACATGAAAGTTCTCATCAAAATCAAAGGCTACACAAAGTTAAAGATGATTCTTCGTCAATGTCAAAGAATCTACAAAGTTTACAGACTAGAGAACTTCACAAAAATGAAACATCAGAGTCAAATAGAAGTGTGAGCATGGTGGAGAAAGACGTGGAGATAACTAACCAACGAAGTTGACAACGGCAGACAACCACATTAATTGATCACAAAGCATGAAGGAACAAAGATTCGAGACTATTCTATATCTACACACAAAGTTCAAACTCGAGAAAAGTAAAGACCTAATAAAGTGGAGCATCATTTGAATGACCACCCCTTAGGGGGAGATTGTTAGCCTTAATAGTTTATATTAGAAGTGATGGTCATTCACATTTAGGAACGTTGTAACGTGTGTTAGATATCATGATAGAATAGTCAACGGGCTCGTGGATTGGACTAAGCTAAATGGGTACTAGTTATGATAAGCTTGCCAAATATCCAATCCAACCCATGTCCAAGCCCACGAAAGCCCATAGAAAGCCTTTAGGGCATCAAGTCACTTGTACTATAAATACCCCTCAAATGGTCATTTGAGGGGTGTGCTTGAGTGTGTGTGTGTGTGTTTCATATGAATATTTTTTTCATCTTCTTTCCTTTATCTCTCTAAACATACACGATCCATATACATCAAGTCACCAAGTTCTTCTCTTCATCTTTCTATTCTTATTTATGCGTAACTGTTGTGGTTTATGCATAAAGCGTGTTTGTGTCTAAAGTTGTGATAAGGTATACGTGATAAAAGGGGATTTACAGGTAATAAGTGTTATAGCAAATGATTGATTCTTATGGAAAGGAGATGAGACAAGATGACTACCAATGGATGTCCAAGGATAACACTAAGAGTTTTGGTGGTGTCAAGTCATAATAAATTATCCTAGAGATCATATTTTAGCTTGAGGTGAAATTTGAAAAATCCTTAAAAATTACAAGAATTGAAAAACTAATTTTTGACCCACTTTGAGATAAAGATGACTAGAAACAATTTCCTAAAACTGTTCAATATGTCGACTTAAATGTTTTGAAAGGTGAGAAACAATTTGTGAGTATTGAAGCGGAAATATGGTGAGTTTTGATGTGTTGACAAATCAAGAGGCAATTTGACTAAGATCTTAAGTAAGCTTTTAGTGAGTCTAATCCTTTCTCATCCTTGAAGTGGACTTTATTTGAGTTCTAATATCATAAGTTTAGCAGAATGTGATGTTATCTAGAATGCTATCTTGATGTACAGCAAGCTGTATTCCTGATCTGATGTCACGGATCCCATGGTTCCCTCAAGGGAGGGATCCGGCTAGGCTAATCCTAGGGATCCGGCATCTGCAGATCAGAATCTTCACAGAATTGCTGTGCAGATTTTACACACTAATAAATCTTTAGACAAAGCAATAATAACACGCATGTTATCACAAAACACCACTTATAAAGTCATGATAAAGTTACAATATCCAAATTACCGTAAACCAAAGTGCTAAAACGTAAACATCCAAACATAAAAATAAAAAAAAGTAAGCATATTCCTATTGTCTCTTTCGTCAATCCTTTCTTTTCCTTTTTGACGGCTTAGTGAGGTTGTAAGCGAGGTTTTGAATCATGCCCTTCAATTGTTTGAATTTTGCGGTCTCGTTTGGAATGGTTGGAAGTTGTTCGTAGTAATCGAAGGGTTTCAATTCAATGTTTGCTATGGGGTCGACGTCTTCTTCTTCTTCACCTTCTTCTTCTTCACCAGCCGAGGAGTCCGAGAGAGCTTCAGGTTTCTTTCCATTGACCATGGACCGTTTAGGGGGTTGTTTGGTAAGAGGTACCATGACGTGATCGGAAAGGTTATGATCATCGTTGATAGGAGATGGTTGCAATGCACCAACATACTTACAAAGTTGTGTTAGGAGCATACCATACGGAAGTACCATGTTGGAAGCTTTGAATACCCCAGCCATTCTTCTTACCATGTAATAGGCAAGATTGAATGGCCTTTGGTGGGTAATACAATAGATCATTTGCACAAGACATGCGTTTGGATGATCTTTATTTCCAACTAGGCTAATGACGTTTTCCCTTAGGATTTCTTCCCATTTTCTAAACATGGGATGCATTTCGAAAAGTTCCATTTGAAAGGGATCACGGTGAATGAGCTTTTTGTTACTGTTGTA
Source organism: Chrysanthemum makinoi (assembly GCA_910596185.1). NCBI lineage: Eukaryota > Viridiplantae > Streptophyta > Magnoliopsida > Asterales > Asteraceae > Chrysanthemum > Chrysanthemum makinoi. The sequence goes on along the minus strand of OU343225.1, from coordinate 138,108,525 downwards.
ACGGGATTGGTCGGTCCTAACTTTGAAGATAGTATCTCGAATGGTTTCGGGATTTTCGAGAGGAGTGTTGTAGAGAGGCTTAGGATCAAGTGCAAGGTTTTGAGCGTTAATTGCCCAATCTTGAGAGTACATACAAATTCCTTCACAAGAAATGCGAAGAATTTGAGCAAAGGTGTTGAGAGGAAGAATAAAGTTTTGTTTGTTGATGATGAAGGCGATTGAGATGCTATTGTCGGTGTTTCTAATGATCCTAAAGCTTTTGTAAAATTCAAAAATGAAGACCGGACAAATTTGTTCATCTATGTCAAGGAGACAATCAAAGTTGATTGTCGAGAAAACTTGACGAATGTCGGTATCTTCAAGGAAACATTCCTTGACTACACGACCTTCGTGGATAAGTCATTTTACAAGGCTTTTGAATATTTTACGGTCGGTTTTGGTCAATCCCTTTTTACGATAGTAATGAGTAAGGTAATGAACGGTGTCATGATGATCTTGTTGAGTGGCTTTGGGCATGGTTGGTCCTAAAAATACAAATTTTCCAATTAGGTAAAATTAGTTGGGATGGGTTTATGGTTTTGATTTGTATTAACAATGTTGTGAACACAATGTGATTTTGGTAAAAGCCCCTTTTCATGATTAATTTGAAAAGCCCTAATTAAATTAATTGATTAGAAATTAAGAAACCATAAACCCTAGAATGAGGATGATGAAAATTAGAACAAGTTAATGTAATTACTTACAATGGTGTTCTAGGAAGGAATATTTGAGTGTATGGAAGCCAATGAGGATGAATTCAGTAGCTTAGTCATTTTTGTGTTATGTGAATAGAGGGAAAAAGATCAGTGGTGATTTTTTGAAAGCGTATAACGGAGTTCTGTTCCACGGTTCTCCCGGATCCCTTGTATTTAGGATCCGACTAGTACAACTAGAGGGATCCGGCTACTGTGGACATAAAAAGGGTTGTTTGGCATTATCTTTGTAGTAGGTTTATAACTAGCTTACTAAAAAATAGTTTTGAAGTATTAGATGAGGATTGTTTATGGATGACGGGTTTTGATGAATCACAAATCGAGGGTTCATATGTGACAACGGCGTTAGTTTGACGAATCAAGAGGAATACTATTCCTGATGATGAAAGAGACGGAAAAGTGACGAAAGATACTTCTTATGATGCTAGTAATTTTTAAACAAAGAAAACTATGAAATAAATTAAACTCATGTAACCTATCTAATGAAAAGTAAAACATACCTCTATGCTTCTTGATTTGTCGTAATACCAAAAATACTTCATGAGCTTTTAAAGTAATCCTTTGTACTTGGTGTACGAAAGTTGTGATTACTTTTTAGATCCTTCCTTGAATCTTGACTTCATTATTCTTTGAATAGAGATGAAGATTTTTGGAGAGATTCTAGCATGAAGATTTCTTGAAAGAAATTGTTAGAATGATCTATCAATGTCCAACAAAATGATTTAAAAGAAATATGACCTTTTTAAAAAAAAATCCTTCTTTGTAGTTTTCAAACATACACGGATCGTATCAAGTCTTTAAAGTACAACATACTTTAAAAAACTTGGTAACGAAGCTCTGATACCAATTGTGGAAAACTAGAAGGGGGGGTTGAATAGGTTTACCAATTTAAAACTTTATTTTAAATATTTAGATCGACTTATGTCAATCTATTTGGTTGTTTATGTTGGACGTTGATAAATAGATATATAAACGTGTAATGAAAGATAAAGAGTAAGAAGCACATCACCACGACACAAGTATTTATAGTGGTTCGGCTTCAAGGACACCTTCCTTGCCCTACTCCACTCCCCGACTCACCTACTCGAGAGTTCGTAAGCACCACACCAACACCTTATGGCGGAGAAGCCTTCACAACGTCGCTTATCCTTTTTCCGGTACAAAGCTAAATACCGAGTTCTTTCACACCAAGGCGAACCACACCTAACACAACGTCGCCTACCCTTTATACGGTGCTAGGCTAACCACCGAGTTCTTTTACACCAAGGAGAACTAATCCTATCACAACGCGCCTACCCTTTATTAGGTACTAGGCTAAGCACCTAGTTCTGTTAGGAATTAGAAAATTCCATTGTGAAGAGTCGGTCACCCCAAATATTATCTAGCATAAGTTAGCTCGTAGACTTGTCGTTATTTACGTTGTTTAAGTAGTTTATTAGTTAATTAGTAGCGTAGAATAGTCTGGTGTAACACCGTGGAGGAAGGACGGGTCTTTACCCACTGTATACCTGATCCACAGGCCGATAGGAGGTCGTATTTCTTGTAACTATAAATACCCCTTCCATCCATGGAAGGGGTGGTGCTTCTCATTCAATCTAATATTCCATACTTTTTTGTAAACCTCTAGCAAGAACACCATCTCTCTCTACTAACTCTCTAACTATGGCAAACATGTATTTTGATCATCCAAGACCACCCGAATCATCAACACAATAATATTTAGATCCTAACAATTATTTTTCTATTTTCTTTTGTTGGTTTTCTATTTTTGTATTTGGTTTTTCTAGCATAAGTTAAAAATAATATTTATGTTGCAATTATATTGTTGGATATTGGTTTTCACTTACACATCAAACCATAACACAAAGTGGGCGTATAAGTGGAATTCTAGAGAGAGAAAGTTAGAGGTTTAGGGAACTTAGTGAGAGAAAGTGAAAGATATTATTATGAGCTCCAACTCTCTACCTTGGGAGGTAGAGAGTATTTATAGTCTTACATAAATCGCCACACAACGGCTGTGGATCAGGCATACAGTGGGTAAAGACCCGTCCGTCCTCCACGGTGTTACTTAACAAAATACTACTTAACTAAATATAACTATGACTACGAGCATTCTAACGATTACATATACTTGAGGTGACCGACTCTTTAATACCGGGAATTTCTAATTCCTAACAATCTCCCCCTAAGGGAGGTCACCTCAAACATATACTAAAATGACATTGAATACAATCAGATATTTCATTAACAATTGATCTTGCATTCTTGATGTAGTACTTTGCTCCGAAGCTCGTAGTCATTGATTCCACTCATTGCATGTTTGGTTAATCCAAGTGGAGGTTTTTTTACTGATCCACGTGATAATAATGTTGAGCCAGCTTTTGAGATCATCGGCTAATAGAAAATCTCTGATACATCCATTGTGGTGTTGGTATTATGTGATGTTGTGACTTTCGGACCGACATGCTCACATTCGGATCATGATATTTTCTCATCGAGTAGCGGAAGCTTTAGTTGATTCATGATATTGGCGTAGCGAAGCATGGAGTGATAATATCAGAGTCATTGATGCACTAATCATGATTTCTTTTGAGATGAATGTGTTAGGTAAGCATGCGGCTATGGATTGACCGCTCCATTCGATCGGTACAAGCGTCGGGGTGTACCTGCATAAGACAGTTAGCAATAAAGCGCACGAAAGAGTCTTTGATCACTTTCGATGAATTGAGGTACACGGCCCACGGTTCCCCGTTGATCGATACAAGTACTGTGATCGGTATAATTCGAAGAATTTCCTTGACGGGTTTCGCAAATGCTCTAGCTGTTCTCAAACCGGAACGACTCAAAGAAGACAACACGGAGTGAGTGAACCAGCGAATTTACGTCCACTGATTGATGAAAAGAGATTTGAAAAACAATCGTGTATTGCTCAATAGAAATTGTTTTTGCAATATAACGAAGGTTTTAATGAAAATCAATTATCAATCATAAAACACCTTTTGATTTGAAAAATTAGTACACGGTCGACGTGCTTAATGAAAGGAGTTTTAAAGCACAAAGACCGGTTTTTCAAAGGTATCCGTCAATCCATAACCTGAACCAGGATTGATTCAAAAGAATGAATCGCCCCATTGTTTCGTCCAGTTGTCACATGGTTGATCTGTATAATAGATCTCACATGCCACCTACCGGAGATTGTTAGATGTTGGCTCCGAAGGCTTTCCATCTTCACAATGAATATGTAAACACATCACTCGGATGTTCTGGCAATACCACAAGGATAATGCGTAGGACTCAAGATATAATCTCTCTTTCCACATTGTGTGAAACAGAGAGTCTTCATTGAAAGTGTCCTAATGAGATTTATTGATGATCTCGTGGCTCTAGACTCAATTTGTGCATATTTGGATCCTATATCGGAGACTAGGGAGAGGGTCTCCTCCTTCAATATCAACAATCTCTAAGAGAAAGTCGATAGATAATGTCGGTTCCCCGTGAGAATGAAACAAGTCCTTTTAAGAGGAACTTGAGTGGTTTGGAAAGTTGAAGTGCAGTGCGTCCTTTGGGTCCATGAAGTCTTGTCTTCAATACCGATGTTACCATCAGTAGCATATGAATTGAACCCGGTTTCTGCCCTAAGGCTGAATAAATGGAGGGCTATTTGTTTTCACCCTTTTCTCATTCAATTCCTTTTAATTCTTCAACCCCTTCAGTGCTTACCGAGACTTCATAGCAAGAACCTTGTTGGGTTTATTCCAGTACTAGCTCAGTCTTAGTCCGCACTTTTCCCATATCTCATTTTTCTCCTTTTATCATCATACCTAAGAACTCTACACTAACTAGTGGATAGTCCCTGGGTAGATCCCTCCGGTTCTAGCGGATCATGGGAACACATACCTAACCTTATCGTCCTTATATCACCATACATAATGTAAAGTTGGTCGGTCTTTTTGGTATTGTTCATCTGCCATAGGAACCAATTGAAAACCATTTGAAAATCAATCCAGATACTTATGATATTTTATCAAAGCATTTTGTACCTGAATTGTTTTTGATATTTTTAGAAGAAGAACTCCCCCTCAACGTGTGAATCAAGTATTTGAAATAGTTTTCCACACGGAGGCAAGAGAAAGAATTAACTTCTTTGATTACCCTTTTTTAGAAAAATATCAACATCACTTCCCTAATCGAATCAGGTAGATAAAGCATTTTGGGAAAGGATGAGGTTTTCATGATTTTGCTCCCCCTTACTATGTGCCTCGAGATTGAAAAGAGTTTTGCACATACTAGAGGGAACCTGCACCTTGAGATAAGTTATCACGTTTCAAATCATAGGTATAAGGTAGATGCTCCCCCTCAACATGTGCATGGAAAATTTGAAATCGTTTGTCATATGTGGGAAGGAGAGCTTGTACATCCTTATAAAACCATTTACCGAATTATCAGTTTAAATCCAATTTAAATCACACATTCTCCCCCGATCACAATTATCAAATCATTTGAGATTTGTGATCTCTTATAGATTTAAATTGATTTTGAAAGCTTTTAAGGAGAATTGTGACTTGATTATGAAAGCGTTTTAACTGATAATGATAGGGTTTTTAAGACATTAAACTCCATTGATAAAACATGCATGTATATCTTTTGAAAACAATTGAATGCCAAATAACTTTTTTAATTTAATTGAAATCATTCTCCCCCTCAATCAATGACCAAGGTTGTTGATTGAGAGATTGATATTTTGACAAATAAGTCCAGATGATTATCAAAAATAGAGACTGAGTTATTTTTCAAAGCAGTTAGTTTTCAGCAGATAAATGATTAAAGAATCAGAGTATGGAATTTTGAAAACATGATAAAGTATGGCTCTGTTCTTTCTTTGAAAATGCGGGTTCTGCCGAAATGACAATAAACCATTGTTTCTCTTTCTCCCAAAAATATTTTTTGATTTTTTGATTTTTGATTTTTTTTTTTTGGAATTCGAACAACATCTAAAGTCCCGTGTCATTCTTTGAATGACAGCACAAAGACCGTAGATATTATCGAACCGAGAAAACGCATGACAAAATGACAATATTTTTGAAGATTTTTGAATTTTTCAGATTTTTATGGATTTTGAAGGTTTTATAATTTTGTATTTTGATTTTCGAATAGATATATACAAGAGATAGATGAAGATAGACCTTTACTCCTCGTCTTCTTCACGAAGACGTTTGAGTGTTTCTGGTTGAAAGCTTTTCAAGCCTAGTCGTGGAAGTATGAACTCAAAACGTTCTCTTGGAAGAGCTTTGGTGAAGATGTCCGCTAACTGATATTCAGATCTCACAAAATAGAGTTCCACCACACCTTTTCCACTTGTTCCCTGATGAAATGATGTCGAATGTCTATATGCTTTGCTCTTGAGTGTTGAACGTTGTTGCAAGAGAGAGCAATAGCACTTTTATTGTCACAGATGAGAGGATTTTGTTGAATATAAAGCCATAGTCAGATAATTGAGATCTCATCCATAAGACTTGAGCACAACAAGATGACATGGCTATGTATTCAGCCTCTGTAGAGGAAATAGAAGTACTCATTTGCTTCTTTGAAGACCAGCTCACAAGCTTATCACCCAAAACGAGCACCTCCGGGCGTACTTCGACGAGTAACTTGACATCCTGCATGATCAGCATCTGCATAGGCTGTTAGTGACATACCGGTGTCCTTCGGGTACCAAAGTCCCATATTGATGGTTCCTTGGAGATACCGAAAGACCCGTTTAACCGCTTCAAGGTGCTTTTTAGTAGGCTTAGCATGGTATCTAGCACACATGCAAACAGCGAACAAGATGTCGGTCTACTAGCGTGAGGTACATCGGGATCCAATCATACTTCGATATTTTGTTTGGTCAATCATGATCCCTGAGTGGTCCTCATCTAGTTTGGTTCGATCAATCATGGGAGTGTCAACAGGGTCACTTGAATCAAATCCAAATTTCTTTAAGATCTCAGTTGCATATTTAGATTGATTTATGAAAATGCCTCCGGGACTTTGCGAAATTTGTAATCCCAAGAAAAATGACATTTGTCCCATCATTGACATTTGAAATTTTGAACTCATTTCATTAGAAAACGATCACATTCCATTGGGTCAGTCGAGGCAAAAATAATATCATCAACATAAATTTGAACATGAGTTAAATGTTTGCCTCGACTTTCGGTGAACAATGTTGGAACAACTGCTCCTTTGCTAAATCCGGTTGATAGAAGAAACTTTGACAACGTATCATACCATGCCCTTGGAGCTTGCTTTAAACCATAAAGGGCCTTCTTCAAACGATAAACGTGAGTAGGATGCTCTTGATTTACAAATCCTTCAGGTTGGTTGACGTAGACGACTTCTTTAAGATCTCCGTTCAGAAATGCCGTCTTTACGTCCATTTGATAGACTACCATGTTCTTACTTGCAGCATTAGCCAAAAGATTCTAATTGCCTCGATTCGAGCCACAGGAGCAAAAGATTCTTCAAAGTCTATACCCTCCTCTTGACGGTATCCTTTAGCAACTAATCGAGCCTTGTTCTTCAACACATCACCATGCTCATCAAGTTTCACTTTGAAGATCCATTTTAGAGCAATAATCATAGCACAATCTGGAGCAGGTACTAATTCCCATACATCTAGTCGATCGAACTCATGAATTTCATCTTGCATAGCATTGAACCAGCTATTTTCATTCATGGCGGTTTTAACATCTTTTGGTTCGATCTTAGAGAGTACGGAGTTGAAGAAGCACCATAAGGCATCTGTTGCAAGTTGTTTCCGTGTGGATACTGGACGAGAGGGATTTCCAATGATGTTGTCTAATGGATGATCGTGAGTCCATTTTCTGAGGTGTTCATGTGGTAGTTGTTGAGGGACTGAAGTAGCAGAGTCGATGTCTCCGAAAAGGATGGTTCGAAGAAGATTCAGGAATAAATATGTTTTCAAATGGAGCATCTTCAGGATTAGCAAAGGGATTAACATCATCATTGATGCCAGAAACAGTTCCATGATGTACATTTGAAGAATGATGATTTGTTGATGAGACGGAAGGATCGGCAGAAGGCACTCCTTGACTTAAAGATATTGAGACTGAGGGATTGACTTCATTTATGGAATATGAACACCTCTGTTGTAGGGATAAACACCTCATTAGTACTCGGATCATAAAGTTCATCAAACATAGGATCAAACAATTTCCTTAAATCATCTTCAGATGGAGGTACATATGGCGTTTCTTGAGAAGAGTTTGGAACAAGGGATGAACCAATTGGACTGATTTGAAGTGCGGGTCCGGAACTGAATTGTTCAGGATCCGTTTGACCGTCACTCATCAAACGTAACTGGAATTGTTTCCATGATGTTTCGGGTTCTTTTGTTGTAGATTCGGTATCCCTTTTTGTTTGGTGCATACCCTACAAATACTCCAATGTCTACTTTAGCTCTAAGTTTGCCTAAGTCTTGACCCTCATTAGTTGGATAGCACAAAGCTCCAAACACACGAAGGAAAGAGAGATTAGGTTTTCTGTTGTGGACAAGTTCATATGGTGTCTTTCCATGAACAGTGTGAATCAGGGAACGATTTTGTGTGTAACATGCAGTGGCAATAGCTTCAGCCCAGAGAAACATTGGAACTTTTGAGTAAATCAGCATTGTTCTAGCAGCTTCTACAAGAGTTTGATTTCGCCTTTCAACTACACCGTTCTGTTGAGGAGTTCGTGGAACACTTCTTTGATGGCTGATTCCAATGCTTTCATAAAATTCACTAAGTTGTTTGTTAACAAACTCAGTTCCATTGTCTGTCCGGATAATTCGGACGGTTTTGTTAAGTCGAACCTGCAGCTGTTTGATGAGTTTGATGATGATATCGGGAGTTTCATCCTTTGTCCTTAAGAACTTGACCCAGGTGAATCTAGAGTAATCATCAACTATAACTAGCACATATTTCTTCCCAAAGATATTCTGTACTCTCATTGGTCCACATAAATCCATATGAATTGTATGAAGAACTTCTGTGACAGAGTTAGTAGGTTTGGTTTTATGGGCATACTTCTTGCTTTTTCCCAATTGACATGCTGAACAAAGATGATCCTTTTCATACTTTAGTCGAGGTAAACCTACAACTAAGTCCTTTCTGGAGAGATCATTGATGGTGCCGAAGTTCAAGTGATTGAGACGTCGATGCCATAACCATGACTTTGTTTTAGAGGCTTTTGACAGCAAGCAAATTGGAGAAGACTTCATCATATCATCTATAGAGATGGTGTAAAGATTTGAACCACGAGTTCCTCTTAAAAGTTCCTTACCATCAAGTTCTCTAACAAAACAAGTATGTTTTCTCAAGGCTACTTCTAGATCAGAATCACATAATTGACCGACAGAGAACAGATTATGACCAAGACCTTCCACATAGTATACTCTAGAGATAACACTATCACCAACAACATAATCACCATAACCCTTAATTGCACCGAAATGATCATTACCGAATCTAACTGTCCCGATGAATTTGCTCACGAAGTTCATGAGCCGCGACCGGTCTCCAGTCATATGCTTGGAACGGCTGAGTCCGGTACCACGAACGATTTGAATGATCTGCAGTTGAACACAGACAAGAATGGATAACATGATAATTGGGATCCCCATGCAAGAAAGGGTTCCACTTGGTTAGTAACAGTAATTGGAACACCCACATCGAAACGAAACATCCATATCAGAAGCAGAAGCATTGGAATCATTTGGAATAGATGCAATGCTGGTGTCTGTATTTGACCTATTCAAAGTATGTTCACTTCTTAAGGGAATAGTTCTACCAGTAGGCATCCATTTTCTAGTGGGCATAATCTTAGTAGAAAATTATATTTTCTGAAAAAATATAATTGCCTATGTTGAAATTGTTAGGAATTAGAAAATTCCATTGTGAAGAGTCGGTCACCCCAAATATTATCTAGCATAAGTTAGCTCGTAGACTTGTCGTTATTTACGTTGTTTAAGTAGTTTATTAGTTAATTAGTAGCGTAGAATAGTCTAGTGTAACACCGTGGAGGAAGGACGGGTCTTTACCCACTGTATACCTGATCCACAGGCCGATAGGAGGTCGTATTTCTTGTAACTATAAATACCCCTTCCATCCATGGAAGGGGTGGTGCTTCTCATTCAATCTAATATTCCATACTTTTGTGTAAACCTCTAGCAAGAACACCCTCTCTCTCTACTAACTCTCTAACTATGGCAAACATGTATTTTGATCATCCAAGACCACCCGAATCATCAACACAATAATATTTAGATCCTAACAATTGGTATCAAGAGCCAAGGTTATTGTGTTATCTTTGATTTGTGTGGTCCGTTGTTGTTTGTGGTTTGTTGGTCACGTTCTTATCTGGTTTTGCAAATCAAATGGTCAGATTTGTTGTCCTTTGGTAAACTGTTTTTACAAGTCTTGGTATCAATTGGTCAAAAGTGTCAAGTGGGTATATATGTTAATATATGTCTTGTGTCATGCTTTGTCCAAGTCACGATTTTTACTCATCTTTTATGACTGTTTTGTACCAATCAATATCAGTGTAATCTTGTGGTCATATGGTCTGTTTCTGAATGGTAAAACTGGGTCAAATCTGTCACATGCAGTTTTTCTGGGTTTGTTTGAATATCGTCGGAAAGTGGTCGAAAAACTCATATATTCATCCTAGCGACTTGTTACATGTACTCGTGGCGACTTGTCTTTACAAGTCGTCTAAATTCATTGCATAAGTGTAGCGAGTTATGCTAGCGAATTGCTTAAAGAAATCTGTAGCGACTAGGTGATTTGTTGACTTTCTTTAAAGTCAATAGCGACTTGGTTTGAAAAATTGGTTAGCGAGTTGTGACATAAATGGTAGCGACTTGAAAAGCTTAAGTGTTAGCGACTTGAAAAAATCAGTTTAGTGACTTGTGGACTCATACTTGACCAAGACCACATGACTCAACACGACATCAGTTGGGCACCACACATCATCAGTCCACAAAACCACATATCTTCATCACATCTCTAACTCTAAACCTAACCTAGACTCGAAATACATATAACATGGACTTATTTGAATCTCAGATTTCAACTTTCGTGGTACTTAAGTACATCAAGACCAAGTGCCATAAACACGAAAATGATATTCATCATTGACTCCTATGCTTAATATACGAAACATTATAAGAAAAGAAAGAAGCAAGTATGCCTTTCCTCTTTACTTGGTTTCGATTTCAGAGGTCAAAAGGAAGACTCAATAACATAATGATAATTTACAAAACTAAAGAGATGAATATAACAAGAACGTTACTTCAGCTTCTTGTTTCGTGATAACATTAAATCTAATCGATTCGTATGATTCTCAAAACCTACCTTGGTTGGATTTTGTAGCTTCGCCCATATGTTCAACGCCATCCCAGTGGAGAATCTAAGTCCCTCTAATCAAAGCCATCATGCCATCTCTTTGGCTTTGATGTCGACCATCAGCCATCCCTGTGGCTAGGTCGATATAAGCTGTCATCTAGGAAGGAGATGCGTTTAATGGTATTATTAATTGACTGAGTTTTGTAAAGTAAGAAATACAAGAGAAGGGTGGCGTCTGATGAGAAGTATTAGGGTTTGGTGAAAAGTGTTACAGAGATGAGAGGCGGACATCTTTTGGGATTAGGTTTTGGGATGAGAATTTTTAGGGGGTAAATCGTTTGTCTTATGTTATATACCCGTGTGATTAGGTCAATGGTGTTTTTGGATCGTGGGTATTATAAATGGACCGAATGAAATGAATCATGGGCCGTAAACTATTTTCATTACTCCTATCTGGGCCTCGTGACTCTATCTGATGTGTAACAAAGTGAGATGGGTCTCTTTTTGATATCATTGAGTTATTATGAAGATCCTACCGATTGTGGTATATTGCCTACAACCGAAAAGTTTATTAAGATGTGTTATTAATAACTTTTGATGATCATGGGTTCAATCTTTGATCTTATCCGTTTATTGGACTAATATGTTAATCGGATGTGTTAGGATATATGAAGTATTGAACTGGACCGAGATAAACCTTGATTAATTGGGTTTCTCATAATTTTGATTTGATTTTATAAGGTTTATGCGACTTGGATTTTATGAGATTCGTTAAAGAATTTTGATAATGAGATTGGATGATGTGAATTGTTGGGATGATTAGATTCTTTATGAGGTTTGGCAATTTGGTGTATACATCTTCATGGAAAATCATTTTTGTCGCGGCTCGAACTGAAAAATGATCAATGATGACTACGGGGTTGTTTGTACGGTATCACTTATTTGGTTTTAAAGTGAAGTTTTCTGGGCGTGTTTACTTATTTTAATCTTCTTTCTTTCTACCATTCCGCGAAGATGACTTGTTTGGGCATTTAAAGAGTGTGATAAAGACTTGGCTATTTGGTTGCGTTTGTGATTCTTTCTCGCTTTACCCACAACGTAACTATCACTTCGGTGTCTTATGCAGTTGAGAATACGTCAAGAGGTTTTGTACATTGGGTACACCGTTTCTTCTTCACAAGGATTAGTACAAGCTTAAGTAACAAATCTGGGGAATTCTACTTCATGATCAAGTTTGGTATATCAGGTTTACTTCTCCATGTGGTCACTACAATAGCCGACAGAATGCGTGAATGATGTGTTTGCTAAAGTATTTATTGGATGGTTGATGATGTTGGATAATGGACAGTTGATGAACCGCTGCATGTTCCCCTAAAAACAGATATTTACCGAAACCAAAATTGTCATAACACATTCAAGCTGACATTGTTTACGGTTTTGTCTTGATTTTGTAAAATCCCGTGAAAGAAACTATTTCTCGGTTTAAATCATAGACATGTAAAATCCTGTGACAATGGAAACATCCTGGTAATAGTAAAGTGCATTTCCGGATCTATCTTACGGTTTATTCTTGGTTTTGTAAAATCCCGCGAAAGAAACTATTTCTCGGTTTAAACTATAGAATTGTAAAATCCCGTGATGATGGAACCATCTTGGAGAAAGGAAAGCGTATTTCGGGGTCTTCTGATGCTGGTGTTACGGTTTCTGTTTCGAAGAAGGGATAAAAGGGTGTACTTCATGAATTGGGTGTGTGTTTGGGTTGTCTTCATGGCAGTTTGGTTATTACAAGGTTTTACGGGGGTATACTCACTAAACCATGGTCGGGATGAATCCATTATCAAAGTTCATTTAAATGTCAAAGAAGGCTAGAGTTGAGCAGTTTAGAAGATGTGACAACGGCGTTAATTCAGTATTATTTATTTGAGGTTGAAGTGAAATATCACGGGCGTGTGTACTTAGTATCTGAAGGTATCGGGGATGGTTGGATGAAGATTCTTCATGACCCTTGTTCGAGCTTACTATCATAAACGAAGACTTGGAAATCTAGTTATTGTTGGGTGTCTTTTACCTTTTCTTTTACCACTTGGGGGAATTGGGCTCATACCACCTCAAAATAACTATCACTTTAAGGAGTTACGTTGTAGTGCTCAGTGTCACATTCAATTGTGGATTTTCAAGAGGTGATGTACGTCTATTACTTGATGGTTGGTTGGTTGAAGAGTATAGAGTACTTAGAGATTCAATGGAGCATGATTTCTCGGCACCGCTCTTTGTTATACATGTGCAAGTTTAAGTCACGAGTTCGGGTTAGTTTACTTCAGGGTCAAATTCATCATATTGGGTTTTCTCCATCAGTTGTCACGACAAAGAGCCTACAGAATGATAATGGGGATGATTACATGTTTTGCTAAGAGAGCTGAAAAGAGAGAGATTATGACGTATGAACACATCAGTTCATGCCTCGTACTCTAAAGAAAAGAAATGTGTACGTTTCAGTGCGCATTATATTCCGAAGAAGAGAAATCTTCTTATGACGTATGAACACAACAGTTCATGCCTCGTTCTCTAAAGAAAAGAAAAGTGTACGCTTCAGTGCGCTTTATCTTCTGAAGAAGATAAATCTTCTTATTATGACCATTCTCATCAACATGCGTCATACTTTTTCCATGCGCTTCAGTCATCAAGTGAACCGGGCTATCACTGATTGTTTTCTCATTCCACTTGCTCGATTATAATGAAGATGGCGACATCATGTGCTGATTTTGCGGGAGAGAAGTGTGAATAGAACATTCGGATGACTTTCACTTATTTAATCAAGAATGGCAACTCCGTATGCAATTCTTGAGGGGGAGAAGAAGTGTGAAATTACTGCATGATTGAATGATTTCTGAGAATAAATGGTCAAACGGCTCCAAACTCATGTAAGAACCGAGCTTCTTCTTATCGGGTTATCTTTACATGGAGTTTCTTCTAAGAGTCGTTGGTTGACATCTTCACTCGGATTGATGAGTTTATCGACAAAGTGCTTCCGGTTAATGCTTCACGTATACATCAACATGATGATTCCGAACAATCTCTCTGTTCTTGTTTGATGTGATGGGTAGTTTGGTGTTACCATCTTGTGTGTTTGTTGCGGCCTGACTGCTGATTTCCTTGATGAACATCTTTCTATTCTTGTTTGATTGGGAGAGATTTTAGTTAAGGGGACTTGCAAGATGTAAGGTAATTGGGATGTTTTTTGGTGATGTTCTTATTTTTTGGTGAGTTGAAGATGTTAACTATCTATTCCCCAACTGCACAATCTTGAAGAAGGTCGAGTCTACAGTCTGTTCTACATTTTCTGCTGCATGTTAGAAGACTAAAGACGAGTTGCATTTGATTATCCAAAGACTTCTTCATATTCCGGGCATTGTCAGTTTAGGGGAGAGCACTAATTGGGGGAGGGTGAAATGTAAGATTTAATCCCCAATTAGACTTGCTCACATTATTCAGCATGTTGATTCTCACAAAGACTTCAAGCGTTCTTCTCAACAGATTTCTAGTATTTAGGCTTTCAAAGAGTTGCTGATTCTGAAGTGTCAAAACCAGCAAGGGGGAAGGAGACACGTATCTAAACGCGAGTAAACTTGATGAACTTAATACTTCTAAGTAATTGAAGATATCCCGGGAAGACAAATGTTATTACCGCAGAGAAACTCAAGGTTTAACTCATGGCGAGTAAACTTGATGGACTTAATACTTCTAAGTGATTGAAGTTATCCCGGGAAGACAAATGTCATGACCGCAGAGAAACTCAAGGTTTTACTCATCAAAGCGTTTAGTGTTCTTATTCCAACGACGTGGGGGAAGTGATGTAATAGAAAGTTTCTGAAGATAAAAAGAGGTACACAAGTGTGTGATGATTTCGATGTTAACGCAATCATCAGGGGAGAGAGGATTGTGTACATTGGGGATGCTCAGTTGTTTTACTTGAGGGCTTAATCAGTGATTCAGAGATATAATCACTTATTCCGGTGTTGACATCCGCAGAGATTGTCACCCGCAGAGATAATCAGTTATTCGGCCTGCTTCTTCAATGTTATCAGTTATTCTCTCTTTGGGCATTCGGGTACTTCGGGTTCTTGAGCTTCATACACTTTCTTCAGGGGGAGAGAAAAGTATACATCGGGGTTATTCTTTGGCTATTGGACTTAATCTGCTACTTCGATGGTATAAGTTTCTTTGTCTTCGGGTATGTGTATTCGGGTTCGTGAGCTCTAGTCTAAGAGACTGACTGCATCAATTCATCTACTTGGGGGAAGTGTTCTCTTGACACCTTTTGGAATGGATTGCTTCAGACTTCAGTGGAATGAAATTTGAGAAGAATTATTTATGAGTGGGATGATACGTTGCTGTTCTTCTATTGGATGATATAACCTCGAACGAAGAATCACGGTGATTATACTTAAAGAGAGCAGCAAGATCGATGATAATGGTGTGCGTCTTTGTGCACCTGGCTAATGAAAGCTTGAAAGAAAGCTTTGAATCTGCTCAACATAAGGATTTTCGGTTTGGGGGGAAGCTGCCAAAGTCTCACTTTCAAGTGGCTCAATTTCTCTCTTCGATTCAAGAGTCTTGGAAGCTTTGGTGGTGAATGCTTAAGAGATGATGACTTCTATCTTCTACAACGAGGCTGCTCGATATTCTTATCTTGGTACTCGTATCATCATCCTCTTAACTATATCATCTATTCTATCCTTGTATATATTTATTCAAAAAGAAAATAGAAAAATATAAAACCTTAAAAAAAACCCATAAAAATCAGAAAATTTGAAAAAGACCAAAAATATGTTTTTCTATTACATGTCTTCTGGTATCGATAACATCTACGGTCTTAGAAATGTCATTCAATAATGGCACGGGACTTTAGATGAAGTTCGAGCAGGAGGTGTAAATATTCCTTTCTAAACATGTCAAAATATGGCTTACAGTTATTTCAGACTGTAACCCGCGCTTCAAACTATGGCTTGCAGTTACTTCAGACTGTAACCCGTGCTTAAACTATGGTTTGCTCTTATTTCAGATAGCAACCCGCTCTTCATGAAAGGAAAGTGCTGCGCTAAACCAATTTTCAAACATTTCGTGCACTTATCCTAAAAACAAAAATGAGGAAAGTATGTCGAAGGACTGCTGTTCCTACACAAATGTTTTTCCGTCTAAAATTCTTCAGAAAAATATTTGTTGTTTTCAAAAATGGTGGTAAATGAGTTGCTTAAAAACAATCAGATTCAGAGTTTTTATATAAGTTGAAAACTCAATCAATGACTTCAGCGCTTTTAAACCTCTTATGAAATTGAGTCACTGATTGAGGGGGATAATGTTTTCAAATGTATATCATCTAACGGGCTTTCTTTAATATCCTACGTGCTTAATTAAAAATGATATTTGCCTATGTCGAAGGACTAGGAATTTAGGATATGATTGTTAGGATTAGATGATTATAGTTTGATGAAACACATTATTCCCATGCTTTATATGAACTGATTGATATGTTGAATTGACTTTTATTAGTCGATTGTTGTTTGGGTGTTGTCGACCACCATATATTTGTATGTGTGTTCACTAACGTATGAAGGTATATTGGTATAAAAGAATGTTCCCGATCCGAATCCCACGATTGAAGATGATTGGATGCCGAAAGGAAAGGGTAACTATATCTTGGGTTGACAGATGAAGAAACGGAGCTTAATTGGACTTCTATGGAGAGTTGGCATAAATGCAACGTAAGAGGTCTCACTGCATCAGCAGATGGTTTTCTTCTAAGTGATTGAAGAAACGGAGCTTAATTTGACCTCAGTTGGCATTCAAAATGCAACGTAAGAAGAAGTCTCACTGCATCAGCAGATGGTTTTTCTTCCAAACCCTACAGCAACAACAACGGAAGCTTCTCTACCACCTAACGTATCTTGTGCAGGAAAAAGTAGTGATGATACCATTTTTCTAAAACTTTGAATAATATTGTTTTGAAAATGGAAAATATTGTTTTGAAAATTAATTGGACTTAATTTTGAAAATCACCGGACTTCATTTTATCAAAACTTAAGTCACTCAATTATTGACTTCTGTCATGGATTGAGGGGGAGAGTGATTTAAATTAAAATATTTTCAAACGATGTTTCTTCACAAAAGTTCCGTCTTGTACGATAGTAAGTGGTGATCTAAAGATTTAATGTTATGTCATGGTATGATTTTTTTTCTTTAGAATAAAGGTCTTTCAAAATGAAATTTTTTATGTTCTTGTTTGATTGTGAAATTGTTTTGTTTTACTTAAAAGATCTCTTAAAAAACTATCATACCTGACACTAACAATCTTTAATGTCTTAAAATGGTCCTTATCTTTCATTTTTCAAAGTTAAATCTAGCCATGTCTTTCCCCAAAATCTTTTAAATGATTTAAATCAATTGGGATCACAAATCTCAAAAGGTTTGAAACTTTGATCGGGGTAGAGATCGTGAGTTAAATCTCTTATCTGTTTAAATGGAATTGGTTTTAGTCCTTTATAGGCACTCCTGCCTCCATGTGCCAAACGATTTCAAATATACAATGCACATGTTGAGGAGGAGGATTTATCCAAAAACCAGATGAGTGTTTAAACAAGGCCACATTTTCTCCCATGTTTTCTAAACCTAATTGAATCACTTGGGATCCAAAATCTCAAAGGGTTTGATATTTTTGATCGGGGGAGAATTTGTGATTTAATAACGAAATTTGATAAAAGGTGATCGTTTTGATTTAATTGTGCACGCTGCTTGCTCATATGTGCTAAACGCTTTCGAATCTTGAAGCACATATTGAGGGGGAGCAAATAAACTATCGAGGTACGAAAGCTTTTTAAAGTGATTTATAAAGTACCTTGATTGAGTATTCAAATGGTTTTCTTAATGGCCTTTGTGATCGTGGATGTGCTTCAAAAGAACTCTTGCCTCTATGTGATAAAATGATTTTAAATATCCTATGCACATATTGAGGGGGAGAATTTTACCAAAGAAATTCAAATGGCTTTTTCTAAGGAAATTGTGATCAAGAAATTATTTCAAAGAAATTATTTCAAAGAACTCTTGCCTCCATGTGCCAAACAATTTTAAATCATATGCACATGTTGAGGGGGATCATTTCTAAAATGATCAAAACTATTAAGGTACAAAATGCTTTGATCTCGTATCACAAGTACCTTGATTGTTTTTCCAAATGATTTTTCAATTGGTTTCAAGGAAGAATGAACTGTACCAAAAGACCGACCATTTTACTTTATGTATGGAGTTATAAGGATGGTGAGGTTAGGTATTAGTTCCCACGATCCAGCCAGAACCGGAGGGATCTACCCAGGGGACAATCCACTAGATAGTGTAGAGTCCTTAGGTATATTGAAAAAAAAGGAGAAAAATGAGAAAATGGGAAGAGTGCCGACTGAGATTGAGCTAGAACTGGAATAAACCCAACAAGGTTCTAGTTATGAAGTCTCGGTAAGCACTGAAGGGGTTGAAGAATGAAAAAGAATTGAATGTGAAAAAGGGTGAAAAGAAATAGCCCTCCAATAATTCAACCTTAGGGCAGAAACCGGGTTCAATATATATGCTACTGGTGTTTACTAAGGTAACACTGGTATTGAAGACAAGACATCATGGACCCAGTGATGCACTGCACTAAAATTCCCAAGCTACTCAAGTTCCTCTTAAAAAGGGCTTGTTTCATTCTCACGGGGAACCGACATAATCTATCGACTTTCTCTTAGAGATTGTTGATATTGAAGAAGGAGACCCTCTCCCTAGTCTCCGGCACAGGAACCAAATATGCACAATTGAGTCTAGAGCCAAGAGATCATCCACAATATCTCGTTAGGACACTAAATTCTTGAAGACTTGCTTTTTCACACAATGTGGAAAGTAAGTATATATTAAGAGTCCTACGCATTATCCTTGTGGTATTGCCAGAACATCCGAGTGATATGTAAAAATATTCACAATGAAGATGGAAATCCTTCTAGAGTCAACATCAAACAAGCTCTTGGTGGGTGACATGTGAGATCTTCTCGTAAGATCAAACTTGTGACAACTGGATAGAAACAATGGGGCGATTCAGTCTTGAATCAACCTTGGTCCAGGAATGGAATTGACGAATACTTTTGGAAAAACCGTTCGATGTGCAAACCTTCTTTTCTCTAGCACGTCGAATGTGTATTCATTTCAAATTCAAAAAGTATCTCTAATTGAAAAATACTTTTAGAAAAAACGTTCGATGTGCGAATCTCTTCTTCTCGCTAGCACGTCGAATGTGTACTCATTCTCTAATACAAAAAGTATTTTGATTGAAAATTGATCTTTCTCATAAAACCTTCGTCGTATTGCAAAACTCTTTCTTCAAGCAATACGCGATTGTGTTTCAAATCATTTTTCATCAATCAGTGAATCTCAATTCGCTGGTTCACTCACTCCGTGTTGTCTTCTTTGAGACGTTCGGTTTGAGAACGGCTAGAACATTGCGAAACCCTGTCAAGGAGATTCTTAGGAATCCTACGATCACAGGCGTATTTATCTGATCAACGGGGAAACCGTGGGCCGTGTACCTCAATTCAGCGAAAGTGATCAAAGACACTTTCGTGTGTTTTATTGCTAACTGTTGTTTGCGGGTACATTTGGACGGTTGCAGGTGATCGAATTGAGGTGTCAATCAAAAGCCGCATGCTCACAGCATCCACACTTAATTTGAAGAAATCATGACTGGTGCATATCTACATAACCTGGCTCGATATTTCAAACTATGCTTCTGCTTCGCTGCTGCAAATATCATGAACCAGTAAGGCTTCCGCTACTCTGATGGAAAGATGTCATGATTCAAAAGTGTGAGCATGTCGGTCCAAAAGTCACAACTTCACATGATGGCAACACAATAAAGGGTGATCCAGAGATTTACTGTGGCTGATGATCTCAAAGAAAGCTCAAAGATCATCAAGATGTGGATCAGATCAAAGACCTCCACTTAAAGTACAAAACTATGCGGACTTTGAAGTTACACTACTAAAGCACAAAGATTGCGAAATTGAAGAATTGAAGTCTACGAGCTCAAGAACATAGTCAAGAATAGAATGCTAGGATTCGAAATGTAAATCATGGGGTGACCTCCCTTAGAGGGAGATTGTTAGGAATTAGAAAATTCCATTGTGAAGAGTCGGTCACCCCAAATATTATCTAGCATAAGTTAGCTCGTAGACTTGTCGTTATTTACGTTGTTTAAGTAGTTTATTAGTTAATTAGTAGCGTAGAATAGTCTAGTGTAACACCGTGGAGGAAGGACGGGTCTTTACCCACTGTATACCTGATCCACAGGCCGATAGGAGGTCGTATTTCTTGTAACTATAAATACCCCTTCCATCCATGGAAGGGGTGGTGCTTCTCATTCAATCTAATATTCCATACTTTTGTGTAAACCTCTAGCAAGAACACCCTCTCTCTCTACTAACTCTCTAACTATGGCAAACATGTATTTTGATCATCCAAGACCACCCGAATCATCAACACAATAATATTTAGATCCTAACAAGTTCCATTACTATGGAGGAACTACTACCCTTCACAACACAACACCTAATATCAAGGAGATCCACTCCTTGTTACAACATCATCAAGGATATCACCATCCTTGGAAATAAACAAATACTTATATGTATAACGATGCACCTCATCGATTATACGACCTAGGCATTCTTCCCAAATGCGACTTGATTTGATTCTTCGGCATCCTTCACTAATGCCTTTGACACAACGCTTGGCACCCTTCACTAATGCCTTCTTCTTGACACCTTTAGCATTCTTCACTAATGCTTTGACACGGATGATGAGCACCTTTCACTAATGCTTTCATCTTGACACTTTCGGCATTCTTCACTAATGCCTTCAACCCAACATCTATGGAGAAAGGAAGAACTATCAACAAGAGAACCTTCGTTGTCTTGATGATGACGAAGCATGGCAACTCATGGACTTGAGCTTGCTCGTCTGCAAGAAGTGGTGATCTTGCCTTTAAGAGGAACCTAGAAGATCACACAAAAACAAAAGACAAACTACATAGATCACTTGGATCTGAGGTTAGAGGGTTATAATACTTGGGGAAATATGTGTGTGAAATGGTAAGTAGAAAGGAAGAAATGGCTCTCTATTTATAGAGAAAATTCTCTACTGTTCCCCGGATCCCTACCACAAGGGATCCGGCTAGCACAAAGCCAGGGATCCATGGAACGCTCCTCTTTGCCCATGGGTAATTTTGGTTATGGGTCATGGGTCATGGGTTATGGGTTGATCCATGATTTTCTTTCTAGATACAATGTATCTTAAGGATACAATGAACTTGGTTAAGTGGTATATATAAAACCATGGGTTATGGGTCAATACCATTTGTTAGTTTTTACCCATTTTAGTATTTACATGTTTTTACCCATTTTAGTATACTTAGTTTAAGTATATGCTAACCCAATATGTAAACACTAGTTGTTGTACATATGTATCTAAATCATAAAATCACTTATACTTGTTTTAGTGTTTTATGTGAAAACATAAGTGTGTTAGGAAACTATTAACTCAAACTATTTACGTATTCTATTTGTTTCGTTAAAATGATTTTACGTTTGTTATCGACAAAACATTAGAAGATCGTAAAATATAAATAAACGTTTTTACGGCTTATTTGTATTAACACAAAAGACCGACCAGCTTACATTATGCATGGTGTTATAAGGATGGTTAGGTTAGGTATTCGTTCCCACGATCCCGCCAGAGCCGGAGGGATCTACCCTGGGACAATCCACTAGATAGTGTAGAGTCCTTAGGTATGATGAAAAAAGGAGAAAAGTGAGATATGGGAAGAGTGCGGACTGAGATAGAGCTAGAACTGGAATAAACCCAACAAGGTTCTAGTTATGAAGTCTCGGTAAGCACTGAAGGGGTTGAAGAATGAAAAAGAAATGAATGTGAAAAAGGGTGAAAAGAAATAGCCCTCAAATAATTCAACCTTAGGGCAGTAACCGGGTTCAATACATATACTACTGGTGGTTACTAAGGTAACACTAGTATTGAAGACAAGACGCCATGGACCCAGTGACGCACTGCACTTAACTTCCCAAGCTACTCAAGTTCCTCTTAAAAGGGCTTGTTTCATTCTCACGGGGAACCTACTTAATCTATCGACTTTCTCTTAGAGATTGTTGATATTGAAGAAGGAGACCCTCTCCCTAGTCTCCGGCATATGAACCAAATGTACACAATTGAGTCTAGAGCCAAGAGATCATCCACAATATCTCATTAGGACCAAAATTAATGAAGACTTGCTGTTTCACTCAATGTGGAAAGTAAGAATATATTAAGAGTCCTACGCATTATCCTTGTGGTATGCCAGAACATCCGAGTGATATGTTAAATATTCACGATGAAGATGGAAATCCTTCTAGAGCCAACATCAAATAAGCTCTTGGTGGGTGACATGTGAAATCTTGCTAAAGATTAAGCTTGTGACAACTGGATAGAAACAATGGGGAGATTCATTCTTGAATCAACCTTGGTCCAGGAAATGAATTGACGAATACTTTTGGAAAAAACCGTTCGATGTGCAAATCTTCTTTTCTCTAGCACATCGAATGCGTATTCATATTTCAAACACAAAAAGTATCTCTGATTGAAAAAAATACTTTTGGAAAAACCGTTCGATGTGTGAATCTCTTCTTTTCTCTAGCACATCGAATGTGTACTCTTTTCAAATACAAAAGGTATTTTTGATTGAAAATTGATCTTTCTCATAAAACCTTCGTCGTATTGCAAAACTCTTTCTTCTAAGTAATACGCGATTGTTTTCAAATCAATTTTTCATCAATCATTGAATCTCAATTCGCTGGTTCACTCACTCCGTGTTGTCTTCTTTGAGACGTTCCGGTTTGAGAACAGCTAGAACAGCTGCGAAACCCTGTCAAGGAGATTCTTAGGAATTATACCTAATCACAGGCAGTACTTGTACTGATCAACGGGGAACCGTGGGCCGTGTACCTCAATTCAACGAAAGATATCAAAGACACTTTTGTGTGTATTATTGCTAACTGTTGTTTGCAGGTACATTTGGACGGTTGCAGCTGATCGAATTGAGAAGTCAATCCAAAGCCGCATGCTCACAGCATCCACACTTAATTGAAGAAATCATGACTAGTGCATATCTACATAACCTGGCTCAGATATTTTTATACTATGCTTCTGCTACGCTGCTGCAAATATCATGAACCAGTAAAGCTTCCGCTACTCTGATGGAAAGATGTCATGATCCAGAAAGTGTGAGCATGTCGGTCCAAAAGTCACAACTTCACATAATGACGATACAACAAAGGATGAGTCAGAGATTTGTTGTGGCTGATGATCTCAAAGCTGGCTCAAAGAATCATCTACTCGTGGATCAGCTCTAAGACCTCCACTGAAAGTACAAAGTATTTGGACTTTGAAGAATTCACTGCTAAAGCACAAAGAATGCATAATTTGAAGAATTAAAGTCTATGAGCTCAAGAACGAAGTCAAGAATAGAATGATAGGTCACAAAATGTAATTCATGGGATGACCTCCCTTAGGGGGAGATTGTTAGGAATTAGAAATTCCATATTGAAGAGTCGGTCACCCCAACTCTAGTCTAGCATATGTTAGCTCGTAGACATTACGTTATTTACTAGTTATTTAGTTAGTTATTTAGTTTCGAGCAACACCGTGGAGGACGGACGGGTCTTTACCCACTGTATGCCTGATCCATAGTCCGAAGGAGGACGTGTAGTATGTAACTATAAATACCCTCTACCTCCCAAGGTAGAGGGTTGGACCTTTCACTCAATCTAACCTTCTTTCTTTTGATATGTTATGATGTGTTTATGAAATCCAATATGTTACATATGCCAAGTTCAGAAAAGACTTGATGCATTTTTTTATTCACAAATTCAGTTCCATTATCAGACCTTACAGTTTTAATTTTAGAATTAAACTGATTAGAAAACATGTTTATAAATGTCACAAAAACATCAAAAACTTCATCTTTAGTTTTAACTAAATATACCCATACAGCCCTAGAGAAATCATCAACAATAGTCAAGAAATATCTATACCCTTCTCTGCTAGTGACTCTGTATGGACCCCATAAGTCAAGGTGAACAAGTTCACCCAAAGTCTCTGACTTATGGTCAGACAAAGGAAACGGCTCCCTTGTTTGTTTGGCCCTATGACAGACTTCACAAATAGGCACAGAAGTATTCTTGGAGAAACCAAGATCAATTTGAAGAACATTCAAAACTGGATCAGCAGGGTGACCTAGTCTATTATGCCACACAAACTTAGACACATTATAAGACATAATCAAGCTACAATTACTCACAGAATCAATAGGTTGCATATCAAACAGATACAGACCATCAGACTGGCTACCAGTCCCCAAGACATTCTCCCTTTTCAAGTCCTGAATATAACACTTATCCTCATCAAAACCAACAAACATTTTGCTATCTCTGATAAGTTTATTAACAGACAATAGACTAACACAATAACCAGGCACAACAATAATATCATATAAAATCACATTATTAGTGAGCTTCAGATTACCAACATGACTAATAGTAGCAAGAGTGCCATTAGGATGACCAACAGTAATATGTAAACTAGATATATCAGCAATATTAAACATTCCCTTAGTAGAAATAGTAAGATGCTGATTAGCACCAGAATCAATGATCCATCCCAATGTCAAACTCTTAACAGTAAGACTAGAATTAGCAAAATAATATTTAGAGAAATTCATATTAAACCAAACATTATGATTATAGAATGAAGCCCTACCTGCCATGTTGGCATGTATGCTTCCAGAAGGAGAATCATTAATCAAAGACAAAAGTTTCTTCATCTGTTCAGAAGTAAAACCAGAAGAAGTGCTAGTAGAAGAAGATTTGTCAATTGGTTTAGCCTCAACATTAGCATTAAATGTTTGTTTAAAACCATTTTGCTTAAAAGAACCATTTGGTTTAGAAAACCCAAGAGGAAAACCAATTATTTCATAACACCTTTCAATAGTATGTCCAATTTTACCATAGTTTTTGCAATTTAGATTAGGATTAGGACCTCTATTAACAGTGTTATTATTATTAGTAGTACTTCTAGTGTTACTATTATTATTATTATTATTAAATCCTCTTCTATTGTTATTAAAGGTCTTAACAGCAAAGGAAGAAGCATTCAGTTTAGACTCAGTAACACCAGAAGACTCAGGAATACCCCTATGAGACTCCTCTCTAGAAACAGTGATATAAGCAACTTTAACCTCTGGGAGAGGATCCCTAGTCAACAAAGAAGTTCTAACAGGTTGATCACAATCATCCAAACCCATAAGAAACTGCATTAATCTCAAAAGTTGCTTATGCAACACCAACTCTTCACTAGCAGCACAAGAACAATTAACTTCACAAACACATATAGGCAACTTAGTTAAAGCATCAAACTCTCTCCACAAGGAGTTAATCCTATGATAATAATCAGCAACAGAAGTACCACCTTGTTTAACACAATTAATTTTCTGTAAAAGACTATAAACCACTGAACCATCAACTTTATCATATGTTTCTTGTAATTCTTTCCACACACATGCAACATTACCAGAATAAACAAGACCCATATAAACATCTTGAGAAACAGAATTCATTAACCATGTTAAAAAAAATAGCATTGCATCTATCCCATTGAGCAGCAAGCACATTACTAGTAGAATAAGTTTCTTTAACACAAGAACCATCAACAAAACTGAACTTATTCCTAGCTTGTAAAGCTAATTTCATAGCATGAGACCATATTCTATAATTTTCAGTTCCAACAAGTTTAAATGGAATAAGAGCAGTACCACTATTGTCATTAGTTTGAATATGAAGAGGATTACCAGCATCAAGATTTCTAATTAGGACTTCAGTATTACTACCACCAGGATCACCAATAGCCATAATGAACAGATATAAACAAACTAAAACAACAGATAACAGAACAAATAACACCCAAGAAAATGAACCACAACAAACAACAGATAACAAAACAAATAACAGCCAAGAAAATGAACCACAACAAACAACTAACAAACTAACCAAACACAACAGCCTCAACACAACTTCACAATCCCAATACCTATCCTCCTTCGACCTAGACACAATAAACTAAACTCACACCCAAGAATAACCAAATACCAGTCAAGAAGACTGAGAGTGGCCAGAGCAGGTTTCCGTACCACTCACGGTGGCAGGTCAAGGTGTTAACCACTCTGTTTGCACCTTCTTGACTAAGTAAGTGTTATCTTAAAGAAGAGAAACACACTTACAGTGATATACCAGCGGAATGAAGTACAAAACTCACTAGATTCACTTAGTCTAGTGAGATTGTAACCAAGAACGAGCCCAAAAAATACCAAGAAACCACCAGGGATATAAACCCCCAAACTTCCAAATTAGGGTTTCAAAAAACCCTAACCAAGAAACCCACAAAATCACCAGATCTAATCCCAAACAGATCAAATCAACCACGGCCGTTAAGAAAACAGCCTCAATTAACCAAATAAACCTTCAATTGCACAAAACCCCAAATCAACCTTCAAAACCCTAGAAACCCTAGAATCTCAAAACCACCAGATCAAAATCGTGCGCTCTGATACCATGTAAAAATGAACAAGAGCATACAACAATCCACACGTACACCCAACCAACCACCCCTTGGTGTAATTTTATTATAACAATGTCAAGTAGATAAGTCCCCAATCGGGTGCTTACCAAACGAATACACAAGAAAGGATTGATCTCTTCTAGGAAGATACCAATCAAACTCACTACAAGAACTCTAAACACACAAACTACAAGATCAAATGAAGAGATTGATCTTGATACAAATACCTAACTGATATCAAGAATGATATCAAGAATACCAGACAATAACAAAACGTTTAGAGAGTGAGAGACTAATAAAACTGATTGAGAGTGATAAGTTCTCAACCCTAAATCAGAATAAGACATTATATAGCCTCCAAAGTTTCACTTCAGCTCCTCAACTTAATTACTTGATAAATCCAACTAAGAGTTGAAATAGACTAAACCAAGAATAAAGAATGACAACTTCAGTCCTTCAATAAAAGAAAAGAGGCTTGAACATATTCTTCAACAGACTTGGCACACATTAGCAAAAACCTTGTTTTAACCAATTGTACTAATGTATTAAATACTCTCCTCAAGTAAACAACTTCATCTATAATTCTAAACCATAACATTTTGACCCGTCTTTTCGTAATACATAACAAAACACAAATCGAATCCTATCTACTTGACATTTGCTCATGAGTTAAATAACCCTATCATTTTGATGTGTTTAATATTTAATGGAGAGATCCTTAAATAATGTTATCCTTGGAATCTTCCATTGGACACTTTAGTGAGTAGTTCACTAAACTCCAAGTTCTTAGAGCACTCCCAACCATAACTTGAGTTATGGTTTAACACCGTGTAACGTCTGCGCCACATCAGCTTTAACATTTCACCTTAACTCACCAAAAAAACACCCACAATCATAACATTCCCAAGTTAAACTTTAACTTACCAACAATTTACAAAAACAACCCCTCATTTAGAGGCAGAAATGAAAAAAAAAATAAAAAAAAAATAATAA
Source organism: Chrysanthemum makinoi (assembly GCA_910596185.1). NCBI lineage: Eukaryota > Viridiplantae > Streptophyta > Magnoliopsida > Asterales > Asteraceae > Chrysanthemum > Chrysanthemum makinoi. The sequence goes on along the minus strand of OU343225.1, from coordinate 138,080,660 downwards.
TAAAAAAAAATAACGGGCGTTGGTGTGTTAACGCCCAACCCTTAACTTGGGAATAACACCGTACCCACAATGGTTAACATCGTTTAACACCGAATGTTAAACCATAACTTGGGGGGGGGGGGCGTTACCATTGGGAATGTTCTTATACCCATTATCGTAACATATTTTATACTTTGTTACAATATTTTATACTTTACTATGCAAATAATCTTATCATGTTTAACTAGAAGAGAGAATATGCATGATCAGTGAAACATTATCATATCTCACTGACGCGAGTCTTTGTGAATAATCCAAGCAGTATGCTTATTGATACCGCATAAACAAGGAAAAAGTGTAACTTCCAGTAATCATCGACTTCTTTAAAACTTATATTGAGAGAACTACTAACAAGTCTTGTTGGTGACACATTAGCAAGTAAGCATTACAGCTTTTATTTGTTAAGAGACTCAAAGACTGAATTTGATTTACACATATATAGATTTGAATATGTGGCTGAGAAGTCTAAATCTAGTTACATTTTTAATGTAAATAAGTATATGGAAAATTCTAATCTGACTCGCTAGAAATGTATTGGTGTTAAAATGTAGAGTAAAAATATAAATTAATTAATAGATATTATAAAAAATTTAATAAATAAAGCGAGTCAAATGCGAAAGTACCGTTGTTAATAAGAAAGTTTAATCAAGTTTAATACTATTTAAGTGACCGAATCCGAATTGCACTGTTGCATTTCATTCGATTATATTGATAGCGCTCATACAAAACAACGTCTTTTGAATGACGGAAGTCCAATACGAAAGCAAGTGTAATCACATCTGAGACTATTCAAGTGATTAAGTCGTGTGAACCAACCAAGTGTCTTCATATTCAATCGAGTGGTATCATGACATTTCATTGATAACACTTATACGGAACAACATCTTTTGAATTACAAAAGTCAAATACGGCGAGTATAGATGTTCATAAACAAGTGTTATCACATCCGAGAATATTCAAGTGATAACTGAGATATGTGAACCAAGTGTCTTCATATTTAATCGAGTTGAATCATCGCATTTCATTAGATGATATTGATAGCAATTATACGCAACAACATATTTTGAATTACACAAGTCAAATACAACGAGTATCGATGTTCATAAGCAAATTATATCATGTTAGAGACTATTCAAGTGATGATCGAGATATGTGAGCCAACCAAGTATCTTCATATTCAATCGAGTGAAATCATGACATTTCAGTAAATGATATTGATAGCACATTTACGGAAGAACATTTTATGAATGCAAGTCACATACAAAAGTATCGATGTTCATAAGTAAGTGTTATCATATCCAAAACTATTCAAGTGATCAAGTCATGTGAAACAAATGTCATCTTATGAAATCGAGTTACATCATCGCATTTCATTAAACGATACCGATAACGCCTATACGGAACAACATCTTTTGAATTACACAAGTCAAATACGACAAGAATCAATGTTCATAAGATAGTGTTATCACATCCGAGACAATATTAAGTGATGATCGAGATAATTTAATCGAATGAAATCGTCGCATCTCATTAAGTTATATTGATAACACGTATATGCAAGAACGTATTTTGAATTACGCAGATCCAAATATGAAAGTATCGACGATACATGATATAATACCGTTTTTGTATTTAACTACCTTTACAATTTAGGGGGAATTTCATATATACCCAATGAAACTTCAAAAATTACATATTTCCCCAAAACACAAGTTTGTAATGCATGATGTACAATGCTATTAAAACATGCTTTGGGGAAATATGAAATTATTGTAGTTTGGGTGGGGATGTATGTAAATGCCCTTACAATTTAAACATATTTTTACTACAAAAATAATTTGTATAATTTATTAAATTATTAATTTTATAAAATTTTAAAAATTAAGTTTAACAATTATATTTAATGATTTGAGACTTTTAGCGACAACTTGTGTCGTCACTAAACTATGGATCTATTTTGAAAGTATTATTTAGTCATTTTTTATATTCATTTTTAATTAAAAAAAATTATTTAATCTAAAAATAACTATTATTTAATAGGTATAGGGTTTTAGCGATGACATGTGTCGAGTTTTTCGCAGGCTAGATTTGTTTTAGTGGGAATTATCAAAAAACAAAATTAAAAATTAGAATGGAAAAACTTTTTAGCGGCGACATGTGTCGTTGCTAAAAATGTGGGCCTCACAATCAAACATATACCAACATGGCTCGTTGAAAGTCAAAGTAAAAGTTTTAAGTTTGGTCGTTTTGTGACTTTAAGTGACGACATGCGTCGTCGGTAAAAGTTGTTTGTCGCCCATTGATGTCATTGTTGTAGTGGCAATGATAGCCAAATAGAAATAGTTGGAGACATGAGCATTATACCGGAAGTCATTAATTCAAACCGTGTCTCCATGTCTGCTATAATTTAAATCACAGTGTTATGTGATTCACCTCTTGTGAGACCGGTAAAGCCATCAGAGGGTCAATTACATTTTTTTAATTAGCTTAATACGTAAAGATGAATCAATTAAATAGACTTGGTACATACTTATGTCCATTTTTTTTGCGGACCATAAACCAAGTTTCTGTTAATGACAAACTCTGGTAATACAAACAGATTCGTTTTCTTATTACGGTTAAAAATTTCAATCCTAGTTTTTGTATAAAATTATGAAATATCCTGACAGCCATATATCTTAATTTTGACAGTTAAACTAGCCTAAAATTATACTTGTAAGTTGTAACTAAAGTGGCCCAAGTATGACTATTTAGTTTTTCCACATGACAGAAAAAACTATGGATGAAAATCATATGCAGATTACATGACTATAATAATTTTGAAAGAAAATATATATTGAGGGATATAATATTAGAGATAAATATGAGGCCCAAGCCCGGTATGTAGGCTTCAGGTCTAAACTGGTTTTTATGTATTGTCTTTATATAGTGCATCAATAAAACGTATCTCCGAAGGAGTTTTCCATCATTGAAAATGGTATCATGAGCAGGTTTTATGCTAAAACCTAATCGACTGCCATAAACCACTGTCTTTATGCCATCCCGTCATACCTTTTTTATCTGCCACCTATTATCTCTTTGTTAATTTTGGTGGACCACTGGAAGGAAAAAGAGATCCCAACCGACACATCCTTCACAACTGGGAGGCGATTTGTACACTATTTATTATTTCCATCCACTATTAAATCATGCATAGCAGTGTTGTATTGTGTGCATCACTGGTGTAATTTAGTGGTAGATGGCAAAAATAAAATGGTGTACAAATCACTCCCCTAAATGCCAACCAACACTTTTCTTTTAAATATTTACAGAATATAAGGTATTCATTGATATATTATTCTTGTTCTTGGCAATCGTGCATAGATAATAAACAAATGAAGGTTAGGAGTTCTTTTTGTTCCTCATGTCTAAATCACAACAGAAATAAAAGTTATAAGGCTCGATGCAGTAAGCTTTTGCGATCGACTAACTCGATCGATCGCTTGTCGATCGCCTTAATGTGGCTAGTCGATCGAGTCCCATCTTTTCCCAAACTTGGTCGTCCTCACGATCGAGTTGGTTGGCCATTTAATTTGCAAAAAGTGAGTTTAAAAAGAATCCGAACGTTGCAAATCAGTTTCAAAAAAAAAAGAATCCGAACGTTTAAAAAGAAAAATCCGACCGTTTGGGTTAAAAAAAAATCTACTAAACTACCCTATAAATACACAACATATTAACACACTTAAATTCACAAATCTCATTACACACATTCTCTATATTCTTTCCACACTATGAGTTTTAATTCTTACGAGCTATTCATTGCCGATTCGTCATCGGATGATGAAAATGAAGTTAGTAGCGAGTTTATGATGTTTGCGGAAGAGTGTTGGCAGGCTTTTCAAGCGTCACAAACTAAACTCTCAAGAAACCAAGTTACTAGGGATCGTTTGGGTGCTCATAACCGTTTAGTGGCTGCTTACTTCAGCGAGACCCCCAGATACGGCGATCAAGCATTCCATGATAGTTTCCGAATGAGCCGACGACTATTCACACGAATTGTCCGAGATATAACCAATCATTCACCTTATTTCCAACAAACTCCTAGTTGTGTAGGCGTACTTGGTATTTCTCCATTGATGAAGTGTATTTCGTCAATCCGTCAATTGGCATACGGAGTCAATGCTGATGCTCTAGACGAATACGTGCAAATGGGTGCGTGAACAATTCGTGAGTGTCTCCAAAAATTTTGCGAGGCCATAATGGAGTTATATGGTGCAGAGTATTTGCAAAATCCGACGGTTACTGACATTGACAGACTCTATGCTCATCACTACGAATGTCTTGGGTTTCCTGGGATGATAGGAAGCATTGATTGTACAGATTGGTCGTGGGAGAATTGCCCACATGCTTTAAAAGCTCAATTTTGTAGGGGTAATCACGGGAAAACTCCTTTCATTTTATTGGAAGCGATCGCGTCCCAAGATTTATGGATTTGGCATGCGTTCTTTGGTGTCGCCGGGATGAATAACGACGTAAATGTTTTACGTGCATCGCCTCTTTTCAATGATCTCAAAACGGGGAGAGCACCGGATGTGGAATTCGTTGCTAACGGCGTGCCTTATAAATGCGGATATTATCTTACTAATTGGATATATCTGGAATACTCGTTTATTATGAAGTCCATTAAAAATCCAGGGACGAATGATCACACACGAATATTGTATAAGACGATGCACAAAGCAACAAGAAAAGATGTGGAACGTGCTTTTGGTGTACCAAAGAGGAAGTGACTAATGATTAAACATCCGGCTAAAGGGTTTGTATAACAACCCGTAAAATTTGGATTATTATAATAATATTTATTACGTTAGAAAATTTAAATCGATTATTTTCCGTCAGTTGTCAATATTTAGATCTAAAAACGAGAGGTCATCTCGTTAATTTAGAGAATCACGGCACCGCACGCATACCGACACCAAATTAGTGACGGCAAACAGTTATAATCTAAATCCTAAGTAATAATAATACCATATTATTACGCTCGTTAAAACGTTTCCAAAAGTAAAATTTTTATATTTTACAGGTACCGGGAAGGTATAATTTCACGGAGATTCGAGATAACCGGGTACAAATTGTACTGTATTGTATAATAAAACAAATAATAAAACACATCCTATTCCCCTACCCCACATGTACCATCGTTTTCAATCTGGCATCTGTCTCTCACCTCTTCCCAGCGACAATCACACAAAAGGGTAGTTTCCTCCCTCCTCTCCCTAGTCAACGCCAAAAGCACCACCTTCAACCTTCTGCTTTTGACTCTACTCCTCCCTAGGCGGTCAGGTGATGGTGCTAAAGACGGCAGTGGAAAACGACAAGTGCCAAGAAAGGATACACCCCCCATTCGAGGTCAAGAAGACTAGAGTCTCTCCTTCCAATTACTCATCTATAAATAAGATGCAACCTTTCACAGGTTCTTCACTTATCACACTCAAACACTCAAAATTAGGGTTCCTCTGAATCAAAGGGGTTTTCGAAATTGAGTTGGGGGTTTCGTTATTGGATGCATAAGGGAGGCTTTCCAAGTGGTTAATTGTTCCAATTCATCCCGAGTCTCCTCCGATTGAGCTTGTGGTTTTCGGTGCTCATACCCATTCGACCCATAAGAATTAGTGTAAGGACATTCAATTGTTATCTTGTTGAATTCGTTAAGTTGTAATTTCCTTTGTCCTAATCGAATTTATAATCCTTCTTGTTCATACCCAATGGTAATAATAAATTTGAAGATGATTTGATTAAGTTAAAATGGTATGACATAGTGTTGTTGTTGTTAAGGTGTGGCAAACTAAAAAGAAATCATACTCTTTAAAATTTGTATTGGCTTATCTCGACTGCTTATCAGATTCGGCTTATTTTCTTTTGCTTATTGAGTTGCCTCGAGTGTGAAGCATATCTGCTTGAAGGGCATTAGTTTTGGTTGTCATTGGTTTGGCTCGTACAACCCTACGCCATAAGGGTAACGAGATACGGGATCGATTTGGGTTGTACCCAACTGTTATATAACACTAGTCGCGTTAGATTGTTACTACCTCCGTCCCATAATAATTGTCCACTTTGACTTTTTCAAGTCTTTTTTGTTCAATTTTGACCATAAATATTTTTATTTGTATAATATAATACTTGATGAAAAATATATGAATAGATTGGGTTTTAAATGTATTTTTATTTGGTATAATTTTCATCAAGTATTATATAACACAAATAAAAATATAAATGGTCAAAGTTAAACAAAAAAGACTCATAAATAGTAAAAGTGGACAATTATTATGGGACGGAGGTAGTAATATTTTTTATTGTTTTGTTGCGGGTACAAGTTCGCAGAATGTTTTTGACGGAATTGGAATCTGTTTAAGGAATTGGAATGTGAAGGAATGGAATGTTTGAAATTGAAATCCTTAGGGCCCGTTTGGTTCGGCGGAATCCTAAGGATTCTGGTGGAATTGGAATCCAATTCCATTTCATAACGTGTTTGGTTGAAAATTTTAAAGAATTTAGAATCTGAATTCCATTCCTTACTGTGTTTGGTTGGCAAACGGAATGAAATGAAATTCCTTCAAAATCCCATATATATGGAATTCAACATTCCATGTCAATATGAGAAGGATTGTTTACAATTCCATAGAATTCATATTATTATTATTATTATTATTATTATTATTATTATTATTATTATTATTATTATTATTATTATTTATTATTATTATTATTATTATTTATTTATTTATTTTATTTTTATTTTTTATTTTTATTTTTATTGTTATTTTTTTTAATTTTTAATTTTTGTTTTTATTTATTTTTTTATTTTTATTTATTATTATTATTATTATTATTATTATTATTATCGATCATTTAATTATTATTGTTATTATTATTACTACCTCCGTCCCATATTGACTGTCCTGTTTGACTTTTTTAAGTATTTATTTCTCAACTTTGACCTTAAATATTTTTGTTTTTGTTATATAATACTTGATGAAAGTTATATCAATGAAAATATAATTAAACCTACATTATATTCATATATTTTGCATCAAGTATTATATAGCACAAATAAAAATATTCAAGGTCAAAGTTGAAAAAAAAAAATTTAAAAGTCAAACAGGACAGTTAATATGGGACGGAGGGAGTATTATTTTATAAACAACCATGTTATTAAGATTTAAAAATTATTATTTAGTTAAAATTGAATATAAATTATTATTTATTAAAAAAAATTATTATTATTATATTAAAATTTTTTTTTCAAAATTTAATATAATTTATTTATAGCTTACTTTTTTAATTTATACTTTAAAAAACACAATTTTATTTTATATAAAAAAATTATTTATTTAATATATTAGTTTATATAATATTATTTAAAAAATTATTATTATAATTAGATAAGTAATTTATTTATTAAATAATATTTAGTTTATTAATTTTAAACTAAAATTAAATTTTAAATATTTTAATTTAATTGTTTTTTCTCATTTCATTCTTCCAACCAAACATGCACTAGTATTTGCATATTTCAATTTCGTCAGATTTTAAATCCTAAGGATTTCAATTTCTAACATTTCATTCCTTCACATTCCAATTCCTTAAACAGATTCCAATTCCGTCAAAAACATTCTGCGAACCAAACGAGCCCTTAGGATTTAAAATCTGACGGAATTGAAATTTGCAAATACTAGCGCATGTTTGGTTGGAAGAATGAAATGAGAAAAAACAATTTTATTAAAATATTTAAAATTAAATTTTAGTTTAAGATTAATAAACTAAATATTATTTAATAAATAAATTACTTATCAAATTATAATAATAATTTTTTAAATAATATTATATAAACTAATATATTAAATAAATATTTTTTATATAAAATACAATTGTATTTTTTAGAGTATAAATTAAAAAAGTAAGCTATAAATAAATTAAATTTAATTTTAAATAAATAATAATTTTTAAATATAATAATAATAAATTTTTTTAAATAAATAATAATTTATATTCAATAATAAATAAATAATAATTTTTAAATTTTAATAACGTGGTTGTTTATAAAAAATAGTAATAATAACAATAATAATTAAATGATCGTTTATAATAAAAATAATAATAATAAAAATAAAATAATAATAATAATAATAATAATAATAATAATAATAATAATAATAATAATAATAATAATAATAATAATAATAATAATAATAATAATAATAATAATAGCAATGACAATGATAAAGATAATATGAATTCCATGGAATTGTAAACAATCCCTCTCATATTGCCATGGAATGTTGAATTCCATATATATGGGATTTTGAAGGAATTTCATTCCATTCCATTTGCCAACCAAACACAGCAAGGAATGGAATTCAGATTCCAAATTCTTTAAAATTTTCAACCAAACACGTTATGAAATGGAATTGGATTCCAATTCCACCAGAATCCTTAGGATTCCGCCGAACCAAACGGGCCCTAATTGTTTCGAGTCACCTTTGAATTATGTGCATTCGTTGTTTTTTTGTTGTTTCTTTTCCTGTTATTGAGTTGGGTTGATCTCGAACTGAAGTTTCGTAACGACTTGATCCTTATCTTGTGTCAGTGAATGGTTTTGATTCACTAATCTTGTGGCTACTTTTTTTTGCCTCGGTGTGGTTTAACTAAAACACAACCAGCCTCGTGTATTAATTTCGGTAAGAAAGGAGAACCCCGATAAGGTATTATGTTACTCTTGTTATCCCCTCGTGTAAATCCAGGTGTCTCGGCCATGGTTGGGTCCGTTCGTAACTTTGCTCCTTGGTTAGTCCTCCTCGCGTCAAAAATCACCACCACACCAACTGTGCACAAACTGATTGAGTAAAAAAAATATGTGTGGGCCTGAAGACCAGATTTATAAAAAAGGGGGGGGGGGGGGGGGTGCTTGTTTGTTGGGCCGAAGCCCATACAAGTTTAAGGGTCTGTTTGGCATTAAGCAGCCCACTCAGGTGTTGGGTCCGTTCACCATCTTCCTCCTCGTCCCGATTCGCCACCCATGGCGTACCATTGCACTCGACATAAATCAATCTCACGTCTCGTTTAGTATTATTATACCGTTAATATTGTTGAAGGCACGAGTCACAAACTAATTAAGGAAAATGTAAACGATACAAATGGAAAACAGGTCATTTGAAATAAATTATTATGGTTACTCGTAACTAAAATAGAAACAATTTACACATCTAATTATTAATACTGCAAAGCCTGTAATATATATACCTACAATCGTTAAACAGGATATAAAACTCAATTATATCAATATTTGACAAACCAATTAAATAGAAGGATTACCCACGGGTTATACCTATTTTTCAATAAACTAATTTTACGATTTATAAACAAGATATATTACTTGAAAACTTATATTGTGATATATTTATTAGTCGGGGATATATACAACTTTTTGAGATATATTGGTATTTGAACTATAATTATTAAAAACCTACATTGTATTTTTCTAATACAATTTACACATGAATCAAATTAAGATTTAGTTTCCTTTATAATAAATTTATACTAAATATTCTAAATACACACACACACACACACACACATATATATATATATATATATATATATATATATATATATATATATATATATATATATATATATATATATATATATATATATATATATAATGAGAAGTGATTTTTTTGTGAGAACGCGAGAAGTGATCTTGACCCTCCATTTAATCTCTCATTTTTTTTTAATCTGATGGCCACGATCAATCATAATTTTTACACTAAAATCTAATGGCTAGTATAAAACATAAAAACACACACATCTCACTTTTAAATATGTGAAAACACAGATACTCTCTCAACATTCATCAACACCAACTTTCACCATAGTCATCGCCGAATTTCCACCTCAATCATCGCCGATCACCACCGTTCACCGCCGTAATCATCACCGATAACCACCGTCCACCGCCGTAATCATCACCGATAACCACCGTCCACCTCAATCATCGCCGATCACCACCATCCACCGCCGATAATCATCATCACTTATCACGATCATCATCATTAAAAAATAAATAGTATCAAGGTATTGAGTAATTCTGAAGTAAGCTTTTGATTCATATATTTCTTTTGATTCAGTGATTTGTTATGTTCTTGAATAATTTAGATGATTACATAAACTTGATGAAAAAATGAAAGATGAACATGTCTTTTGCTGATGGTTTGTCAATGTACACTACGTGTTCGATGAAATGCTAGTTGTTTTCACATGTGAAGAAAATGAAAGATGAACATGCCTTTTTGCTGATGATTGATGTTTTTTCATCTGATTATTTAGCTAAGTTCATGTACTAAAACTTCCCATGCGTTCCAAGGTCGTTGAAACTGATCTAACTTTTTTATTAAATTATTTTGCATATCATCAATGTCTAGATGGTGTTAACACTAACACGAAAGTGGTCATTAGTTATGTGATCTGGCAAATATGAAATAATATACACCAATTTTGAAGTTCAATAGAATAGTAGATTTGTCCTTTACGACTTGATTTGTGTTGATGGCTTTAATAAGGTAATGAAATTTGAGAGGCTTTAAATAAGGTATCAAATACCCTCACATGTGAAGAAATAAGATATCGAATATCTTCACATGTGAAGAAAATTGATCGAATATCTTCACATGTGAAGAAATAAGGTATCGAAAATCTCCACATGTGAAGACATAAGGTATCAAATATCTTCACATGTGAAGAAATATTGTATCGAATATCTTCACATGTGAAGAAATAAGGTATCGAATATCTCCACATGTGAAGACATAAGGTATCGAATATCTTCACATGTGAAGAAATATTATATCGAATATCTTCACATGTGAAGAAATAAGGTATCGAATATCTCCACATGTGAAGACATAAGGTATTGAATATCTTCACATGTGAAGAAATATTGTATCGAATATCTCACATGTGAATAAATATTGTATCGAATATCTTCACATGTGAAGAAATAAGGTATCGAATATCTTCACATGTTAAGAAATAAGGTATCGAATATCCTCACATGTGAAGAAATTTGCTTAAAACTTGATTTGTGTCTGTTATCGTATTTGATATTGAGACCACTGGCTTTAGTAGAATTAAGGACATGGTCATTGAGATTGCAATGCATGATCTTAGTGGGGGAGAAAATAGTACCATTGAGACACTTGTAAATCCTCTTAAGCGTATCTGGAACACATCAATCCATAATATTTCAGATGATATGGTCACGTCACCAACCGTCCCAAGGTACCATTTATAATCTTAATTATTATGTTTTGTGTATTTGTATAATTGTTCATGTTTGCTAGATATAGGAAAACAAAATCTGATTTGCTAGATATAGGTAACATAAAAATTTCGCAAACATGAAGATAACCAGATTTTGTTTGCCTATATCTTCCAGAACATAATCAGATTTTTTAGGTAGAATGGAGCTATTATAAGCATGTTTCGCGAAATTTTTAAAATTTGAAATAAAATATGAAGAACTGATGTTTACATGAACATGTGCAGGATGAAAGAGTTAATACCCATCTTGGTGCAGTATATCCAAAGCCGACAGAAACCTGGTGGTCAAGTAATATTAGTTGCTCACAATGCTAAGACTTTTGATGTCCCTTTTCTAAAGGAAGAATTCAGGCGTCACTCCTGTGAACTCCCACCAACTGGTTATTTTTGGACACAGTGCTTCTTGCTCGTAAACTTTTAAAATCAGGTCAGTCTCTATCTCTTTTCTTGGAATTATGCGGATTTGTGATGTTTGGCTAATTTCGATTAGTAGTGCGTCATTAAAATCGATCATGTTTCTTATTATATCTTTATTTAGGTGTCGAATAATCATTATTTGGATAACCATTCACATAGCTGCAACAAAACTCATATTCGCTGGAATGGCGTCAAACTCACTTACCATATATCATTTAAGTAAACCAAGGTTTTTTTTTTTTTGCTCAACTTGAATAGGAATAAGCACATCCAAACACTATCTTTTATTGATTGTTCTGTTTACGATTGTGTGAATCTTGAATATGACATAATTAGTTTCAAGTCACACTTTGTTAGGATTTGGAAAATCCAGTAGTTAAAGTCTCGGTCACCTCAAGTATATGTATTCGTTAGAAAGCTCGTAGTCGTAGTTATTTAATGTTAAGTAGTATTTAGTTAAGTAACACCGTGGAGGACGGACGGGTCTTTACCACATACCCTGATCCAGCGATAGGTGGCGATTTGTGTAAGACTATAAATACTCTCTACCTTCCAAGGTAGAGAGTTGGAGCTCATAATAAGATTTTTCTTTCTCTCACTAAAGTTCCCTAAACCTCTAACTTTCTCTCTATAGAACTCATAATACGCCTATTTGATCTTATGGTTTAGTGTGTTTGTGAAATCCAATATGTTACAAATGGTATCAAGAGCCATGGTTTGATCATCTCTTACATATCTTTGGATTTCTAGTGACTTTTAGGTGGTTTTAGAGTTTGAAAAATTTTAGTGGTTTTTGCATCATTTGGATCATTTCTAGTGTTAAAGTTTGAATCTTGGGTGTATTTCTGTGTTTAGAATCATTGTATGTGCTTGGGTTTTGATTTGGTATGCTTGAATCATCGTGGTTGAGCTTGTTTTGGATTTAAAAGAGTGTTTTTGAAGTTTTTCTTGGTAGCGACTTGGTTCTCGTTGTGATATTCATCGTAGCGACTTGCTTCAGCAAAAGTTAGCGAGTTACAGTGTTAATTGTTAGCGACTTGAGCCTAGCGACTTGTCTATTGAGACAAGCCGACAAATAGCACAAGTTAGTGGATTCTCCACTACGGCTAGCGACTTGGTGAGGTTAGCGACTTGCTTCAGAAATTGTTAGCGAGTTGTAGTGTAAATTGTTAGCGACTTGATACTAGCGACTTGGTGCTTAGCGAGTTGTTCTTTAGCAACTTGACTGTGTCTAGCGACTTGGTGCTTAGCGACTTGATTCACAGCGACTTGAGGCTTAGCGAGTTGCTACTTAGCGACTTGGTTCAAGGGTTATAGCGACTTGGTTGATTTTTACGAAGAAGAAGTTTGACCAAAGTTGACCTTTTACGTCAAAACTTCAAACGGCCATAACTTTTGATCCGTAACTCCATTTTCAGCGAAATACCTGTCAAAACGACCAGAACAGGCTGAATATTGTGAGGTTTTACAACGAAGTCGTGAAACGAATTTTTCGAGGCCCAAATCCCCTCCGAAAGGAAGTTATTGAGGTTTTAAGTTTTTAGACCTAAAAATTCTCGGGAAAATCGTGCAACAACCAATCCAAATCTCAACTAAACAACATATCAGCTAATCCTTCCAAAGCATAGAACACAAACTCATTCCCGATCCAATGTTCAAACAAGCTGATGCTGATGCAGTCATGGGACATTTCATCAATCAACTGGCTCTTATGGTTAAACAAAACTTGACTCTCAATCCACATACCAACAGTCTTCACACTAACAATGAGATCAGAACTGCATCCAACCTTCACAATCATGCGGTTGTCAGAGATAAGAAGGTTATGGTGCAACCAGTTCAAGAAAGGCAGTATGAACAGGGAAGAGGTGGAGTTGGTAGAGGTTATGTTGCAAATCAGAATCGGGAAAGGATTGAAAATCAAGGTCAAGCAAAGCCAATTAAGTGCTACAACTGTGGTGGTGAGGGACATATTGCTAGGAACTGCACATCTCCAAAACGTCCACAGAATGCAGAATACTTCAGAGACAAGATCCTGCTTGTGCAAGCTCAGGATAATGGAGCCGCTTTGGATGAAGAGGAGTTGTTGTTTCTTGCTGAGGGAAATGCCCGAACCTATGATGCTGATGTTGATGAACTGCCGATTCAGGAGATAGGTCATAATCATCAGAATGCCTTTCAAGTAGCTGATTGTGATGCATTTGACTCTGATGTAGATGATGAACCTACTGCTCAAACAATCTTCATGGCTAGCATTTCTCCTATGGTGTCTCCAAGGGTCTCTCCTCCACAACTAACTGTTCCATCCAAAGACAAAATCATTTCAGAGGTATTAAAACTATATGATGATGTTGATGAGCAAAAGATGCATAATGAAGTACAATCTCTTGAGACTTATGAATCAGATATTGATAATGTGGGTAATAGCAATGTTGTCCCATATGATCAATATGTGAAGCAAAGTGAAAGTGAGATTGTACCAAGTAATGCATCTTCTGCAGTCAATGATGACTATGTCTTTGATGAATTCACTGCATGTGCCCCTGATGATTCTATTGTCTCTGAACTGAATGCCTATAAAGAACGTGTTGCTATTTATGAACAACGTGCTAAATTTGAGTTGACCACTCGTGAGCAGGAAATGGATGACCAAATGCGTACAATCATTAGAAAAAGTAATTTTAGAGAAGAAGTATTAAAACAAGAGTTAAACTCCTTACAAGAAAAGCTTTCTAAAACTGCTAAGCAAAAACAAGAACTTCAAGAAAATGTGAAAAAGCTTAAGCAAGAATTCAATGCTAAGGAATCAAAACTTTTGAAAGATTTTTCTAATCTGAAAACTTTGAAAAACAAGCTTGAAAACAAGTTGTACGTAGAAGGGAACACCATTCAGACTGCTCACATGATCACTAAGCATAGAGTCTTAAGCGATAAGCATAGCATTCCACTTGTTGAGGAACCAAATCCAGAGGTCATTAAAAAGGCTAGAAATGCTCATAAGGTACTTAACGATGGCAATGAAATCCTTAAGCCTAGACAGAAACCTAGTTGCGCTGAGTGCACTGAGGATGATAAGAAATCAGATGAAGTCACTAGGGAGAAGATGAACAAGAAACTAGATGATCCTAAATGTAAAGAGAAGAAAAAAATTATCACACCACATGATTACAAAAAGGAGAATTGGATCTCCTTGAACAAGTTTAAGCCTCAGACATTGTTAACCCCCGAACAAGTGCTCTGGAAAAAGGATTTAGATAAGCTAAAAGCAGAGAATCTTGTTGTAACAAACCCCGCCTTTAGGAAAATGCCTTCAGCGACTGTGTATCCTCCCAATACACCAATGCATTTAGTTCCTAGGACTATTGCCACTAAAAGCAAGACCTTAATCAGTCAATATGTTATTTTTCAACTATTTGTTGATTTTGAGAAAACTTGTAAGAAATGGATCACACCAACTGGTATAACTGAAGGGTAAAGGGGTTTTGAGCAAACGAAAGAATGTTATTTAACTGAAGTCATGGCCTTCTTTAAACAACTAAAAGATCAATTTGAAAGTCTTAAAAAGGGAATGAATTTAGACATTAAAGAAATGAAAAAAGAATTTGATGCAATGATCGTTGAGGTTAGTGACTATGAGCAAGAATTAAAATATAATGAGATTGAGAGGAAGAACTTGCATACACTGAATGAGAATCTGATTTCTAAATGTGTTGCTCAAGATGTGTTTTTCACTGCTACAAATTGTTCCATTAATGCTTCTCAATTTCATGAATTATCTGTTGCTCTGAAAGTCTCCCATGATCGTGTCATTGAGCTTGAGAAAACTAACTCTAAATTGCATGAGAAAGTTGAACAGGATGATCATGATAACCTGGTGAAACAGTTTTCTAAATTGGAAGTTGAGCATCTTGCTTTGCAATTAAAATATCAACATCTAAAAGAAAATGTTAAAACTTCAAATATCAAGACATCTTCTGATGCTCCTGAGTTTGATGTAGTTTTCAATTTTGAAATCAACAAACGTGATGAACATATTCGAGCTCATTGCCACACGATCAAAAGATTGAAAGCCCAAATTTCACAACTGAAAGGTGAAAAGAAGGATGTGACTAGTTCCCATATGCCTCCACCTTTAGATTCTCAGAATTTCCAACTTCAAAACATTATTGATAACTTGCAAAAAGAAAATAATTGTTTTAATGCTGAAATTTCAAAGGTTAATGATCAACACAAAGAGTTATGTGATTCATTTAGAGTTAATCATGATAAAAAAATTGAAAAGATAACTTCTTTACTTAACGAGATTGAGAATCTGAAGCGTGAGGTGAAAGGAAAGTTGCCAATCCCCAATTGCAAATATTCTGTTCCTAAGGTTTCTGCTTGTGATAACTATGCTATCGATATGTTATATATTCCCCCACCCATTAGGAATAATGAACTTGCACATAAAGCATATCTCTCATACCTTAAGGAAAGTTTGAAGGGTCTCCGTGAGATTGTTGAAGATGAAAGATTCGAAAAACCTTTTGATAGTACTATAGCCTATGCCTGCATGGATGCCAAACGATCTCAGGAACTCTTAGAGTATGTAATTGTCACAAGTCCGAAATCTAACAATAGGCGAGATAGAATAGTTGTGCCTAGTTCTATGCCTAAAGCCAAGCATGTGACCCTTGATATGCCTTGTTCCACGTCGAAATTCAAGCAAGCAACCTGTGATGTGCCTCCTAAAATTTCAGATCCCAGCACTTCTAGACCAGGAATGCAGAAAGTAGTGAAGCCATGTAATGTTCCCATCGTTACTTCTACAGATGTTAAGATTGACACTAAAGTTAGCGGGTCAAAACCTAGAAGCAATGCAAAGAAGGATAGGATTACGCAAACTAAAAGTGATCATGATAAGGAAGTGAAAGAACACCATAGGGACAAGAAGTTTGATTTGAACAAAAAGAATCGTGTTAGTTCTAGTATTAGCTCTAAGCTTACTAAAATTAATTCGAGGCCTTATGCTGTCTGCAAAACATGTAAAAAATGTTTAATTTCTGGTAATCATGATAAATGTGATGTGTTATTTCTGAGGTCTAAGATTCATAACCCAGTTAAGAAAGTTTGGAGAGCGAAACAGATTAAGCAATCCTGGAAACCTACAGGGAATGTGTTTAAAAATGTAGGATTTCAGTGGAAGCCCACAGGTCGAATATTAACGCATGGCAAACCTTACCCCTTAGCTAGATCCACTATGCCTAGAATAGTGCCTGTTAAGGTTTGGAAGCCAAATGGTAGAATAATCCCATTAAGCACAAAATGTCATTTGACCAAGTCTGATGCTTCTACTAGTTCAGCTCCTAGTGATAATGCCATTACATCTAGGGTTTCTACTGATTCAAAGATTGCTTGTGCTAACTAAAAGGAACCCATCAGCATGTGGGGATCCAATGTTTCCAATTCTCTGTCTTCGTCTGTTGTCCAAAGCAGGTCGTACAAATCGTCCCTTGGTATTTGGATTCGGGCGGCTCTAAACATATGACTGGGCTCTTAACAATGACGTCTGTTCACATCAGTTCAGGCCTCGTACTTCATCATTATGGCGTATGCAGATAACACTTCAGGCCCCGTTCCTCAAAGAAAAGAAAAGTGTACGCCTCAGTGCGCTTTATCTTCAGAAGAAGAGAAATCTTCATTTTTATGACCATTCTCATCGACATTCTTCATCAACAAGCTTCATGTTTTTCCATGCCCATTCAATCCTCAAGTGGATCTCCATTCATTGGTATACATTCTTATTCACTTGATCAATCAAAAATGGCAAACTTCATTTGCAATTTTTGAGGGGGAGAAGAGGGAATATACTACATGGTGATGGATGCTTGAGTTATGGTCATACGACTCTCCAACGCCTAATGTCTTCACTCACTAAGGATAACTGGGATATACTATTTGGGATTCATTGTTTTTCAAGAGATGTTTGATGAGTACTTCCAATCTCCAACGAATATTGATCATCCAGTTTCTTAAGCTCATGCTCCGGTTCCTACTGACTCAACTGGTTCACCATATAAGAAGTACTTCTCGGAATTCTCAAGAAACCTCATCTCCAGTTACTTCACAAGGCGTGGATAATGACTATCATAATCTTTTCAGTTGCACTCATGAATAGTGATCTGCTCTTTGGTATCCCTTTGCCAAATCTTCACGGATCATTGTTTCATTGTTCTTTCCTAAATGTGCACTCTGTAAATCAACCACATGAACATTAAGGAAAATGACTTCCTCATCCGCTTAAAAACATTTTTGGTGAATCTTCCAGATCAGTTTCTACATGTATACCTTAAGGAAGAATGCATTGATGTTGAGGAATCATTTGTTCCGGTTCATTCAGTGGGTCAATGTACATCCGATTGTATGTTGTTTTTCACGTGTTAGGCATTTGACACAAGTTGATGACTTCGGAGTTAATCATTTATCACTTATTTGAGATTGAAGTTGACCTTCAACAAAGGCGTGTTCTTATTTGATAACTTGCTCGGGCTTAAGATTTTGAGTTGAAGACTTAGTTTATCTAGTTACCAGCAGTCGGGGTGGTTGGTTGTAGACCTGGTTAACTATCACTATTAAGAGTTACGTTGTTTTACTCAGTGTCACATGCAGATGACGATGTGGATAATCTCAAGAGGTGTTAATGTCTCATACTTTGTTTGAGTTGTGAGTACTTAGAGATTTGATTGAAGCATAGATTCTTGACACCGTTCTTTCATCATTAAAGTGCAAGCTTAAGATACAAATGCGGGGAATTCGACTTCTATTTCAAGTTTGGTATATCGGGTTTTCTTCATCAGTGGTCACTTCAAATTGTCTACGAATGGGTTGATAAAGATAGTCAGAGAGAGTTTCTATAGCAGTTGATTCTCACAAGATTCATTTGAGCTAATTTTTGTTCTTCTCTATTTCAAGAATATTTGGTATGAATGATGTGTTGCTGATTCTGAGGTATCAAAACCAGCAAGGGGGAAGGAGACATATATCTAAACACACAACGAGTACACGTGATGAACCTAATACTTCGTCTCTATTGAAGCAATCCCGGGAAAGACAAATGTCATAACCGTAGAGAAATTCAGTGTTTACTCATAGCCTTTGGTGTGTTATTCTAACTATTTGGGGGAAGGATGTATTATTCCAACCATTTGGGAGGAAGTGGTCTCTGGAGACTTTTGGTATGTGTTACTTCAGTGTTCAGGTGGAAGAAATATGAGAAGAATATTTGGAGTATGAGATGATATTGCTTATCGACATCTTCAATATGATTTATGATAAAGTGGTTTCGGTTAGTACTTCATGTACACAATGTAATGATGATTCCAATGAGATCGCAACCATCAGGGGAGAGATATGTGTACATCAGGGTCGCACAACATATTCACATGATCGAGCCTAATCAGTTATTCCGGATTTTACATCCGCAGAGGAGATCAGTGATTCAACCAGTTACTGTGATGTCGTTGTCTCTACTCTGGTTGGGTACGTGTGTACATTATGGGCTGATTGGTTATATGGGAGATAACTGGAATGCACTTGGTAAAATGAAGATGTTGATGTATTGTTCCCCTGAATAGACAACTGGTCAATCTCGAAGAGTAATGTGCACATCGGGGACGCACAAAAGGTTCATGTGATCGGACTTCGTCAGTTATTCCGGATTTGATAATCACTGAGACGATCAATGCTTCAACTTGTTACTTCGGTGGTCTCGTGTTCTTCGGGGTGCTGAGCTTCATTCAATGAGACCGCTTATATTCGTTTCTGCTTCTTGGGAAAATGGTCTTTATTCTTAGTCTGTCGGTTTGGGGGGAAGCTGCCAAAGATTCACTTTTAGAAGGCTCAAGTTCTTGCGACGATTCAAGAGCCTCGAATGCTTTGGTGGTGAAAGTTTAAGAGATGATGACTTCTTTCTTCTACAGCGTGCTGTTCGATATCCTTATCTCGGTACTCAATCATCATCCTCTTAAACTAATTTATCTCTTGTAAATATTTATTCGAAAAACAAAATACAAAATTATAAAACCTTCAAAAAATCAAATAGAAAAATATAAAACTTTCAAAATCCATAAAAATTTGAAAAATTCAAAAAATCTTCAAAAAATATTGTCATTTTGTCATGTTTCTCTCGATTCGATAATATCTACGGTCTTGATGTTGTCATTCAAAGAATGACACGGGACTTTAGATGTTATTCGAATTTTTATTAAAAAAAAAAAAAATCAAAAAATCAAAAAAAAAAATTGGGAGAAAGAGAAAAAATGGTTTATTGACATTTCAGGCAATAACCCGCTTTTCAAAGATAGAACAGAGCCATACCTTATATTGATTTTCTAAATCCTTGCTCTGATTCTTTAAACTAATCTTTACTATCTTATGAAAACTAGTTGTTTTGAAAAATAACTTGGACTCTATTTTTGATAATCATCAGGACTTACAAGCTTGTCAAAATATCTATCTCCCAATCAACAACTTATGTCATTGATTGAGGGGGAGAATGATTTCAATTAAATCAAAAAGTTATTTGTCATACAATTATTTTCAAAAGATAATCATGCATGTCTATTCAATGGAGTTTAAAGTCTCAAAAACCGATCCTTATCAGTCAAAACGTTTTTCATAATCATGTCACATTTCTCCCTAAAAGCTTTCAAATTCAATTTAAATCTACAGAGATCACAAATCTCAAATGATTTGATAATTGTGATCGGGGGAGAATTTGTGATTTAAATTGGATTTAAACTGATAATTCGGTAAATGGTTTTATAAGGATGTACAAGCTCTCCTTCACACATGTGCCAAACGATTTCAAATTTTCCATGCACATGTTGAGGGGGAGCATCTATATTAAACCACAAATATTTGAAACGTGATCAATTTATCTCAATGTGCAGTCTTTTCCTAATATGTGCAAAACATTTTCAAACATCTATGCACATATTGAAGGGGAGTAAGCTTATGAAAACCTCATCCTTCCCCAAAATGCTTTATTTTCTTGATTTGATTAGGGAAGTGATGTTGATATTTTTTAGAAAATGGTATTCAAAGAAGTTAATTCTTTCTCTTGCCTCCGTGTGCAAAACGATTTCAAACACTTGATGCACATGTTGAGGGGGAGCTCTTGTTCTAAAAATATCAAAAACAATTCAGGTACAAAATGCTTTGATAATATATCATAAGTATCTGGATTGATTTTCAAATGGTTTTCAATTGGTTCCAATGGCAGATGAACAATACCAAATAGACCGACCAACTTTACTTTATGAATGGTGATATAAGGATGATAAGGTTAGGTATTTGTTCCCATGATCCGCCAGAACCGGAGGGATCTACCCAGGGACAATCCACTAGATAGTGTAGAAGTCCTTAGGTATATTGAAAAAAGGAGAAAAATGAGATATGGGAAGAGTGCCGACTGAGACTGAGCTAGTACTGGAATAAACCCAACAAGGTTCTAGCTATGAAGTCTCGGTAAGCACTGAAGGGGTTGAAGAATGAAAAAGAATTGAATGAGAAAAAGGGTGAAAATAAATAGCCCTCCATTTATTCAACCTTAGGGCAGAAACCGGGTTCAATTCATATGCTACTGGTGGTTACCAAGGTAACATCGGTATTGAAGACAAGACGTCATGGACCCAGTGACGTACTGCACTACATCTTCCCAAACCACTCAAGTTCCTCTCAAAAGGGCTTTTTTCATTCTCACGGGGAACCTACATAATCTATCAACTTTCTCTTAGAGATTGTTGATATTGAAGAAGGAGACCCTCTCCCTTGTCTCCGATATAGGATCCAAATATGCACAAATTGAGTATAGAGCCACGAGATCATCAATTAATCTCCTTAGGACACTTTCAATGAAGACTCTCTGTTTCACACAATGTGGAAAGAGAGATTATATCTTGAGTCCTACGCATTATCCTTGTGGTATTGCCAGAACATCCGAGTGATATGCAAACATATTCACAATAAAGATGGAAATCCTTCTGGAGCCAACATCTAACAAGCTCCTGGTAGGTGGCATGTGAGATCTATTCTATAGATCAACCATGTGACAACTGAACAGAAACAATGGAGCGATTCAATCTTTTGAATCAATCCTGGTTCAGGTTATGGATTGACGGATACCTTTGAAAAACCGGTCGTTGTGCTTAAAAACTCTTTTCTTTAGCACTTCAACCATGTACGAATATTTCATATCAAAAGGTGTTTATGATTGATAATTGATTTTCATTAAAACCTTCGTTGTATTGCAAAAAACAAAGTTCTATTGAGCAATACACGATTGTTTTTCAAATCTCTTTTCATCAATCAGTGAATCTCTATTCGCTGGTTCACTCACTACGTGTTGTCTTCTTTGAGACGTTCCGGTTTGAGAACAGCTAGAACAGCTGCGAAACCCTGTCAAGGAAATTCTTCAGAATTATACCTGATCACAAGCAGTACTTGTATGATCAAGCGGGAACCGTGGGCCTAGTACCTCAATTCAACGAAAGTGATCAAAGACACTTTCGTGCGATTTATTGCTAACTGTTGTATGCAGGTACGCCCTACGTTTGCAGCTGATCAGAATGAAGCGGTCAATCCATAGCCGCATGCTCACTCAACACATTCATCTCAAAAGAAATCATGATTAGTGCATCAATGACTCTAATATTTTCACTCCATGCTTCTGCTACGCTGCTGCTAATATCATGAATCAACGAAAGCTTCCGCTACTCTGATAAGAAGAAATCATGATCCAATATGCGAGCATGTCGGTCCAAAAAGTCACTACATCACATAATACCAACACCACAATGGATGAGTCAGAGATTTAATGTTGCTGATGATCTCAAAGCTGGCTCAAAACTCAGTATCACGTGGATCAGTTAAAGACCTCCACTCAGATTATCCTAAACATGCAAAAATGAAGAATCAAAGACTACGAGCTACAGAACAAGAATCCAAGAACAATCTCAATAATATATTTGTTTGTTTTCTATGTAATTTAAATGTATGTTTGAGGTGACCTCCCTTAGGGGGAGATTGTTAGGATTTGGAAAATCCAGTAGTTAAAGTCTCGGTCACCTCAAGTATATGTATTCGTTAGAAAGCTCGTAGTCGTAGTTATTTAATGTTAAGTAGTATTTAGTTAAGTAACACCGTGGAGGACGGACGGGTCTTTACCCACTGTATGCCTGATCCACAGCCCGATAGGTGGCGATTTATGTAAAGACTATAAATACTCTCTACCTTCCAAGGTAGAGAGTTGGAGCTCATAATAAGATTTTTCTTTCTCTCACTAAAGTTCTCTAAACCTCTAACTTTCTCTCTCTAGAACTCATAATACGCCTATTTGATCTTATGGTTTAGTGTGTTTGTGAAATCCAATATGTTACGCACTTCCAGACACCCCATATCTATCTATGTATGCACAAAGTCAGCAAATAATATTCGGTTGGTGTTTGGATAATATGAGCAGGAGTAGGTCTCGAGAATATGAGACTTGCAACCCTTAAGGAATATTATGGGATTCCAGAAATGAGTGTTGAGCATACATTGAGACTTTCACTGAGCGGAAAGGTATACAATTGTATTTACTAAAAAAATAAATTACAAAAAAGGTATCTTGATTTTCATTGTTTTTAGCATCTTGAGAAAGTCTTTGGATCAGAGAACTCTCATATTCTCAGAGTTCCATTCTGAACCAGAAAGGGTATTCTCCATAAATGGATCTCTCGTTTTGAGGTCTGGCCATACATTGAGACTTTCACTGAGGTAATATCCTATTTTTTAACTTGGCATATTCATTGATTATTTATTAAGATTTACTCCAGTTACTAATAGCGCTTTTGAGGGCTAATTAACTTAAGGATGTGGCAAAAGAAGTAACAGCAGAGCTACAGGCAAAACCAAATTTGATCATAGGTAACTACAGTGAGGGAAACCTGGTTGCCTCTTTTGCTTGCTCACAAGTTGGGTGTACTTACCTAAGCATGACATTTCCATAGTTACTAGTACTAGTTATTGTTACTTATTCATAGTTGGGTGATAAATTAAGTACTAATACATTGTCTGCTGCGGTTGTAGTGTACGATTGCCCACGCCTTGGAGAAAACCAAGTACCCCGATTCAGATATATACTGGAAGAACTTTGAGGAAAAGTATCACTTTTCATCTCAATTCACAGCCAATCTTATTGCCATGAATCACACTGACTTCATCATTACTAGTACTTTCCAAGAGATTGCGGGAAGGTATATTTTCCTATTCTCATTATCTTCACACTTTTTGTTTATAAATGAAAAGCCTAAATATAATGTGAGAAAATGGATAATGCAGCAAGGACACGGTTGGACAGTACGAGAGTCATACTACCTTACAATGCCTGGACTATACAGGGTGGTTCACGGGATCGATGTTTTTGACCCTAAGTTTAATATTGTCTCACCCGGTGCTGATATGGAGATCTACTACTCTTACACTGAGAAAGAAAAGATGCTCACTGCACTCCACCCTAAAATCGATGAACTTCTCTTCAGTTTTGTTGAGAACGATGAACACATGTATGTTTACTGCTTACACACGTCATGTGTTTATTATCTATGAGATCGTTTAAAATCCAAAATAACATTTTGGTGTTACATAGGTGTGTGTTGAAAGACAAGAATAATCCAATCCTATTCACAATGGCGCTATTGGACAATGTGAAGAACTTAACAGGACTGGTGGAGTGGTATTCCAAGAATGACAACCTTCATGAGTTGATGAACCTTGTTGTGGTTGGTGGTGATAGAAGGAAGGAATCTAAACATCTTGAAGAGAAAGCCTAGATGAAGAAAATGTACGAGCTCATTGAAAATTACAAACTCAACTGACAATATAGATGGATTTCTTCACAGATGAATAGAATGAGGAACGGAGAGTTGTATCATGTGATTGCAGACACACGGGGAGCATTTATCCAGCCTGCATTTTACAAGGCATTGGGTTGACTGTGATGGAGGCTATGACTTGCGGGTTGCCTACATTTGCAACACTTCATGGAGGACCTGCTTGGTGAAGGAGGATACGGATCAGTTTTTGAAGGGATCCTTGAAGATGACTCAAAAATTGCAGTAAAATGTCTTGAGGCCTTGGTCAGGTTAATTCATTCCTAGTTGAGGTTGAATCTTTTGGAAGCATTCACCATGTGAATCTAGTTTGACTCAGAGGATTCTGTGCTCGGAATTCACAACGGCTTCTTATGTATGATATCATGAGTAATGGGTCATTAGATCAGTGGATCTACCATGGAGATTGAGAACATGTACTAGAATGGGCATGTAGAAAGAAAATCATTCTTGATCATCAAAATGAGTTAGCACATTATCATCTTCTTGTTAGGTACTTCAAACTCTTTGTAGTTATCGAAGCTTTCGTCATCATCCTCGTCTCATGCAAATGGGTCAAAATCTGTAAAATCCTGATATGGGTCATAATGTAATGGGTCTGCTGATGTTTCTGGCTTTTCTAAGAAGTTGAGTTCATCTTCATTTTCTTCTTCATTAGTGTTGGTTTGTTTGGAGAGTGTGAAGTGAGAGAAAATGAGGTAAATAGGCAATTAATATTTTACCCAAAAATGATGCACAACCTTTGATTAAGAACACCTAAGTTTCGACCCAATATTCTTACAGAAAAAGTAGCTATCTGCTAATGTAAAATAAGCTTGTTTTTTAAATTAATCTAGCGAGCTAATATGTGAATAAACATATGATAAGATCCTTACCAAATAAGATATTCTTCGGTCAAACCGATGTCCATGCACTAACAACAAGCGTTCTAGAAACCTAAACTGAGATATTCTTGTATGTGTCAAAGTTGACTGGTTGGTATGGTTGTAAAATAGGTCTAAGTGGCTTGACCAGATATACTCTCTATCCATTTTTTTTCATTAATTGGGTGGTTTGCTAAATCTGTATACACAAACTATTAGTACAAGACTATATTATAATTCTAGTTTTGTGTGTTTTTGGAAGTTTAACATTTAGTTCTCAAGTCTTAAGTTTGCACAAATAACATTGCAAGAATTGCGCAGAGTTGGGTCGTGACTTGTAAAAGTTATCCCTGCACTGTTGGTGGTGACTTGTAAATCTGTTTTGCTAGTCAGCTTTCTGTTTATTCATGCCTAATAAGTCTAAACCCATTGTCACATGCTATTCAATCAGGCTAAATAGTGGACTAGTTATTTTGCAACTTATTACCCCCGTTTTTTTAATTGTCTTTAATGGCACATTGAAGATGTCTGATAGTTGGCTTGCCATGTCAAATCCTTATCAGACCAACTTAGATTATTTTACCAACTTGTCGCTTTCTTTTGTCTTATGTGATACATGCGCTTTCTCAGACCATAGTTACCTCTCTTGTTAAATCCATCTGTAATAGATTTGTTTTTTGTGCTGGAGACTAATAACACGAATTGTTTTGACAGGAAATTAACCTTGAAGGTCCGTCTTTGGACCAATTTCTAGAGCACTACATAGCAAATAACAGTTGGGTTGTAGAGAAGGGCCAAGGCATAGGCCAACTCATCTCGTTACCTGCAAATGAGTTTAATCATCCTGAGCTCAAGAGGAGTACCGCCGACAACATTCCATTGGATCACATTACTCGTATTTTCCCTTTTCTTGGTTGATCGATTTACATCTTTTGATATTAGCGCATCCAAATGGATTGGAATCAAACTTTTTCTTTTCTTATTTTCTGAAATTCTATCGAATGTATTTTGGATGCTTTTGAAAAGATTTAATTTCTTTATACTATTTGACATTGGCTTGCTGCCATATTTCTCATGGTCCTTGCTCAGGCCACAAAGAGTGGTATTCTGATTTTTTTTTGTTAAATAGTATATCGTGAAAGGTTTCTAATTCCCATGGTGTGCGAGATGGCAACTGTGTTAGTAGATTGCATTTAGATTATCTTGTGAATGTTGAACCAACTCCACTGGCTTATGTGGTCAATGCTAGAAAATCAAGATATACAACTTTGTTTATTCAGCAGTGTTTACTTAAATGGTACTGCTTTAAGCATGATTTAGATGCACTTGTAGTAGAATTTCTAATATTTAATAAGGGAACAGCTTAAGGCAGATTTGCTTGAACATGATATGAAGTATAAACCATTCAATGATAAGTATAATGGATAAGAACCATAAACCTTATTCAGATAAACTCTATCCTGTGGTGAATGTTATTCATAATCTTTATCCTGCTTCTCATACTGAGTTAATCAACTTTAATTTACATATATATGGGGCATATCTGAAATAACATATAACTTGATAAACTGTGTTGAACTATTAATCAGCTGGCCATTGAATATCTAAACACGTTTTCAGGTGATTCGTACATTGTCCAACATTCATAAGCACTATCCAATCTATGCCTTTCCAAGGGAAATAGATAGCAAGTGGTGTAATCATTTATACAGTAAATACACAGATTAAATCACTGCGTAACTCCCAAGGGTTATGACATCCTGGGTTTCTTTCTAGGGTGAGATTCGTCACGGTTATCATCATTTGCTTTTCCTTTTTGCATATTCTTTTTGGCGAGTATCTTGTTAATCTTGTGAGCTTGTTATTGATCTTTTGGTCTTTATTCTGATTTTTTGTATTGCGACCATCTTGCATCTTTACACCAAACTGAAATGCAGCTTTGGACATTGCTTCTTTTTGCTCATTGTATGTTGCCCATTCCTCTTCTGTCTCAAAGTCCCACCTATGAAGCCGCCCCTTTTCCTGCACAAGAATCATATATCACATACAAGCATCAAAGACTAATCCTAGACACGTATACAATAACTTGAGATTAATTTATTGTGGAACGAAAATGGTATAGCTAACTTTTTATTATTTTTATAGTACATGACACTGGAAGGGTAAAGAATAGGGAAGAAACACTTACTCATCCACGCATATCCATTTTGGACGAATCATCTTCATCATCACTACCCACAACCTCACGACTGTATTCTTGATAGCCTGCAAACACCATAATCGTAGTTGAGGAAACAAGGATGACTTTCATAAAACCACAAATTGGACTAGAACAAACCTCTGGCTCTGGGCAGTCAGCTTTGCTTCTGTAAACAGTGGTCGGAATATCATGAGAAAACCCACCCTCCTGTCTCGCATAAACATTTATGTTAGGCCTCCAACTGTCTTGTATTCTAAATACAATCCTGTGAAGATACGTGATATCAACACTTGATATTATGCCGCAACAAATGTAATTGCATAATAAAGCACAAGTTGTTTATCCCAAACTTGTTGAGCTAGGCTAAAAATGAAACCAACGGGAATTACAAATCCTTGAAACATAAAATAGAAGAAAAGAAGTTACCATGTCAAAAATGAAAGCCATTCATCCAGGGAGAAACATATCATTTTGCTTGACAGCAGTTTGAGGCTTCACATATCATTTTGAGGCTTCACTATCCACTGGTACACAGCCTACAACATAAATGAATTTGTAGTAAATGAGCAAAGCACATATACAGGACCTAGAGCCAACAAAGGGAATGCATGCTAGTCTAGAGGTTGAAGTCACCTTTGCATTAGCGGTGCGAAATGATCCAGGACGGTCTTCCTTGGAGGCTCTGTTTATCATGTATATATAAATGAGATAATGGTGTCACACATATAACAGTAGTTATCAAAATGCAAACATGCTTGCCTAGGCTTGCCATCAGTATTAGCATCTTTAGATTCTGGTTTCTTGACAATTTCGCTTCTGACTTTGTTGAGCAAAGAGTA
The DNA here is from genome assembly GCA_910596185.1 of Chrysanthemum makinoi. Classification (NCBI taxonomy): domain Eukaryota; kingdom Viridiplantae; phylum Streptophyta; class Magnoliopsida; order Asterales; family Asteraceae; genus Chrysanthemum; species Chrysanthemum makinoi. The sequence continues at coordinate 138,052,033 of OU343225.1, read as the reverse complement.
GTCCAAGCCTTTAACCAAATGTGTGTGCTCAACATCACCTGCATCACTTGTAAAAGGTTATACTGATTCAAGTAAAAATGAAGATAGCTAGAAACAATGTCCTGGTTTAACTAAAATCAAGTATGTCAAGAAACATAAATTAGTTGTGATATACTCCATTTGACTAGCTAGTTGAGGGTGGGCGCATGTGTATAAGATGGATGGTTCAAACTTATGATGGGATGATGTGTGAGTTAGTTTATCTGAGCAATGAATAAATAAAAATGAGGGCAATAAAATACTTTTTGAATGCTTTTTTTCACATATGATGATTATAGAAGCATAACCTTTACGCAAAATCAACCACATCAGTAGTTGTGTAACAATTTTACAGATATGAGTAGCTTTGTAAGAATTTGCCAGTTACAATAAAATACAATGAATCCAGGTCAACTATATATTCCATTCATGGCTTAACTTTAAAATAGCATCATAATCACACAATTATAATTGACACAAAGAATAATGGATTTTCTGGCTTTCACTCACCCAAATTAACATCAAATAGAGGTCTATTTCATAGCTAACAAAAACAACCCTGGTTAAGAAGGCTTCTTCATTCCATAGCACCCATCATTGATTCATTGTTTTCACATGTGAAAAAGTTGTTCACACATCTTAAAAAGCTACGAGACGTATATTTTCACATGTGAAGAAGTTCTTAAAAAGCGACGAGACGTATATTTTCACATGTGACAAAATTGTTCACACATCTTAAAAAGCTAAGAGACATATTTTCACATGTGAAGAAGTTCTAAAAAAGCTACACGACGTATATTTTCACATGTGACGAAGTTGTCCACACATCTTAAAAAGCTAAGAGACATATTTTCACATGTGAAGAAGTTCTTAAAAAGCTACGAGACGTATACTTTCACATGTGAAGAAGTTCTTAAAAAGCTACAAGACGTATATTTTCACATGTGAAGAAGTTCTTAAAAAGCTACAAGACGTATATTCCCTTCTTGTGGTTCAGCTAATAATAAGTCCTAACTTAGAAGTCCAACCTATCGTCACAAACTATCGTGTTCATACAAGGCTAGACTATAGGCGGTATTCCCATCTTGTGGTTCAGCTAATAATAGGTCCTAACTTAGAAGTCCAACCTATCGTCACATGTGAAAAATAACTCCCGTTTCCTCAAACATTTAGGTAAGACCTTAAAACTCATAAGAGGTGTCGGTACATGAACTCAGCTAATAATAGGTCATAGCTTAGAAGTTCAACCTATCGTCACATGTGAAAAAAACTATCGTCGCATGTGAAAAATAACTACCGTTTCATCAAACATCTATGTAATACCTTGAAACTCAGCTGATGTTTTCGCACATAATGTGATACCCCCTTATCCTAAGTATTTTTTATTTTTATCAAATAAGTTAGTTTTAAATCCTGCTATTTTCTAGCATTTGACTACAGTTTCCGGCTATGCCGAACATATCTCTTTTGCAAGGGAATTTGGGCATAATCCGCATATATGCTCTGCAACTTGAGGAGTGTTGATAAAGATTGGGTATATACATAGTTTGCTAATCTGTTTTCAGATCCTATGAAACTAACAAAAATGATTTTATATGATTGGTATCCCATTAATCATGTTGGTGTTGAGTTGAAGCATTTGAACCTATATGATGCAAGTGTGGTTAGTCAGCCTATGCATAACCAAAAGTTCATATGCAAACAAAATCTTGCAGTATCTCGAATGAACAGGACACTGAATCCTAATGGAAGGGAATAGAAAATTTGCTCTAGTGGCATACATGAATGCTAATATCTTTGTTTGATAGGAGGGTAAGTTGTGACTTGATGTAAAAAGAAAAATCATGTTTAGACATATTAAGAAGTTAGAGAGCGGATTAATCTTACAGTACACGCCTTCTTCGACCACAGGAACAACTTTGAGAGTTATTTATCAAATGGTTAAATAATTCCATATTTTAGAATTTCGTACCCAAACTAGGAAACTATTTGAGAGGGGATATTGGAAAGATGAGATATCTCTTAGTTCAATAGTAGTATCCTACTTCTTGTGAATCTTTATTTTTCCGAAATTTCTGAAAGTATTTTTGTTCTTTCTTGGTAAGTTTGCAATACTGTGGTATTCCTAAATCTCCAGCTTGTAGCTTGTGCCATTATTAATTAAAAAATAAAAAATTGATTGAAAAAACAATAGACCACATTTGTGATCTTTTCTAGATCATCCACTCCACCATCAGTTACATCATCACCAAAGACGACACGTTCAGCACAACGCCCACCATGAGCTTTTCTAGATCATCCACTCCACCATCAGTTACATCATCACCAAAGACGACACGTTCAGCACAACGCCCACCATGAGCTACCACCATTTGCATCATCATGTAACCAAATGTTGTGTAACCTTGATCCACCATTTACATTTCTCCTTTCGATTGAGAACATCTGATGTATACGTGCTGCACCACTTTTTTCACTATATGTAAACTCAGCACCAGAGGCAAACACAAAAGGCATCCACACTCCTTTGCCAACGTCCGTGCAAAGAGTGTTTTACCAGTACCTGGTGGACCTGAGATAAGTACTCCCTGTAACAAAAACCTTCATTAGAATAGTACGCACATGTACAATTACACTTACGTTTTTTGAAATGTTTGATTATATGAACTTACCCGCACAAACTTGACTTATTTTTCATAATATTTGCATTGGATTCCGCATGTAAATCATTAGCTCGTCCAAGAGATCCCATACGTCTCCTCCGAGCACGACATCCTTATACATTGATTTCGTATCATCAACCTCCCTAAACGTGGCGATGATAACAGATTATTGAAATAAAAAGATTAGTCATGAAGCACACAGATAAGAACATATTAAAAGTAGCTTTATATATATAAAAAAACCAAAACTTTACCAGGATAAAATTTTCAGCATAAGCCATATCAAAAATTTGATTATACTTCTTGTAGAGGAATCGCTTTGAAGTAATGTGCAAAAGCATTAATGATTCTCATAAAAACCACAGAACCAGAATTCCAGGCAGTAATGCAATCACAACTTTTAACAAGTAATGACTTTGTTTCTTCTGGAGTAGATCAACTTTGGCTCCAGAGTTTGTGATCATTTCAAACAGGTATGGATCGGGGCATATCAACCTATAAAAAAGACATTCCTTAATTCAGGCCGATATATGAAATGAAAAGCACATTTTTTAATCAATATTAGAATGTGAAACTTACATATTCATTGTTACATAAAATGTTTTCAAATCCTCGGTAAACACAACAGCAGCCACCTGAACAGAGCTCCATTGCATCAGAAATTAAGTATTGGCAAAAAATTATATCAGATAAAAGTCGATGGGTTGACCTCGGAGCATTCAATTTTTTTGAGAAAATAAGTGTAAGGCAGTTTAGGTCGGTAACTGTTGGGAATTATGTGAAGTTTGGATTATGCTGATATTACTGCCGAAATGATTCTGCTGAAGACATAGTGGATTCTGCTGAAGACATAATCTACTGAAGAGTAATAGTTATTAGTTTGTTTCTGCGGAAGTGTTTATTCCGTGTTTAGTATATTTAGTTTGGATATACATGAGCTTTATTAGGAAGTGATTGTGTATATCTTATTTAGTTTTAAGTTTATACGTTTCTTGGGAAACGGTTTAGCGATATTGTTTAGGGTTCCTTGTCTATAAAAGGAACACATTAGAAAGAGTTATATACCGATTTGAAAAACTCAGTTTTAGTTAATATAAAGATCCATAGAGGATCAAGAAGTTCTTAGTTATTACTTGTGTTTATATTCCGCTGCTGAACATAAGTTGTAGAGATTATCTTTTATTGTGCTTGTGATTACATAGGCATACATAACGATCCACGAGCTCAAGATCTTTCAAGATCTGTTTGTTTCAACAAGTGGTATCAGAGCCTCGTGAGAGTCTCTACGATACTAAGGACAAGCTTTTTCTAAACACCCATACAACCATAACAAAATCATCATGCCTGGTTCAGATGTTGATACTGAACTCACCAACAACCAAAACTCCACCCATCTGCAACAACTAAGTCTCTCTAATAGCAATGCTAAGTTTCCTTACCTTAAAAGGGAGGAATATGATCTTTGGGCGATGAAGATGCAGAGCTGGATCTCCAACATTGATTGGAATCTATGGCAGATAATTCGAAGGGAACAGTTTAAAGAGAACCACCACGGATGCTGCTGGTAATATGATGAATGTTCCTCCCAAAATTGCTGAAGAGTTGCTGGCAGTTCAGAGAGAAACCAAGGTCAGAACTATTCTTCTGCAAGCTATTCCTGAGGATCACTTAAGTGATTTTCACTTCATGCAAGATGCTAAGGATATATGGTTAGCAATTAAGGCAAAGTTCGGTGGGAATGAGGAGTCTAGGAGACTGAAGAAGTCCATGCTAAGACAACAGTTTCAGGACTTTCAAATCTCTGAAGAGGAAGGAATTCACAAGGGCTATGATAAGTTTCACAAGATCTTAAGTCAGTTGAATCAGCTACAGGCAAAGCCGGATAATGATGACTGTAACTCTAAGTTTCTGAGGTCATTACCTCCATCTTGGCTACATGTAAGCATAGCTTTAAAAGCTAAAGGTGGTTTGGACATGATGACCTTTGATGATAGTATAACAAACTTAAATCTCTTGAACATGATGTAAGAAGTCCTTTTCGGTCATCCTCTACTGCTAGTCATACTGCCTTTGTTGGAGCCTCTACTCCAAAGTCTAGCTATGGTCCAAGCCCATATCCATCATCATCTAATGCTGCTCCTTCGTCAAGTTCTCACTCTAAATCAAGCAACATTATGGAAGATGTACTTGGATCCTTCTTTACTGATTATGATCCTCAGGCAGGAACGGCTTATGAGGATTTTGATCAGGTGGACCCGCTTGAGATGGAAGAGATGAAGTTGAGATGGCAAGTGGCCATGCTTTCCATGGATATCAAGAGTTTTGAAAGAAGAGCTGGAAGAAGGTTTGGATTCAAAGGACGTGATCCAACAAGGTTTGACAAGAGGAAGGTTAAATGCTTCACATGCCAACAGATGGGGCACTTTTCTAGAGAATGCAAAGACATGAAAGCTGGTGATGAGACAAGATACACTTCTTATCAGCAGTATCGAAGGAGGCGAGGAACGTCAAAGGGAACAACTGCTTTGGTCACTCTGGATAGCAATGTAGACTGGAAGCAACATGAGGAGTCTGATAATGATGGTCCTGATAATGTTGGGTTGATTGCAAGCTGTACTTCAGAGGATAGGCATGATCAGATTGCCTTGATGGGCATCTCTCAGGTACAAAACTGTGTGTTTGGATGTAGTGAGCGTTATAATGAACTTAAGCAAGCTTATGATATTTTGGAACCTAAATATAATGAATACTATGTGGAAGTTGAAGCTTATAAACAGGCTTTAAAAACTCTAGAAAGACAAAAGGTTTGGTTTCAGAAGAATGAAATAGCTTATGATGAGAAAATAGGTGTTTTAGAAAGAGATCTCGAATGTGCTACAAATGAATTAAAATGGTGCGAGAAGTTAAGAGCAGATGTAGTGTCAGAAAATCTAGAGCTTAAGGAGAAAGTTAAGGAGGAAATTGCTAGGAATAATGAATGGATGATGAATGGTAATAAGTTGGCTAGTCTCATTTATAGTAGTCAAGCTCCCAATTCTACAGTGGCTTTAGGTTTTAAGAAATATGTAGGCTTAGAAGCTAGGGATGACACACGTAAATCTACACCAGCAGGCCTAGCTAATTTTGTAAAAGAAGGTGACCTACATGCTGTTCGTGGACCAATTAGAGGTGAGCACATGCCCATTGACCTTTCCACTCTTAATGACTTTGATGGATCACACCATCTGTATGGCAAAAAGTCAAGAGACTTGCCAGACCCTAATACTTCTACTAATGACTTTGTCTCTTGTGTTAACAGTGACAAGTCCTCCAAGCAAGGGTCTACAGAGTGTGATTCAAATGACAAGTCGACCTTCCCAAGTCGCCCTTCCCAAGTCTTCACCTCTGCCTGCACTCAAGACTACCAATAAGCATGCCAGAGTTGCTGCCAAGGAATCCACTTCCAAGACAGTTGCCTCTGAAGACTTGCTTTTTAATTCTTTGCATAATAGTACTGTTAAAAACAATTCTTTTCATGGTTTTGGTTTGAATACTTCTGCTTGTAAGAATACTTCTTTTGGTTTGAATAAATTTTCTCTTCAGAAGAAATGTTTTGTGTGTGGAAGTAAATCTCATTTAATTAAGGATTGTGATTATCATGAGCAAAGAATGCGTAGGTGTGGTAACTCTAGGCATACTAGACCTATGTGGAGCAATGTTAATGATATACCACCTTATGTTCCACAAGCTACTAATTATAATACTTCTTTTCCTTGGAAAAGATCAATTGGAAAACCATATGTTAAACCAACCAGTGAATATTTTAAAAATGGTTTTTGGCCTAGATATGTTAACCCTATGGTGATGGGAAAGGTACCGGGATACTGCTGTCAAGACCTCAGCAGGTTGTTCTTGGAATAAACAGAGACCTAAGTTTCATTGGAAACCCAAGAACAATAGTGGATCTTATACTTCTACATGGCACAACTCATATGATCCACAAGGCAGGTTCAAGTCAGCAATGACTTGAGCCTCCATAGTGTACTAATTCTCTGTATATTTTGTTGTTGTTGTAGGATCATCCCCTTAAGCATAAAGATGTTGGAATTGTTGACAGTGGTTGTTCAAGAAGTATGTCAGGAAACAGGGACATGATGCATAACTTTGTGCCCATTGAAGGAGGAGGCAATGTAACCTTTGGAGGAAGTGATGGACGAATTACTGGAAAAGGGACCATCAAAACACCTCAGCTGGATTTTGAGAATGTTTATTATGTCAAGGAACTTCAACATTTCAATTTGTTTTCAGTCTCACAAATCTGTGACACTAAGAACAAAGTACTCTTCACAGAGGATGAATGTCTTGTGCTGTCTAAAGACTTCAAACTCCCAGAAGAAACTTCAATTCTGCTGAAGGTTCCTCGCAGTCACAATCTTTATACATTCAACTTAACTAATGTCCAACCATCAGGTGACTTAACATGTTTGGTGGCTAAAGCATCTGTGGATGAGTCCACCAAATGGCACAGAAGGATGGCCCATGTCAATTTCAAGACCATTAACCAGCTCTCTAAACTGGGCCTGGTTCAAGGACTTCCTGCCAAAGTATTCACCAATGATCATAACTGTGTTGCATGCAACAAAGGAAAGCAGCATAGAGCCTCCTACAAAGGTGTTTCTCTTACAGCAGTAAGCATTATTTCAGAACCTCTTCAGCTACTTCATATGGATCTGTTTGGTCCAACTAAAGTGAGAAGCATTGATCATAAATATTTTTGTCTAGTTATCACTGATGGATATAGCAAATTTTGTTGGGTATTCTTTTTAAAGACCAAAGATGAAACATCTGAAGTATTGAAAGACTTCATTACCCTTATTGAGAATCAGTTGAATAAAAAGGTGAAAGGAATTAGGTGTGATAATGGTACAGAGTTCAAAAATGCAATTCTGATAGAACTCTGCAGGATCAAGGGAATAAAAAGGGACTATAGCACTCCAAGAACCCCTCAACAAAATGGGGTGTGAAAAAAATAGAACCTTAATAGAAGCTGCAAGATCAATGCTAGCAGACTCTAAACTTCCTACCATGTTTTGGACTGAGGCTGTTGGTACAGCTTGTTATGTACTCAATAGAGTGTCCATTACAAGACCACACCTTAAAACACCATACGAACTTCTTTTTGGGAAAGTTCATGTTATTCATTACCTTAAACCGTTTGGCTGCCAAGTGACAATTTTGAATACCAGTGATCCATTGGGAAAGTTTGATGAGAAAGCTGATGATGGTTACATAGTGGGGTATTCTGCTCATAGTAAGGCATCAGAGTTTACTAATGTATCGCTAAGAAGATTGAGGAGACATTGAATCGAGGTATCTTGAAGACAAGCCTAATGTTCAGGGCAGGGACATATTTGGTCATTTGACCTTGATTACTTGACTGATTACTTGGGCTATGCTAGACATATGGCTAACCAAAATCAGATTCGAAGCATCTCCAACTTCTAGTGAGAAACTTTGGAAGCTCATTCGAAAGTGGGTGCGATGATGATGAACAACCCATAGTAGTGCCTTCTTTCTCTCCTAACAATTTTGTAGGTGACACTTCTAAAGATAATACTGATGTGGGTGAAGATGCATTCTATTATCTTTGAGGACCTTGCCGGACTGAAGAAACAAGAGTATGCAGACCAATTTAGATCTGAGAGGAATGTTGAAGAAAGTTCAAATGAAGCACTCGAAACTCCAATTTCTGAAAGGGAATCTGTTTCTACTCACCTCTCCAATTCGGCTGAAAGACATGTTGACTCTACTCCTATGTCTACTAAAGTGTCAACAGACCTTGGAGAACCTTATACAAGGTTTCCAAACCCTTCAGATCTTGGTCATCATCAACCTAAAGCAGGCATCTTCAACAGACCTTCCTATGATACTGACTTTGAACCTACTGTGACTAATCTTGATTCTTCCATTGATGTCAACACCACCACTACAACTAGGATCAACAATGTTCATCCACAGTCTAATATTATTGGTGATCCTAATGCACCTGTTAGAACAAGAGGTACGTGGCGTTCTAAATATGGACATGTGGCTTTTGTCTCTTATGTCTCAAATCAGCAGAGAGACAATCACACAGACTATCAACATTGTCTGTTTGCTTGTTTTCTCTCACAAGTGGAACCAACCAGTGTTACTCAGGCTCTTGAAGATTCAAGTTGGCTTGAAGCTATGCAGGATGAGATGCAACAATTTCAAAATCAGCAGGTTTGGATATTGGTACCACTACATGATGGTAAGTATGCTATTGGGACAAAATGGATTCTGAAGAATAAGAGAGATGCTCGAGGTGTTGTCATTAAAAACAAAGCCAGATTAGTTTCCCAGGGTTATAGACAAGAGGAGGGGATCGATTATGATGAAGTGTTTGCACCAGTGGCAAGAGTTGAGGCTATAAGGATTTTCTTAGCTTATGCATCCTATATGGGTTTTATGGTCTATCAAATGGATGTTAAAGGAGCCTTCTTGTATGGTGAAATTGAAGAGGAGGTGTATGTCACTCAACCTAAAGGATTTGAAGATCGGATCATCCTAACTATGTGTATAAGGTAGTCAAAGCTCTCTATGGACTACATCAGGGCACGAGCACGGTATGCTAGGCTCTCTACATTTCTGCTGAAGCATGGTTACAGAAGAGGTGCCATTGATAAGACTCTTTTCCTAAAGAAGAATTCCACTGACATAATTCTTGTGCAAGTATATGTGGATGACATTATTTTTGGATCCACAAAGGAAGCTTGGTGCAAGGAGTTTGAGGAGCTTATGAAGGGAGAATTTCAGATGAGTGCCATGGGAGAGATGACTTTCTTTTTGGGTCTTCAAGTTCAGCAGAAACTGATGGTATCTTTATCGGCCGGACAAATATGTGAGGGATATCTTGAAGAAGTTTGGTATGGAGGGTGTAAGGACTGCCACTACACCTTATGAAGCTCCAAAGACAAAGACCAACAATGAAGCGATCCACTGTGAATGTTCATTTGTACAGAGTCTATGATTGGGTCTTTGATGTATTTAACGCTTCCGGGCCGATATTACTTTTGCTTTGTGAGTGTTTGTTCGCGACATCAAGTTACTCCACTGACTTCTCATCTCAATGCTGTTAAAAAGATCTTTAAGTACCTTAAAGGCCAACCTCTTCTAGGTCTTTGGTACCCAAAAGAGTCTCCTTTTAAGTTGGAAGCATATAGTGATAGTGACTACGCTGGTGCTAATCTGGATAGGAGGTCCACCACTGGAGGTTGCCAATTCCTTGGAAAGAGATTGATTTCTTGGCAATGCAAGAAACAAACTATTATGGCTACCTCATCTCTTGAAGCGAGTATGTGGCTGCTGCTAGTTGCTGTGGACAGGTTCTTTGGATTCAAAATCAGTTGTTGGATTATGGGTATAATTTCATGAACACAACAATTTTTATTGATAATCAAAGTACCATATGCATTGTTAAAAATCCAGTTTTCACAGTCGAACAAAACATATTGAAATCAGGCACCACTTTATAAGAGATGCATATGATAAAATTTGATTAAAGTGGTCAAAATACATACTGATGATAATGTGGCAGATTTGTTAACAAAGGCTTTTGATGGACCAAGGTTTCAACACCTTGTGGTCCATATTGGCATGCTTAACCCTTAACGGCAAAGTTTAAGGGGAGGCATAGGCCTCAGGGAGGCATATGCCTCAGGGGAGGATTTGTGTATAACTTTGCTTTTTACTATGTAAATTTGTATATTTGGTTGATTTTAACTAACTCTAACCTACTAATGTTATCTTAGTGTGTTTCTTTGTTGGTTTGTGTGTTTCTCTGTGTTTGTGTTGTTTTTGCAGAGTGTGCACTGTTCAGTTGAGAATTGGTCAGAAGTAATAGAGCATGTTCCTACTGAGTTCAAAGAGCTGAAGTGCTGAAGTGAGTCAATTGTTTCTTCTGAAGTTATATGAATCATACAAAAGAAGTACTGAAGCAAATTGATTATTCATTCATTCGAAACAGTTTCTGACTTACAGTAGAGTACTAGCAACATCAAATGCATCTACATGATCTACTAATCCTAATCTATTACATATCATTCGTTCCAACATCTAACAGGCTGTTGGATATGCATGATCGCTCACATCTTTCACACTAAATGCTGGCTACGCTTTTGAGATGTGCATAACCAACCCTAACAAGATGCTAAGGATCAAAATGGAGAGGATGGATTGATGCAAACGATGATGATGACAATGACCACAAATGATGTCGGAGAAAAACAAATGTGTCCTTTGTGCTTCATCTATGCATTTCAACCAAAATGCAACCCATCTACTCTCCTTAAGTTCTTCCCTTATACGATATGTGATGATGCACCAAAACCTGATGCAGAAAGACCAAGAACCACCTCTCTATCTTCTGAAAGTGGTGGATTTTTGGCTCGTGGCCTTCGTTGAGGCCTAGGTGCTGGGGGTTGGGAGTGAGATGTTCCCTCCTTATAGGAGTCATCAGAATCATCAGCAGATATACTTAGATTATCTACAATTTCATTTTCTGATGAAGGGAGAAAGGGTGATTTCTTTGATTTTGGAGATGGTTTTGGAAAATAATGAAACCATGGATTGGTATCTTCACTTGATGATGAGGATGATGTTGTAAGATCAATGATCTCAGGTTTGGTACTCATGGTTATTATGGCTAATTTTGGGTTATTGATGAAATTAGGGTTTGGAATGAAATTTGGGGTTTTTGATGAAGTAGTATGTGTGCTTTGGGATTGCTTTATAGACGGGTTCAAGTGGTAAGAGAATTAATGCGTGTGGGTGAAACAGTAAAAAGATATTTACTGAAGCTTCTTGAATAAATGTCATTGTTTCTGTGATTGTTCTACTTCAGCATAATGGTTTCTGTTTCCACCGAAGTTAAAAGTGAATATGAGTACAAGTAGAAATCCACGTCATTGTTGGTCAACTTTGACCAAAATTGGGAAATTTTCATTTATTCTCTACCGGAATATATTCGCTCCATATTAAGTGATTTGATTTTTAACTCATTCAAAACACTTCCTTTTGTGCATATTGTAACCCTAATCTTCAAAATCTCTCATGGCGCTTCAATTTAAACATGATCATAATAAGGTTGCTTTTCTTGGGCTGCTCGGGGAGATGAGTTGTATCGGCCGATGATTTCATTCTTACAAAGATCAAAGATTCAGTATGCATTAACGCATTCTCCAAATGCTATATATGAATCTTTGGTTACTCAATTTTGGGCGTGCGAAGAAAGAAAGTGATACTGAGATAGTTGCAAGTGTTGATGGAAAAGAGTATGTGGTAACGAGAACGATCGAAGACAACTTCACTTAGATGATGAAAATGGAGTTTATCATTCTGATTCTACAATGGTACTTGAAGGGATTCAGGCGATTGGATATCAAAGTACGAGAACAGATATGTGGTTAAAAATAAGTTTTGTCCTATGTGGAGGTTCATGGTTCATCGTTGCTCAGTGTTTAAGCAATGAGTCTGGAGGATGGGATCAGTTTTCAACTCAAATGGGATGTGGTATTGTTTGTTTATCTAAGGGTTTGACTTATAATTTCTCTAAGTTTATTTTTGATAATATGGTTGAAAATATAACTAGGCAAAAGGGTAAGTTTTTGATGTACCCTAGGTTCTTACAGATGATATTGAATATTTCTACACAAACCCAAGATTTCTATCCCATAGGAGTTTTGACCTCTAAGTTATTTGCAACGATGAGAACTAAGTTTGAGGGGACACATTTTCCTTTGTTAGCAGCAATGTTGCCTCCAGAGAATGTTACTACTGATGAGGGTAATGTTGTTATTGTACCCTCTGTCAATACTACTGATGGTAATCTTTCAGTAGATGTAGATGAGGGTTCTACTGTTGTTGCTGAGGCATCCATACCTTCACCTAGACCTTGTCCTAGCCAAGAACATACACAAGTTTCAAATGATGAAGTTCAGGATCACATTGATGAAGTTGAGGTTGATCTTTGATAGATTGCCTACACCAAGTCCTGTTAGGAATCCATTTGGTGAAGGATGTTCTAATGTTGATCAGGTTAATGTTGCTCTTGAAAGGTCTAATGTAGTTCCAATTTCAACTGAGCAATCGGATGATCTGATCGGATCCTATTACACTTACCTCATTATATGCTCTGATGAACAAGCTTACAGGTGAGGTGATTGGTCTTAAGAAAGAACTTGCGGAAACCAAGTCTGTTCTTGGTAAAAAGATTGTGGCATTGGAGACAAAAGTTGAACACTTGGAGGAATTACTAAGTCAAAAAGGTAATAAGAGAAGCCTGATTTCTTCTGAGGGTGGAGGGCGAAGAGAATCTTCATGCATCCCTTGGAATATTAGCTGATGCCGCACTTACATCAGATGTTTCTTCTCCTATTGCTAAATCTTCAAAGAGTAAGGAGCCTATTATATATGCTAGCAAAAGAAGAAGACAATATTTGACTAAGGTGTCTGCTGACACTTCAACGAGGCCGCATATGGTTGGTGCATCTGCTGATGTTATAGTTGAGGAGGTTGTTTCTGATTATGGTCAAACTTCGTCTATACCAGAACAATCAAATGTTTAGCCTTCAGATGATGTAGAGTTTTTGTTCTGGGAGAATGTTTAAGTTGAATTCTTCTTCTGAAGTTTTCTACACACTGTTGAGGAATTGTCACAACCTGTTCCTCGATGTGGGTTTGCTTGTTTCTTCGAAGCTCACGTTGGTTGTCGTGATATTGGTTCTACTGAGATATCTTTTGACAAAGAACAGGATCATGTGATTGATGATATACTTAATTCAGGTATAGTGACTGAAGAAGAAAATCAAGCTCAAGCTAGATTGTTTGCTAATTATGAGAATATGCAAAAGAGTCGTATTGTTGCTAAATTTCTTCAAGATCAGTATGATTCTAATTTGACTCTTGAAAGGCAATTAGAGCTTGATGTATTATTTCCTAAGATAACTGATGATCAATGGGATGCATATACTTCTCAAGGTGCATCTGATCCAAATCTTGCAAAACTTATCTTAGGAGCATCTTTTGATGATGATACTTTTGTGGATAAAATGGTGGCACTTGGTAATCTAAGGAAGCAAGAATCTGCTGCAAAGAGAAGAGCTTTAATTGATCAAAGAAATAAAGCCAAAGAAAAACTTATGATTTGCTCGAAGAGGAATTATATGAGGTGTTGTGAAGAATTCTGCTATGTATAATTCTGGTATGTCAATGAAGCAAATCAATGCTTTGTCTGATGATGCTTTGATTAGACAGTATAATATGGTTATGCAGTTTTCTTCTTACGGTTCCACTTCTTCTACTCAATTGGAAAAAATTGCTTCAATGACTGATGTTCCTACAGCCAAGAGACAGAAAACAGTTGAAATTGTGGATAATTTTGATACTATGTTGCCTTTGGTCATTTCTCCAGTTGTTACCTCGAATACAACTTCAGTAGCTACTCTTTCTTCTGATGTGGTTATTGCTGCTGAATCCACTTTGGTTTCTTCTGAAATGTTGTCTAGTGTGGATTTAAGTGATTCTCGATTCGGGGAAATGATCTCTGACTTGATACTAATAACATTATTGGTACGGGACATGAGCTTGGTTACAAGGAGTTCACAGTTGGCTAAGAAACATTCTTAAGGGAATACTACTTTAGATCTCAAGGCCATGAATCTACCTTTATTGAAGTTGGAAATGTGGAAGCTTTTCTTGAAGGAACTCATGTGGTGGTTGATTGGAAAATGGAAAGCTTAACACTTTTATAGGCTGGATAATACTGTTCTTGAGTTTAATTTCTTGAAGGAAATTCTTCATTTGGTGACCAGACATGATTTGAAGATGCTGTATGATCATGTCATTGATATTATAAGTCTCATTCAACAGGTTCGGTTTATATTTGTTGGGTGATCTTTAGGTTATGTTTGATTCTCATTCTCCAAATGGTCAAGGGTATTCTATTTGGAAGCATTCTCATAAGTGGGAGATTGAGAGTTGGAGATTTTATCCGTTGCCTTGTGTTCATGTGGTTCAAACTACATGTGGAATGATTTTGTGTATGCTCTCAGATAAGCTTTATCCGTTATCGGTTAATTTTATGGAAATGTTCTTTGAGACACAAGTTGGAAGTGCCTCCGAATCCTGTTGGAAATGATGAACTTCATGCTACTCAATGTGTTGGTTTGATTAAAAATCAGCTTCTATCACATAAAGGTTCATCTTGATTGTACCATTTTGTATATTTGTTTTTTTTCTTAGTTAAAAAAATGTTTTGGTTTTCTCTAACTCTTCTTGCAGGATTGTTGTATATTTCTCTTGGTTATTGACTCACGGATATACCTTGTGTATTTCAAAGAGTTAGCTAGTCCAAAGGGTACAGCTTTGGTAAAGACACATCAAATCTGTTGATAGCTGTAATGATTTGCTAAAAATCATAGGGTATGCAACCACCCCTGCTTAATTGCTGAGTGTTGTATGGTTTTCAATTCACCATGGTTTATTCCATTTTGGAATCCAAGAATTGACTAGCCCACATGTATATCTTATTTAGTTAGGAAGTGATTGTGTATATCTTATTTAGTTTTAAGTTTATACGTTTCTTGGGAAACGGTTTAGCGATATTGTTTAGGGTTCCTTGTCTATAAAAGGAACACATTAGAAAGAGTTATGTACCGATTTGAAAAACTCAGTTTTAGTTAATATAAAGATCCATAGAGGATCAAGAAGTTCTTAGTTATTACTTGTGTTTATATTCCGCTGCTGAACATAAGTTGTAGAGATTATCTTTTATTGTGCTTGTGATTACATAGGCATACATAACGATCCACGAGCTCAAGATCTTTCAAGATCTGTTTGTTTCAACAGTAACGCCACCATCTCTTGGATATCCAAAGTGCACGTGGCCCTTCTCTTTTCACCTTTGCGTCTTCACGGAAGCTTTTCTCGACCTCATGTCAAATTCAATTGCATACTTAGCACGTGATGAGTCTAATTGCTCTGCTAATTCCTCCTTTTTAAGAACATCTTTCCATATTTGTAGCCTTTCTTGCCTTGTTCTTCCACTCTCTAGTTAACGTCCGCCATATAAACTGTACTTTACAAACTATTGCTAAAGATAAGCAAAACGAGTAATCACAAACTAACCAGAAAGTCCAAGCTCCTCTTGAAACTTGCTTTTGTTTTCTGTGTTCAATCTCCCATCCCGGTCAATAATTTCCTCAAGTTTGTCCTTGGAATCATCATCATCTTCATCTTCCCATGCATCTTCTCCGACATAAGAAGTGTCATGGATAAGTGTTCCTTCGGGTCCTTCAATGAATTTCTTCATTTTGAGTCCTTTGGGCATTGACTTCCTCCATAAACCTTATACCTTTAAGAACCACTAATGCGAATAAAACAATTCCGTTGTAAAACTACCGGACCATGGGAGAAAATTTCACAAGACATGATAGAAAACATTAAAGATTATCTGCAGCTTTAATCAAGACAGAATAGTAGACCTTCTGCGATTTCCCCCTACTCTTTCTTCTACTTCATCAATGTATGTCACATGGAGAGCTGGATTGCTATACACAAAAAATAGTTAAAAATCAGGATTTTCATCAGATTTAATATAAATATAAAAAAATTGCTCCTTTTCTAATCAATTACTTACTTAACCATCAAATTTAAAATGTCTGTTGCACGACGATCACCACTACGCTTCTGGTTTCCATAATTTTGACATGTTGCTACATAAGTAAATTTCAAATCAACCAGAGCTTCTAGTTGAGCATACAAGGATTTCTGGCTTTTCTTCTCCTCCTCCGATGGAGCTGTGGCGGCTTTATAGCCCTCTAGTATTTCGTGTGGTTTTACACATAAACAATAACGGACAATGCATTACTTTTCAAAACTCTGCTACATAGTTTACTTTAGCTCAAAAAATCAGTATTATATCCTCGACTTTAAAACCCAACCTAGTAAAATCCCGAAAATAAGTTCAATCAATTGTGAGGGACCCTTTGCTATGAATAACAAAAGCGTAATTATTTACCAACCATGTTTCGAGACATAATCATAGGTCTTTGTGTGACTGTAAACGATTGTTGATATATTTCCACCCAAACTAGAGGTGAAAAAATGGGCAGGTTGGATAATGGTTCAAAATAGGTTTGGGTTGAAATATGTCTTTTTGATAAGGTAAAGCTGGCGGTCAGGTTTACAATAATGCTTTTGTCATTTTATATAGATAATTACTACCTTAAATATGAAGGCAGAAAAGAAACTATAACTAATTTTTACAAGAATTTAGGGGGTTGCAATTATTAAATTTTTCTTGGCCAACTTTAAGCCAGTTTGATGAGCTTCCCTTTTAGCTCAATCTGTTTGGCCATTTTTGAGAATGTAAGTTCAGATAACGCTTGATTTTAGAAGTACCATTTAAAATTTTAAAGCAAAGAAACGAGAATCATGTTTGATGAATCCAGTTATTATTATATCATATTAGAATAGATACATAGTACACAAATTACGTCAAATTATAGCGATTTCGTGAAAGTCTATAAAGCAACCTTATACTAGTAATATTAACTTCGAAAGCTTCCAATATTTAATATAAAAGGGCCCATTCTATTGTATCATCATGTTGTGTATGTACCATGCTCAAGAGAAAAAGATATACGAGCAATAAGAAAGTTTTACTTACGTTTTTCACTATCAATGTCAAGAAATGCCTGAAGCTTCAGTGCCCTTCTATAGTACATCATCCCTCTAACTGGAAAGCAAACATTCATTAGCAATACAATAAACTAGGTGCAACTTTTTGATAATAAACTAATATGACACATGTTCTGCAGAGTGTCTATCCTCTTAGACCCAATGATGGAGCTGTAATATGCATTCCTCACTTTCAAAAATTTCTGAGTCTTCTTTGCAATTTATGCGTTCCATGAAGTTCTCCCATTCATCTGACAAAGCTATATTTCCATTCCAGAAACAACATGAACATTTGTTCATGGAGGAATTTATATATAAAAGAGTGAAGTTTAGATAAATGGGAACTGGAAGATCTTTCGCAAGTAGTATTTAATAGATATACCATCTTCATTTTCCATGTCAAGGTCACTTTTGGAATCAACCGTCTTTTCTCTATAGCACGTGGTCATAACACTGCAATCCAATTGATTGGGTTCATTACATGGTGACAAACTATTATATTGTTGTGGGTTCATGTACGGGTGTTCACAGTCTATTCTATGCACATCAATGACTTTCCTAACAAACAACAGTACGTAATATAAGATATATAGTACTTACAAAGGTTCAAGTGCCAAGGGGCAGAAATGTCCAGCAAAAAGTTTATTAGAAATTACATACCTGTTGTTGCATCATTGGAACAGGCTGCTGGTTTTTTTGCACTGAGACCGATCAGCGCCTTCCACCAAGTCGCTGTCCCTGCGGCCTTGTTGAACAATCGTACCAATTTCAGCATAGGACGCCACGGCCTCATTCCGGTACCAACTACTGCACTGGTAAACAAATCTACCCAAAACCCAAAAAACACGTTAGGAAAGACAAAAAAAATGCAAGTAATGCACAAATAAGTTTAGCAAGGAGTACCGATGGAGGAATCATAGCGGGGGAGGTTGAAGCAGATACAACCATGGTCAAGTCCATTTTGCCGCCTCTAGTGTTAAGAGATGAAATCGAAGCTTTGCCTTTCTAGTCTTTATACCCGATATTTAGGCCAATCGATGAGCATTCTCTTGTGTTTCCATTCCCGCTAAACCCATGCCACCTGATTGTCCACCCATCACATTGATAGCCAAATTATCAGCATGACTTCCAGCAACCAAAATCTTCGATCCCAACTTGGGTAGGGGCAAGACTGGGTCATTTACTTGTTTCCCATTCTTCAGCAGCACTAGCGATTTCCTTGTTACTAAAATGGTTTATAACGCGCTCGATTGGAACCTAGCATTATCAAAGCGGTAGCGGTGTGAGATACCAACTAAATAAATGAGTGAATCAAAGTACGGGCGAAGAGGAGCCAACCAATAAAGTTGGTAAGGGATTATGTAGAAGCCAGATTCTATATACCATCAGACCATGTCAGAAACAATTAGTTTACATGCAAAAAGTATATGTTGTTATCTATATTCTAAGCATCGGTTGCAATTTTACCATCTTCTCAGCTATTTGGTGTAAGCAAAATATAAGGGTGATACTTATGGTTGAATTCTCACTGAGACCAGGTTATTCACATGTTGATCTATAACTGTGTAAAAATATAATTTTCAAAGATTTAAAGGCAAAGACACCGGTTCTACTATTAAAATCTGAGACTTTGTTTATCAATCCTTAAAGCACTATGAAGTTAAATTGACAATCATATCGACTGGTGACAACACATTTTATGCACCATAAGAAAACACAATTGCTTATCAGGGAGTGTATATTTCTAATGAGGCAAAATTCAATGCTAGACACTACTGCCATAATAAGTATACACACTCTTTTCCCTTTATCTGAATATAAAAGCAAAATACACTAGAGACTATAATAGTCCATCTTTGAATAATGATTAAATGGACAACGCAATCTGCTCACATGCGGAGAATCATCCTTCTCACTAATTAGCTTGATAAGCAATGAATTTCTTATATAGTGACTGAATGCTTTAATTACAAAGTTAATTTTAGAATATAAAACGCACACTGCAAGTCCTTCATACCTTTACACAACCATTCGTAAAAGCACTTACACTACCGGATTAACTAGCTAGAAAATTTTCACACGCAATAATGTTGAGTCAAATAGCAATTTCGAGAAAATTCCAAAAAAATTTCACGTGCGAAGAAAAATATCTCCTATATTTTCACACGCGAAGATACTATTACTAAACTGTTCATGTGCGAAGAAAAACTTCTATATTTCACGCGCGAAGATGCTCTTACTAAACTTTTCACATGTGAAGATTTGATTACTAAACTTTTCGGAAGATACTATTACTAAACTGTTCACGTGCGAAGAAAAACATCTCCTATATTTCACGCTCGAAGATGTTCTTACTAAAATTTTCACACGCGAAGATACTATTACTAAACTTTTCGCATGCGAAGAAAAATATCTCAGTCTATTTTCAGGCACAAAGATGCTCTTACTAAAGTTTTCACGAGCGAAGATACTATTACTAAACTTTTCACACACGAAGAAAAATATCTCCTATATTTTCACGCGCGAAGATACTCTTAATAAACTTAATCACTTGCTATATTATACTTTATGCAAACTAATTAAGTAAGCCTATAACAATCAAGACCTAATTAAGTAATCTATACATTCACATGTGACATATTTACAATTAAATCAATGATAATAACTTCAAATGCATAATAATTCACAATTCAACTATTAAATTTTATCAAAAAATAAAAATAAATAAATATAGATTACTTGAAATTTATGCATAATCTGATTTGAAAAGATTATCTTCTTCACTTATATCAGCTTTAATTTTGTTGCTTAATTTGTTAATTGATGTTGATCGAAGCGGTTATAGCATGGTTTGAATGGTTATTATGGCGATGGTTTGAACAGTGGTTATTCTGCGGTGGTTTGAACGGTGGTTATGGCGGTGGTAGTTTGAACCGTGGTTATTGTGGTAGCGGTTTGAACGGTGGTTATGGCGGTGGTGGTTTGAACCGTGGTTATGGTGGTGGTTATGAAGGTGGGAGAGAATGTACAACTTTCACCTCCAATTGTGAGGATTGTATGTGTTTTTTTTTATATATTAGGTGTAAGATATAATTACAAAAATACCCTTACATTTTAATATAGTTGGTGCAAATTCTAAATTAATCTTGACCATTAGATCTTAAAAAAAGAGGGATTAGATAGAGGGCTAGGATCTCTTCTGCCGTTCTCACAAAAATTAGACTTCTCACAAGAATGAGCCCCTATATATATATATATATATATATATATATATATATATATATATATATATATATATATATATATATATATATATATATATATATATATATATATATATATATATATATATATATATATATATATACATATATATATATATACAAGGTTGCAAAAATCGTGAATCGGTAGTCGGGCGGTCGACCACCCTGCAGCGAGTAATCGGTCAAGTCGGGATTAATCGGTGATTAATCGGATTGGCATTACCTGCAGTTTTTTGGTATTTCTTGAGACCAAACTAAAATTCTTAACCGATTTCAAGCCTGCTATGTTTCCAAACCTCAATAAAATGCTACAATTCTGATTATGATGCCCATTGTGCGTTATGAGTGAAGTATATGATCCCCAAATTAAGTATAATGCCTAAATTATTATTATTTTTAAAATGACCGATTTGCCCGATTCGGCCGATTTTTTACCGATTCGGCCGATTTTTTGACTGCTTAGTGTCAATTTTTATCCTAGACCGATTTTTCAACCGATTTTCAAAAATCGACAAGGTACTCAGCCGATTAACGATTAATCTGTGATTAATCGGCCGAGTTGACCGATTTTTGCAACATTATATATATATATATATATATATATATATATATATATATATATATATATATATATATTGAGTTATTATCGAGAACCAAATAAATTAGAGAACCAAGCATCAACCAATCAGATTTTTTGGATATTAAATTTTATTATATAATTCAAAAGGGTATAATGGTAAAAATACTTTTTTATTTTATTTTTGAATTTAAAACAAAAAAACGTTTTTTCAGTTTCCTAAATTCTAGGATAATTTTTTTTTTTTTTTTTTTTTTGCATTATACCTGTTTAAAAACACAATATGTGCACATGTGTTTTGCATTATATGGCAATTGTATTTTTCATTTATGCATATGTGTTTTGTATTTGCACATGTATTTTTAAGAAATATTACATTAATATAAATACAAACAATAAATTTTTAATAATAGATTTATGCAATTTCAAAATTTACAAATTGTATTACTCCAGTGAAATGATATTCAAATTTATCACAAACATCAGTATGTTTACACTTGAATTCAATTTTACATATGTATTCAAGTTTGTCCAAATACACATGTGTCTGATGTATGCACATGTATTCTTCGCCTAGTTCAAGAAACCATGAAATCTTCAGATGTATTTTTTGCAAATGTGTTCAAAACACATGTGCATTCTTTATATTGGTCATCGTCCTTTTTCTTTAGCAAATGTGTTCAAAACACATGTGCACTTTTACATATGTATTCAAGTTCGTCCAAATACACATGTGTCTGACGTATGCATCTGTTTCTTTATATCTTTATCATAATCAATTTTTCGTCATACTAGTTCAAAACACGTGTGCAATCTTCATATTGGTCATCATCCTTTTTGTAGTCACCTGCAAAATGACAAAACACATATACACACTTACTCATAAGCTATTTTCATCATAAGACAATCTAAACTTTGCACGACTTCGAATAACATATCTATTGGCAACATTTTTTTTACGAGGATGTGTTTTCTAGTCACAAGATTACTTGGGACAGTTTGAAAACCAAAACCATTTAATTCCGGTACCGTAACCAATCTGATCCCTTTTTGTTTTTTTGGTATAGTTAAGAAATTAAAATTACAAATAAATATTTATACAAAATGAAAAGAAACAAAAATTTAACAAATCATAATAACAATTTATAAAACTAACCATTCACTCTCTATACCTTTTACCCTCTGTCAACAATGATGGTATCCCCTCCCGATTTCCAGCAAGAAAAAAAGTATCAAATCAAATTGTAAAGCGTCTTTTAATCTTGACCCATACAACCCGTACCTTTTCAGATGCTACCCTTTTTTCAGATCGCTAATCCTTTTTTGTGTACAACCTTTGTTTTTCATAAACCGGTTGCCAACAACCTCTTCTTTTTCAGATCGCTACCCTTTTTTGCGTACCCAGATCTTGATGAAGGGATAGAGAGATGTAGGGATCGGTTAGTAGCGGTCGTGATTTGTGGTGGTTTGTGTGAGGAGATGATGGCAGTGGTTTTGTTTGAGAGAGAGATAAACTATGACGGCTGTGAGAATAAGGTAGGGTTGCAGAGAAAATTGGTTTGATGATTTAACCTCTCCAATAATAGTGCTAAAATGATGCAAGTGATATCAGTTACCAAAAACACTTGAATGTTAAAATGTCAATTTTACCCTCCACTCTCAAATAAATGCAGGAAAATTAACATATTTATTTACAAAAATGCCATGTGCAATCCCAACCATTGATGACATAATCCAAAGGCTAGGATCGGTTCTCGCAGTTTTCGCAATTTGTTTGGTTCTGAAAATAACCTTACACTATATATATATATATATATATATATATATATATATATATATATATATATATATATATATATAGGCTTTGGTTCCATTGAGAAGACTTTTAGATTGAGAAGATTGAGAAAAGATCTTGACCATTCAATTTGAATCATTTAATTAATTATTTAAAATAATGATAAGGGCAAATATGTAATTGAATCAATGCATTTAAAAAACAAAATATCCCTACATTTTTGTTTTCCAAAAATTTAAATTTGGCAATTACCAAATCGTATTACAAAGATATTTTATCTAACGTGATTTCAGTTTCTCTACAATTTGATACATATTATATTTTGCATTGATTCAATTAATTCTCAATAGTTCGTATTTTCTTTGAAGATAAATAGAAAATCAAAACAACTACTACAGAAAACTCAGACTAACAAAGGTTAGATTTTTATTTTCATTTTTGCATCACGTTAATTAGTTTTTTTTATATGTATACTGGTAGTACTTTTTTATTATTGTGAATCATGAGAAATTCCTTCCAAAAGCTTCATTGTTTATTGTAAATGTATACTAGTTGGTAGTACTTTTTTGTTATTGTAAAAAGAAAAAAGTTGAATTTATGAATCATTGTTTATGATAATGAATCGTGTTGTATAGTGATTTATGAATCATAATCGAGTTATATGAATCATTGTTTATGATAGAAAAAGGGAAAAGAAGTATGTATGGGCAAGAGGTTTAATATTTATTTGTGAAGCATTGATAAGTTATATCTTATGTCATAAAAAAAAGAATCAAGCATCAGTTATATATTTGTTTTTGAATCATGTTTTATGACCAGATGTTCAATCTTTGTTTATGAATCAGTTATAGATTGTTTGTGAAACAGTTAATAATTGTTATGAATTCAACACGTTGGTATTCGTAAATTTGATACCTATTATGGATGTATGCAGAAAAAGTTGTGAAGGTCATAGCAACATTCAAGAGATCAGAAAAACATAACTATCCTAGTGATTCAGATGATGATTTTGTGAAGTCGCCAACACGACCTAAATTGGTAAGCTCTAAAAGAAAAGCGAGAAAAAATGAATCGAAGAAGAAGCAGAAATTTGATAATGATACGGAGAGTGTAAAAGAAAAAAAAGGGAAAACATATCTACCTGTGAATAGGCGACATCCACCAAAATGTTTAATTGATTCAATACAAAAATTTACAAATGCGCAACGGGAAAGGGCAAAAAATATGGGATTCGAAGATGTGTTGTCTCTAAAAATTGAAAAGATTCCCAAAAAAACTTGGTTATTGGCTCTTAACCATTTATGACCCTAAAACTAGTAGCTTAAATATTAATGGCAGGTCATTGTTGATAACAAAGAAGGTGATTCATGATGTCTATGGGGTGCCGATGGGAGAAGTGCCGATTCAAAGTTTTAAGAAATCAAAAAAGCTCCAGTGGGGGCTGGTCAATAAGAGCAATTGAGAAAAAAATATGCCACAAAAATTCTTCTAGCAGATATCAACCAACACAAAGAAGCGTTGAGGAGGAAAGTCAACATATTTGATAAACTTACCAAAGAAGATAAAAATATTTTGAACCAACATGGGTTGGTGGTAGGAGAATCACGAGTGGCTAGTTTCGGGTAGAATGCTTTGTTGATTTAATACTTGATTCACAAACTCATGTTTTTTTGTCAACTTCTTATGATTTCTTTTAATTGTCTCGTTTGATCCTTTTTTTAATGGATGGTTCCTCGAACATTGAATAAATGAACTTGATGTTATTAAATTATGGAATTTTGTTTGATTATGATTGAGTATAACAACTTTAGAGTATTGAATCATTGGGCATAACTGAAGCATTGAGTATTTATGTGGATTGTTTATTTTTGAATTTGATAAGATTGTTTTGATTCAAGTATTAGTGAAGTTTAGAACCTTGCCTCAGCGGTTTATCTTATAATAGGATAAAATATGAATACTACTTGAGTTTATAATCAAGTCTAGAGTGATGATAAAGTTTGGACCAATCTAGTATGTTTTGGGTATTAGTGAGATTTTGAATCTTTGGTGCTATTTAGATGAACATCACATTTGGAATATATTTGACATCAGGACAATTTTGTAGTCAACAATGCAATGTAGTTTATCTATTTAATTGGAAAAGGGTAAAGTTAAAAAAAAAACTTGACATCAGGGAACTATGTAGCTGTTAAAAATCACCATTTGTTGCTCAATAGCCTTAAATACTACTTGAGTTTAAGTGAAGCATTCACTTAAGCATTGAGTATTTATGTGAAGCCTTAAATACTACTTGAGTTTAAGTGAAGCATTCACTGAAGCATTGAGTATTAATGTGTACTCATGAGTTTATAATCTCGTCTGTCATGTATCTTGACTTCAGGGAACTATGTGAATACTACTTGAGTTTATAATCATGTCTGTCATGTATCTATATGTGAAATGATTAGTGGACCTTTGCAGCTCCATAGCCTTAAATACACCATTTTTTTTTAACTAAAGTGGTGTTTGGACATTGATATTTGAACAAAAGTGCAGTAATAAAACCATTAAACCATCTGAAAGTGGAGTATCGCTACTGAATTTTACAGCAAAAATTAACAACAATAGGCTGCTACTTTTTTGCAGCATAACTGAACAATGGCTGCACTTTTAGTTTTTCAGCAAAACTAAATTAACAGCAGTAAGAACTATTTCAGTTTTTCACACTTTGACCCGTTTCCATATATTTCCCATTTTAACCCGTTACCATAACTAATGCAATTTTACCACCCTTTACCCAACCCGCACATTTTGCTACACCTACTTGATATGGACACTAAAGAAAGTACCTTGTAAAATAGTTAACAATTTGACCCCGTTACCAAATATTACCCATTCTTGGTGTTTGGCAAAACACCAAAATACTAGGCATACCCGCCCAAAGACCGCCTTTTACACCAAATTGACACATTATATAGCATTCATATTGTGATTCAACAAATTATTAATGTGTACAACGTGTAAAACAAACATCAGTACCTTAGGAAATAGTCATAATGCTATTAATTCAGAAAAACAAACAAAATTGATATAAAACAGATTACATAACAGTTTAGTCTTTTAGACAAGATGTAGACACTTGATGATTTGCTGCACGTTTCTTGTTTGCTTCCCTCTTTTTTTGTGCTTCAAGTTCCTTTCGTTCATCTTCCGCATCTTTCTTCTTCTTCGGACAATTACGACTGTCATGATCTGTCACATATGATCCACAATAGTTGCATCGCCTCGCATTTGTTACGATTTAATTTTAAAATAATGCGCGCTTCACAACCGGTTCGTTTTGATGTGGTTACACGTTTTCCAGTTGGTTCTATCAAAGTATTAGCATATGTCTTTGGGTTTTGACCTTCCTTACTACACAAGAAATATTTTCGTGTAATCAATCCGTGCTTACCTTTATTTTCTGATGACTTACGAGGTTCAAATCCACTTTTTCTGGCATAGTTGTTGTAGAATTCAAAAGCTTGATCCAATGAATCAAACAACATCTTTTCCAACGGCTTTTCATTATCAAGAACAGCTGTCGTCCAATATCTAGACCCTTTTGGAGTAACACGCACATTGCCAATTGATTAAGGCTCTGGAATGCTTTCAATATCTGTTAAAAATGATTCAAATTAATAATGCATATATTCATTTCAATATCTGTTAAAATGATTCATATTAATGATGCATAATATAAAAAACTAAATTATTGAATACTTGCAACGAACATCGAAGACAATCATGTAAGTATAAACTGAATTATCTTTTGTGATTCAAGATTCAAGTTCGTATAAATGATGGTTTACATCAGATTCAATGATGGTTGAACATCTCGTCATGCAACTTTCATACAACATGATCCAAAAACAAAGATATATAACTGATTTATAACAAAGATTAACTGATTCACAAACAAGATATAACTCGTTCACAAACAATGATTGAACATCTGGTCATGCAACTTTCATACAACATGATTCAAAAACAAAGATATAAGTGATACTTGATTCTTTTTTTATGACATAAGATATTACTGATCATTGATTCAGAAATAAATATTTAACATTTGGCCATGCATGTTTCATACAACATGATTCAAAAATATGTTTGTCATGCAAACATGTTGTCATAAGGACTAATGGACTTATAAAGTGGTCGTTGATCATTGATTCATAAACAAGTATATAAATGATACTTGAATTAAGTAATAAAGATTAAATTATCACAAACCTAAATAGCAATAAGTTATAAATAAATAAATAGCAAAAAGTTATAAATAACAAATTATAATGCTTGATTATAAAAGCGAAACTTACAAGAAACATATGCATATAAAACATCAAAATTTTGAATGATTCATTTGTAGTATAAAAAACTAAAGCATCATCTGAATGAAAAGGTACAATAAAAAATCGAAAATCAACAAAAAACTTACAGAAAATCTCGTGGTACGCCTCAATATCATCGATTATCATAATTGTTGCATCATTTTCAGATTGAACGTCGGACATGGTAACTATTTTAGTATGTTAAAGATAAAATGTTTTGAAGAAGAACACATATGGAGGTTGTTTTTGTGATGCGTGACTTTCTGAAAGATGGAGAGTTTTTTTTTATACATTTGAAAAGAAACTGATTTGCAGGGATTTCCTATAATCATGATATTAATATATTTAATGAATCAAAAAATCTTTTTAATAAAAAAAATATAAATTGCCAATCTTACCCTTACAAGATTTGATGAAATGAAGGGTCAATATGGCTTCTCATTCTTCTCAATCTCAAAACCTTCTCAACCGATCCGGATTCTATATATATATATATATATATATATATATATATATATATATATATATATATATATATATATATATATATATTTGCGTTCATGTAGTGACCACTCTTAAAATAAAAACTATAAGAACCAACCAAATGTTGACAAGTGGCACTCCCCATTAAATAGATATTGAAATCTTATTTAACTAAAATCAAAATAATAAACATAAACAAAAGGGTATTTTCGAAATTTTGCATTCCCTTTATTTATCCTACTATTCAAGACCAACAAATAAACTGTAACCCCCCACTTTTTCCCCGATATCTACTACTGCAAACCCTAGCCTCCCTAGGCATTGATCACCTCTTCTAATGATCGGATCGGCCAACAATCGGTTTCTTTTTAGTCCTCTTATATCATTGTCACCATAAATCGATCAAATCATCTTTTTACTAAATCTAATAGTCACTTTTGGGATGGAGCTGTGCAGATCTAGCAACCACCATGTGCTAGAAACTAACGTGTGTGAAACCGAGTTTCGCTACGACACTGCCGCCGTGTGAAACCGAATTCTTCCCACATCGGCACTGGTGACATATCTTCACAAACCGATTGTTGGCGGTTTTTACAAAAAATATGCATTTTTATTCAGATCGAAACCATAGGCCGTCTGTGTTCGAAGGTTATATGGTGATAATTTTGGGTTAAGGTTTTTGAGATAAGTGAATGCATCGTTGGTCTTTTTTCTCGTTTAAATCAAATATTCGTTTTTGATTGATGTATGCATATTTTTTTAGTTTTTAATGTATTAGTTGTGCTGCACATAGTTGGCCACTTGGCTATTATGACAATCGAATATTTTATAAAGTTATCAATGATTTTAATATCTTTGTTGTTCATTTTTTTTCGTCTTCATTCAATTCCTATATCAACTCATAATAATTATGGATCTATTGTGAATAAGAGTTGGGTCATATATTATGTTTGTCAACCGACTACTCTCAGGTACTACCGATTTTCGGCATGTCGTGTATCTCTTATTTGTGGCATCACTTATTTGGCGTGTCATTATATATGTATCAAAGAAATTTGTGTTATAAACATAGTAAGTCGCTACAAATATATTAAAATTTTCTAATGTGTTATTAAAAGTGTACTAAATTTTAATGAGTAACTATAAATGTATCAAAAAATTTAGTGTCACTACATAATATAATAAAATTCTAGTGTGTCATTATAAATGTATCAAGAAATTCCATTACAAATGTGTCAAAAAACTAGTGTGTCGATATATATGTATCAAGATATTTAAGTATATATGTATTAAAAAAAATAGTGTATCACTATATACATATCAAAATTGATATGTCACTAAAATTTAATGTGTCATAAATAAAGTATAAAAAATAATGTATCACAATAAAAACAATGTGTCATAAATAAAATATAAAAAAATATTATGTCACCATAAAAATAATGTAGGTTTTGAAATTTGTCATTGAAAACACAAGCACGTTGAAAGCACACATACATGTTAATACTATTAAATGCTACACAAAAGTGTAATGACAAAGATGCCCTTGTGATATTAACTATTCACTAAAATGCAATTAGTTATTAAATACCACATGTGATCCATAATTTTTTAATCTAATGGTCCATAATGGTTCTTATTGTTTTTATTTTAAGGTTGAGGCTTCCTATATATATATATATATATATATATATATATATATATATATATATAGGGTTATTATATATATATATATAGTGAAGGGTTATTTTCAGAACCAGAAAAAAGTCTAGAACTGCGAGAACCATTTTCAACCCTTAGATCAATGGTTAAGATCATATGTGGCATAAATATAATAAAGGGAAACATTAGGAGTAGTTTATTAAGAGTCTTAGGGTATTATTGGATTTTCATTTTAATTCTTTTCTATAACCGTCCTATTAATTTGGGATGCTAAATATTTATTAGGTCAAAAGTAATATGATCGTGCATTCTATAAGTTTTATGTCGCCTCCACTTTTTCAACTGCTTCAATTTACATTTTCATTCATCATCATGCTAAAGATAATATATGATATATATAGGTAAGTTCTTGTATATAATAAAAAATGGATGATTTTATGGTATATGTTTGACGTAGCTTTATTTTTTATTCAATATGTGATCTATTTGTTGACTACAATCTTTGTTTACGTGATTACACACATATTGTTTGTAAAGTTTTTTTTACATCAATTATATGGTTTTATAATATCAAGTCATGCTCATATTTTTGTTTTCATTTTCACGTCCATTATTTGATGAAGAAAAAGGATCCTATTTGAGATCTGTATTCATATAAATGAATTGTGATGGTTGATGTTGTATCATTTTGTTATTTAGCAACCATGCCGATCATTTGTGTATGTTTTCAATTTAAGATCTGTAAACATGCCTTGTAATCATGTATTATAGTGTGTATGTTTGTGGCTTGAATTAATACTTATTGTTATAGACTTATAGTGATAAGATGATAGGAAAATTTTTTGGCGACACTAGCACACTAAAATGTTTTATAATGTATCAAGGGAGTAAACATTAAAGAGAAGAGATCTTTTGTTATTTTTTACACATGTATCAACATGGAAACCATTTTTTAAGTTTTGATTATTAAAAATCATATTTGGGACTCGCTCTAAAAATCATATTCTATTATTATAGGAGTTATTGATCGATGTGATTGTGTTATATACTATATGCTATTGTTAAATGATGTTAGTTAGTTCGTATTTTTTGTTTTAAAATAGTCTTTATAGCTGTTACTTTTTATTACGCTTATCGTCTCAGTGTGCATACGTGTCATTGAGAGTGCATATGTGTTTTTACAGTTTTTGGTGAATTTGAAACCTTCTATGCCTATGTGTTTTTACAGTTTCACGCACTTGTTCCTTTTGTTTAATTTCAGTTGTTATGAAAGGATTGTGCATATGTGTTTTGTTAGTTGTTATGATTAAATAATTCGTATATAAAAGAGCATATGGACGAACTCAAATGCACATATGCATACAAAGAGATTAAGAGTGACCAATGAGGAAAAATACATGTGCATAAGGATTAAAAACACATGTGCACAGGTATTAAAAACACATGCGTAGATTTCATGAGTTCTTGAACCAGGCGAGAAATACATGTGCACGCCTAAAAGAAGAACCAACTGTTAAAGACATTGTATTATGCACATGTGCATGCTTCATATATTTGTAATAAAACATATTTTGTAATATTTTTTATAAAGTTTTGTTGTTTGTATAAAATTGCATAAATCTAGTAATAAAGTTTTGTTGTTTGTATACATATTTATGTAATATTTTTTAAAGATACATGTGCAAATACAAAATATCTATACATAAGCGAAAAATACAATACATAATGTAAAACACATGTGCACACAATGTTTTTTTAAACAGGTATAATACAAAAAAAATCCTAGAATTTAGGGAACTAAAAAAAGGTTTTTTGTAAAAAAAATCAAAGAAAAAAAATAAAAAAGTACTTTTACCATTATACCCTTTTGAATTATATAATAAATTTTAATATTTAAAAAAATTTGATTGGTTGATGGCGGTTCTCGCAGTTCTCGCAATTTATTAGGTTCTGAAAAAAATTTGATTGGTTGTAGGGTTATTTTCAGAACCAAATAAAATGCGAGAACTGCGAGAACCAACACTAGCCGTTGATCAAAATAATCAATGGATGAAAATGAAATGGCATTATGGTAAATAAGAAGAATTTCATTTAATATTTCTAATTAAGTTAAAGGGCAATTATGGAATTCCTATATACATCTACAACAAAAAAATATGAGCAGTTACCAATCTTTTGTACTCGTATCATTAATTTTTCAGATTTCTCTCACTTTCCCACTCAAACATCTCTTCCAACCCTAATCCTAAGCCGCCACTACCATAAATCCAAAAAAAAAAAATCAATCGTTTTTATCATGCTTCGTGCGTCATTTACAAGATCTATCATGAATCTGTGAGTAAGATATTCAACTAAGGAAACCAACTGTTTCTTGCACTCTAGATCTATAAAGCCGAAGAATTTGAGGACAAGCAAGAGAATGGAGATTGGGTTCTTGATTCAAAGGCTAGGTCCTAAATTCGCTTTATAATTGTTTTGAAAAGTAAAAAAAATGGTTAATAAGAAAAATCTCCATGGGTTTGATTTATCCCACGAGACCCCAAGGTAAAAAATATCAAATTATCTAAATCATGTGCTATTTTTTTAGTGGGATAGAATTAAATGTTCATTATCTGATAGTAGGATGAAATTTTATAA
Source organism: Chrysanthemum makinoi (assembly GCA_910596185.1). Taxonomy (NCBI): domain Eukaryota; kingdom Viridiplantae; phylum Streptophyta; class Magnoliopsida; order Asterales; family Asteraceae; genus Chrysanthemum; species Chrysanthemum makinoi. Next base: position 138,019,841 of record OU343225.1, on the reverse strand, counting down.
TAACTTGTGGCATTTTTCTTTCCTTGTAATGAATTTGGTGGAGTTTTTATGTAATTTTCTTAATCCATTTGATTTTGGTTTGTGTATATCCATCACAGATCTCAATCAATACTTGTTTATTATTCTTCCTTTTTTTTACTTTGTTTCTTGTTTGCATTGCTCCTGTTGTCTTTGTTTCTTGTTTGGATTGGTTTATTAATTATTTTTTGTCGATTAAGTCTTTTGATTCTTAGTCGGCAAACTCTAAATGGGGGATAAAGATTAATATACTGATTTATCTAGATCATTTCTCATTGAGATTATTCTGCATTTGACTTTTATTGTAAGATGTTTCACTTTAGAGAATCACAAATGATGTGAGCTAGTTTACAAATCTACCACCAAATATTTTAAAATGAGTTTCTCGTTGGGAACTTTTAGTAAAAGAGTTTAGAAATGTGGGTATGTTTGACTCTTTCGAAATGTGTTTCTCGTTGGGAACTTTATATGCATATGTGTTTTTGAAGTTTCTGGTGAATTTGATACCTATTGTGCATATGTGTTTTGGCTAAGAATGTACATGTGCAGTGTATTTATATATTTTGATGTACGCAAATATTGTGTGAATATGTGTTATGCTAATTTCTATGATTAAAAATTCGTTTCCATCATTTGATATAGATTCAGTTTTGTTGCATTTGCTCCTGAATATGTGTTAGTCAAATAATGCACATGTGTATACGTCATGAATATGAGAATTTGAAACAAATGCACATGTATTAACGTAATGAAAATGATGAATTGACAATGAATGCACATGTGTTTAAGTCATTGAACTTTTTGTATATATGCAAATTTCCAGGTTTATATTTATGTTTTTATTTGTTCTTGATTATGTACTAAACTATTAATATTGGATGAAAATTTTCAGGTTTATCGTGAAGGCGGAGAATACAAATGCACTTGTAAAAGATGAATTATATAATAAAAGTTTATGTAACATGTCGAATGTTAATTGATGGTGGCAGGTTACTTGACGTGTGGCTGTTGGCATAAAATTGTATGAGTTAAGATGAGTGAGACGATAATAATACATGAACTTGCTTCATATGCTTATTGGTAAGTATAACACTCTTTATCATTTTGAAATTTGAAAACATAACACAATTCAACTTATGTTACCAATCTGTCACACCCCCAAAATATCGCAGCGGAACGATAGTGTCTTTGGGGTATGATGTCATAGCACAAAGCATGGATCTGAGAAAACGACCTCTAACATGAGACGTTTTGAAAAGTTTACCATTCGATTAAATAAAGTTAAAGTTTACAAAACATGAGATCCCAAAGTTTGATAATACATAAAGGGTTACAAAACATGTCGAATGGTAATTGATAAAAACACAAGACTCCAATGTATGCCATGTGACCCAAAAGCTCCATGAAATGCTATCGCCTATACGACTGAGATAAACATGCTATAAAGTGTCAACACAAAGGTTGGTGAGTTCATAAGTTTGTTGAAAATGATTTGAAAAAGTCTTTAAAGAATGTTGATGCAAAGGCATCGTAAATCCATTCAGATTCGAGTTCGCCCATACAAAACTCGCAACCTATGTGTTCACAACCCATTGCCTAAAATAGAATTGTCAATCTTGTTTGTAAGTAGGACATATGTGCATACGATATATACAAGTACTTAATGCAAAGAATCACAGCCAACTGAACCTCTTGACAAGTTACATTGTTTGTTGTGTCTCATTGAACACAGATTATATTCACCCCAGGTCAAGTCATCAGGGACTCAAGGGTGGGGCGTCGACCGATAGTACTATCAATACCTCTCCGCCGGCTTCCGCAGGAGTTAACCAGTTGCTAAAGTATGTATGTTGAAGCATAATTGAAAACAAGTTTAGCACATTAAGGCACATATCGCAATAAACCACACATAATGTCCATAGAGTATAAGAAGTATAGTGTAACACAATTGTATAAATGGTTTGAGTATTCGCAAGAGTAAAACAAGTATTTAAGCATGGATCTCCCCCAAAGAGTTTGTAAGAATTTAAGCGAGTAAAAGCGGGGTATGAACTCACCTGGTATGATTGATATGCTAACAAAATGAAGTGCACGAAAATGAGGCTCGGAAACTATCCGCGACCTAAAATGAATGATGTGCTCTAATATAAGTCATGAAACAATGTCGTGCATGCAAACTCATATGATATCCATACCACTTGTACACCTTTGAAAATAAAGTTTATTGTCGAAAAATAATCTTATAACGTCTTGACAATTTATAAATTACTTTACAAGTATATACGTTGAAACGATATCCTACGATAGTCATTTAGTGATTTATTGTGAAATTATAACTTTTTGTCGTAAATCAATGTCATTTGACAATTTCATGAAAGTGACTAAACGGCCTTGAAATGCTAGTCGTAAAATGGTGCGTCGGCGTTAGGAAACAAACTCAACGGTTTTGGGAAGCTTGTATCATTACCTCAAAGTTTTAGCATTTAAGTTTTCATCATAGAGGTCTCGATCATAGAGAAAAATATAGGTAAAGTATGGTACTTGTGTCCAAAATATTGCTTAAGGGTGGATTTCGGCAAAGTTTGAGTGACCATATTTTATTCGTTACAACCCCGCTTGACGAACGGTTGGACATTTTGGAAAATAGGCTAGGCGAACTTACTTTTACTAGAAGACATCATTTTATAAAAAGTACTCCGTCATTGTTAAAAACGACCCTCAACATGGTCCCTCGTTGCCGTAGTTTATGTTTAATAGAAAATATATTAATGTTGTTTGTATAATAAAGTTACGGCAACTTTGTTTAACGCGTGTAATTTAATCGTTACAAGTCCGTTTTCTACGTTTTCTACATCCTTAGATTCGTATTAAAGTATACTAATATATTTTTGATAAGTCGACACATTTCATAATGCTTAACCAGAAACTACGGAGCAATAACTCAAGGGCCCAAAAGATACGCAGGTCCACATCCTATGTGCCCTCGTTGTAACTATCACCACTCAGGAGACTGCCCAAGGTGCGACAAATGTGGACAGACGGGCCACATCAGCGGAATTGCTCAAGCGGGACTGGGAACCAAGGACAAAGAAAAGCATGTTACAGTGTGGAAGTCGGATCATCTTGAACACCTGTCCAAAGTTGAAAAGAACACCCAACCAAGAAGGTAATCGTCCAAATATGGCGTTGGCAATAGAAGCCCCACAAGATCAGAACATTGAAGTTCCCCCGCGTGGTCGAGCATTCTATCGGGTACCGAGGAAGCCCAGCAACGCGTAGCGGTTACATTCTTTCGAACAACTACCTTATTTGCATGCGACATGATTTTGAGTGCATAACTTCCTTCCAACTTTTACCACGTTCACGACATTGATTAATTTGAGACCTATCGATATTGACTTTAGTTGTAAATTATTTTGTTAATTTGATTTGTGTAAGCAAATCCAAGAGCAACGGATCTTTCAAAAGATTTCATTCAAGGATGTTGAATCCTATCATACTAACAACTTGTTTCCTAGCTTGACCTAGTGACAGTTCTTGTTTGATGAGTTGCGAAAATCAAGCTAAGAGTCAAGTTTTTACTCAAAAGGTCTTTTGAGGGATACGTTCGGTGTTGGGTAAGTTTATTCTATCAAATCTAATCACGGGCATGTATTTAGTTGGATGAGGAACCTATATGCATGAACATTGACGTGATCATTTAGACTATTTGTACGAGCATGAACTTTTAGAACCTTTGTCGCGGTTCGGACTATAGTTATCATTATCTAAGAGTGTGTCTAGATTGAAAAGAACTTGTCTTGAAAAAAAATTTGGTGATCCTCCTTGGTCTCTATGGTGGCCGGTTCAATGGGGAAGAAGAGAGGAGAGGAACTAATTTATTTTACACCTTGATATTTTTAGTTGTATGTGTAGTTGTAAGAATAAAATGAATATAAGATTAGTTTATGTAGATATTTAGTGTACAAATGTGGTGACTCACATTTGTGGGTCGACAAACACAACACAAAAAAAAAGACTAGTAGTTTGTTGTAGTTAATTACTTGTATGTATAAGTAAATGTGTAGTTATTCAATAATAATTAGTAACTTGTGTATATATTTAAGCATTTAGGGTAGCGTTAACTAAAAATAAATTTTAACGGATCTCAATAAAATATATTGAAGTCATAAAAATTATAAAAATACATTTCTTACAAAAATTGAGTGAATTAATAATTATCGTGTAGAATTTACGAAAACCGTCGTAATTATATAAATATAACAATTTATATACAAAATAAATTTAAAACACTGGGTAAACTAATAATAATATTTTTATAATCTTAATATGAGTATAAAAATATATCGGAATAATTTTTTTTTTGGAAGCATCGGATCAAATGTTCAAAATAATTAGTTACGCGATAGCGTTTATTTAATATAAAATTACGCGTTTAATGTAAAATGCAAAATCATGCATGAACTAATATGATGACAATGATGCTAATGAAATGTAGACTAAACTTATTCTATATGAAATGTCCTTGATGATTGTTCATGAATTCGCAGCTAAACCCCTAAGGTTACGCGAATTTGATACTTGTAAACCTAGTTTACGATAAATGATGAAATAGTAAATGTGAGAAGTGACCGGAAATTGAGAATTGTGACATTCTTCCCCGGTTAGAGGAATCACGTCCTCGTGATTCAATCGATGATACTTAATGTTACAATTCTCAATTTCCGGTCATTTCTCAAACTCAATATTCATCATATTAGTTCATGCATGGTTTTGCATTTCACATTAAACGCATAATTTCTTATTAAATAAACGCTATCGCGTAATTAATTATTTTGAACATTTGATCCGACACTTCCAAAAATTATCCCGATATATTTTTATACTAATATTTAGATTATAAAAATAATATTATGAGTTTACCCAGTATTTTAAATTTATTTTTTAACTAAATTGTTGTATTTATATAATTACGACGTTTTTCTTAAATACTACACGATAATTATTATTTCACTCAAATTTTGCAAGAAATGTATTTTTATAATTTTTATGACCTTAATATATTTTATCTTGACCCGTTAAAAGTTATTTTTATCTAATGCTACCCTAAATAATCAAATGTGTCTACAAGTTACCACTTAACTTCATTTAACTTCACAAAATATTACATAATACATATATATATACATACATACATACATACATATATATATATATATATATATATATATATATATATGATATATATATATAAAAGACTGATAACACCCTTGTCGACACAAGGGGTGAGTCATGTATTAATTTGCAAATATCTCTTGCTAGTTGAAGTCTTACACACTTAGACTAACTCATACTCAAACTTATCTAAAGGTGAAAAATATTTATTTGCTTTCTCTCTTCTCTTCCAAAACCGGCAACCACCAAGGACCAAGAAGATTTCATCCAAGTTTTCAAGACAAAGTTTTATTACACTCTAGTATCACTTGTTGTATAGGTTTTGCAATAAAAACCTCAAGTGATTAGGAAAAACCCATTGTCCTTAAACCTCATCATATTACTTGTAAGCATTCATATTCATGTGTTTATTTCATATTCATTGTTATGGTCATATCATTTTATTTGAGAAACATGCAAGTCTCATGAGGTTTATACCACTTTTTATTTGATTTTTAAGAGTTATATATATATATTGACATCCTATAAATATTCCTTGTTATAAATCACACTTGGTGATGTCTAGGAACCCATGACACCCTAAGAAGGTGTATGGTAGGATTAGAATAGCTTCGGAGTTGTTTTGAATGGGTTTGAATAGGTTTGGCGCGAGAAAAACTCATTTCGACAAGTTTGCAAAAGGGTCTGTCCTTATTTTCAAAATCTGGAAAATTCGACAGTGGATAAAAATTTTTGGCCTAGATAATTAGAAAATACACTTTAAAACGAAAACGTGGCGCTTGAACGGATTAAAACGGAGCTATAACGAAGAAGTTATGAATTTTTTCAAGTTGGCGACGAAAACTATAATTTTCTGGAAATTTCAGCACGTTATACTTATTTTGTACGAGTCAAAAATGGAACTTAGGCGTTATAAATTATGTCGGCTTATCAAAAATATACTAGTATACATTGATACAAAGCTAAGGACCTTTAAAACGTAGAAAACGGATTTGTAATGATCAAGTTATACACATTTACAAAAAGTTGACGTAACTTAATTTTATAAGAAAAACTATTAATTTCTAATAGACAAGTTTTACGGCAAAATAAGAGACCAAGTTGGAGGACGTTTTTAATAATGATGTAGTACTTTTTATAAAGTAATGTCTTCTAGTAAAAGTGAGTTTGCCAAGTATATTTTCCAAAATGTCCGACCGTTTGTTTAGCGGAGTTGTAATGAATTAATTATGACTACTCAAAAATTTGCCGAAAACCATCCTTAAACTATATTTTGGGACACAAGTACCATACTTAACCTATATTTTTCTTTATGTTCGAGACCTTTAGGATGGAAACTCTTGTACTAAAACTTTGATATAATGATACAAAATTCCCAAAACCATTGAGTACGTTTCCTAATACTCGATGTGCATCATTTTACGACTAGCTTTTAGAGGCTGTTTTGTCACTTTCATGAATATTTCAACGACATTATTTTCTGACGAAAAGTTGTAATTTCTTAATAAATCACTAAATGATTATCGTCGGATATCATTTCAACGTAATTACAAGTGGAGTAATTTAAAAATGGTCAAGACGTTATAAGATTATTTTTCGACGATAATCTTTATTTTCAAAAGTGTACAAGTGGTATGGATATCATATGAGTTTGCATACGCGACATTGTTTCATGACTTATATTAGAGCATATCATTCCTAATAGGTCGTGGTTAGAGTGTTGCGTCTCATTTCTGTGCATCCACTCTGTCATCATAACTATTGCAACAGATGAGTAATCACATTCCCTTTTTTTTTTTTTTTTTTACCGTTTTTACTATATTTTGGGGCGAAATGCATGAACCATTCTTGTGCTAAATTGATTACTACTTTTATTAACTTGTTTGACTAGAACTTGTGAACTCGAATTAAATCCTTAAACATAATTACGAACCTATGACTTGTTTGAACTTATTGGACCGTACTTGTTATGACCCTAAAAGTCTCGCCTTATTGGTGGAGCGTACAAAGTCTCCCTTGTTCGGAGCAACCTTAAGCCTCCCGGACGGAGCGAATGTCTCCCTATGGGAACAGAGCATTTTCAATCTAAAGTCTCCCCTGTTCGGAGCAGTACAAATTCTCCCATGTTCGGAGTGTTCTTAATTGTATATTAATAGTTGTATGATGTACCGTTCGTACATTCGCATTGTTAGTCTCCTATTATTAAGTAGTATGAATAGCGCTATTAGAGGTCGGCCAACCTCTCGTCCACTATGTTACGGGACACATATTATTTATTCTAGGGGCTTTGCCTGGCATACATTATTATATACGTGTTACTATATTGTGAACTATTATGACCATTTATACTTGACTACTTGATACGCTATATTTTGTGCAATGGGTTGTGAACACACAGGTTGCAAGTTTTGTATGGGCGGAACTTGGAACTGAGTGGATTTACAATGCCTTTGCTTTGTGGATTATTTTCGATGACCGAAACCTTTGACTCTCTCTCTTACGAGTTTTCTTATTTTACGAAACGTGTATACTCACCAACTATTTTCATAGTTGACCCGTTTTTTTTCTCTCGTGCATTTCAGGTGATCGTTAGTAAGCTTTTCTACCAGGTCTTGCATAATGAAGTTTTCACTTGTCACTACAAATCGTTATGTAATAAAACGCAATATTTTGGAATCTAAACTTTGTACTATATTTGCGATGCTCGCTAAACTGGTTATTGTAATGGTGTACTATTTCTTTTTAATCTTAACGTTGGTATGTTCTAATATCTTGTGCTTATGTTCCTTTCCGTTACACCTCGTGTTTCCGCCTCCGGCGAGTGTGACAGTTGGTATCGAGCCAAAGGTTATAGAGAATGCCGTTTTTCAAAAATAAAAATCACAGCTATAACCGGAATAAAGTTTTATTAAACACCGAACAACATCTGAGTCAACTAGTCCTATCGTTGCATCGTTAATCATAAATTATACATAGCCTGATCAACTATGTCTAATTTATGAAGAACCATGCAATGATAAGAGTGGTAGTTTTAAATCATGTTTAGTCGAGTCTTTAGAGTCCGGTCACGAAACTGCATTGGTCGGGGTGGGTATGCATAGCGTGTTTTTACGTTCACGTCTACATTACAGTACCTTGTTTATACCTTTTCTTTTCCTTCTTTCGACTTGTTAGACATAGCATGTCTCTGTTTCTGTCATATTTCGATCACTATAACACACATTACCACCGTTCTAAACCTCATCTGCCTTCGAAAGTGTCATTTACTCAACCCGATATTTTGGTCCATTATAGGATCATGGCTGCGCGAAACACACGCTCAGGGAGTCAACAACAACGGCAACCCAAACAACAATGACAATCAAACAACAACGCTCTGGAATAGTGGATCTACTCACCCAAATTATGACACACCTTGATGCTAGACGAACCAACGCCGGAGAAGGTACTTCAAACACTGGTCATGGATGCAGCTACAAAACTTTTATGACATGCAAGCCAATGGAATTTAATGGTACTGAGGGTGCCATTGGATGCTAACTGGTTCGAGAATGTGGAGTCGAAACTTAGTATCACGAAATGTGCTAAAGGAAACAAGGTTGAGTTCTCTGGCGGTCTACTACAGGGTCGAGCATTGACACGGTGGAACAACCAACTGCAGACTAGAAGAAGAGGGCGCAAATGCGTTATCTGGGGAAGCATTTAAGAAACTACTAACTGATGAGTACTGCAGAAAAGATGAAGTGCAAAGGCTGGAAGCGGAATTTTGGAATCACTTGATGGTTGGAGTAGAAGTCGACAAGTACACGATCCGTTTCCACGAGTTAACTAGGATGGTTCCTCACATGGTTTCCACGGTGGAGAAGTTGATTGACCGATATATATGGGGATTGATACGGAATTAGGAGGGATGTCACCTCCTCAAACCCAACCACTCTGCAAGCTGTGGGTATGGCGTATGCAGCTTGACAAATGATGTGATCAGTGTCGGAGGACTAACAAAAGTAAACGATAATGGACAAAAGCGGCGGCAGGATCACCAGGAAGCGAGACCGGGACCAGAAAAACAAGAGGCAGCGAATAACCAGAAACTACGGAGCAATAACTCAAGGGCCCAAAAGATACGCAGTCCACATCCTATGTGCCCTCGATGTAACTATCACCACTCAGGAGGCGCCAAGGTGCGACAAATGTGGGACGGGCCACATCGCGCGGAATTGCTCAAGCAGGGTGGGAACCAAGGACAAAGAAAAGCATGTTACGAGTGTGGAAGTCGGATCATCTTGAACACTGTCCAAAGTTGAAAAGAGCACCCAACCAAGAAGGTAATCGTCCAAATCTGGCGTTGGCAATAGAAGCCCCACAAGATCAGAACATTGAAGTTCCCCACGCACGTGGTCGAGCATTCTATCTGGGTACCGAGGAAGCCCGCAACGCGTAACGGGTACATTCTTTCGAACAACTACCTTATTTCTGTACGACATGATTTTGAGTGCATAACTTCCTTCCAATTTTTACCACGTTCACGACATTGATTAATTTGAGACCTATCGATATTGACTTTAGTTGTAAATTATGTTGTTAATTTGATTTGTGTAAGCAAATCCAAGAACGAACGGATCTTTCAAAAGATTTCATTCAAGGATGTTGAATCCTATCATACTAACAACTTGTTTCCTAGCTTGACCTAGTGACAGTTCTTGTTTGATGAGTTGCGAAAATCAAGCTAAGAGTCAAGTTTTTACTCAAAAGGTCTTTTGAGGGATACGTTCGGTGTTGGGTAAGTTTATGCTATCAAATCTAATCACGGGCATGTATTTAGTTGGATGAGGAACCTATATGCATGAACATTGACGTGATCATTTAGACTATTTGTACGAGCATGAACTTTTAGAACCTTTGTCGCGGTTCGGACTATAGTTATCATTAATTGAATCACGAGGACGTGATTCCACTGACATGGGAAGAATGTCACAATTCTCAATTTCCGGTCATTTCTCAAACTCAATATTCATCATATTAGTTCATGCATGGTTTTGCATTTCACATTAAACGCATAATTTCTTATTAAATAAACGCTATCGCGTAATTAATTATTTTGAACATTTGATCCGACACTTCCAAAAATTATCCCGATATATTTTTATACTCATATTAAGATTATAAAAATAATATTATGAGTTTACCCAGTGTTTTAAATTTATTTTGTAACTAAATTGTTGTATTTATATAATTACGACGTTTTTCTTAAATACTACACGATAATTATTATTTCACTCAAATTTTGCAAGAAATGTATTTTTATAATTTTTATGACCTTAATATATTTTATCTTGACCCGTTAAAAGTTATTTTTATCTAATGCTACCCTAAATAATCAAATGTGTCTACAAGTTACCACTTAACTTCATTTAACTTCACAAAATATTACATAATACATTATAAAAATATATATATATATATATATATATATATATATATATATATATATATATATATATATATATATATATATATATATAAAAGTGAATGACTAACACCCCTTGTCGACACAAGGGGTGAGTCATGTATTAATTTGCAAATATCTCTTGCTAGTTGAAGTCTTACACACTTAGACTAACTCATACTCAAACTTATCTAAAGGTGAAAAATATTTATTTGCTTTCTCTCTTCTCTTCCAAAACCGGCAACCACCAAGGACCAAGAAGATTTCATCCAAGTTTTCAAGACAAAGTTTTATTACACTCTAGTATCACTTGTTGTATAGGTTTTGCAATAAAAACCTCAAGTGATTAGGAAAAACCCATTGTCCTTAAACCTCATCATATTACTTGTAAGCATTCATATTCATGTGTTTATTTCATATTCATTGTTATGGTCATATCATTTTATTTGAGAAACATGCAAGTCTCATGAGGTTTATACCACTTTTTATTTGATTTTTAAGAGTTATATATATATTGACATCCTATAAATATTCCTTGTTATAAATCACACTTGGTGATGTCTAGGAACCCATGACACCCTAAGAAGGTGTATGGTAGGATTAGAATAGCTTCGGAGTTGTTTTGAATGGGTTAGAATAGGTTTGGCGCGAGAAAAACTCATTTCGACAAGTTTGCAAAAGGGTCTGTCCTTATTTTCAAAATCTGGAAAATTCGACAGTGGATAAAAATTTTTGGCCTAGATAATTAGAAAATAAACTTTAAAACGAAAACGTGGCGCTTGAACGGATTAAAACGGAGCTATAACGAAGAAGTTATGAATTTTTCAAGTTGGCGACGAAAACTATAATTTTCTGGAAATTTCAGCACGTTATACTTATTTTGTACGAGTCAAAAATGGAACTTAGGCGTTATAAATTATGTCGACTTATCAAAAATATACTAGTATACTTTGATACAAAGCTAAGGACCTTTAAAACGTAGAAAACGGATTTGTAATGATCAAGTTATACACATTTACAAAAAGTTGACGTAACTTAATTTTATAAGAAAAACTATTAATTTCTAATAGACAAGTTTTACGGCAAAATAAGAGACCAAGTTGGAGGACGTTTTTAATAATGATGTAGTACTTTTTATAAAGTAATGTCTTCTAGTAAAAGTGAGTTTGCCAAGTATATTTTCCAAAATGTCCGACCGTTTGTTTAGCGGAGTTGTAATGAATTAATTATGGCTACTCAAAAATTTGCCGAAAACCATCCTTAAACTATATTTTGGGACACAAGTACCATACTTAACCTATATTTTTCTTTATGTTCGAGACCTTTAGGATGGAAACTCTTGTACTAAAACTTTGATATAATGATACAAAATTCCCAAAACCATTGAGTACGTTTCCTAATACTCGATGTGCATCATTTTACGACTAGCTTTTAGAGGCTGTTTTGTCACTTTCATGAATATTTCAACGACATTATTTTACGACGAAAAGTTGTAATTTCTTAATAAATCACTAAATGATTATCGTCGGATATCATTTCAACGTAATTACAAGTGGAGTAATTTAAAAATGGTCAAGACGTTATAAGATTATTTTTCGACGATAATCTTTATTTTCAAAAGTGTACAAGTGGTATGGATATCATATGAGTTTGCATGCACGACATTGTTTCATAACTTATATTAGAGCATATCATTCCTAATAGGTCGTGGTTAGAGTGTTGCGTCTCATTTCTGTGCATCCACTCTGTCATCATAACTATTGCAACAGATGAGTAATCACATTCCCCTTTTTTACCGTTTTTACTATATTTTGGGGCGAAATGCATGAACCATTCTTGTGCTAAATTGATTACTACTTTTATTAACTTGTTTGACTAGAACTTGTGAACTCGAATTAAATCCTTAAACATAATTACGAACCTATGACTTGTTTGAACTTATTGGACCGTACTTGTTATGACCCTAAAAGTCTCGCCTTATTGGTGGAGCGTACAAAGTCTCCCTTGTTCGGAGCAACCTTAAGCCTCCCCGGACCGGAGCAGAATGTCTCCCTATGGGAACGGAGCATTTTCAATCTAAAGTCTCCCCTGTTCGGAGCAGTACAAATTCTCCCATGTTCGTAGTGTTCTTAATTGTATATTAATAGTTGTATGATGTACCGTTCGTACATTCGCATTGTTAGTCTCCTATTATTAAGTAGTATGGATAGCGCTATTAGAGGTCGGCCAACCTCTCGTCCACTATGTTACGGAACGCATATTATTTATTCTAGGGGCTTTGCATACATTATTATATACGTGTTACTATATTGTGAACTATTATGACCATTTATACTTGACTACTTGATACGCTATATTTTGTGCAATGGGTTGTGAACACATAGGTTGCAAGTTTTGTATGGGCGAAACTTGAAACTGAGTGGATTTACAATGCCTTTGCTTTGTGGATTATTTCCGATGACCGAAACCTTTGACTCTCTCTCTTACGAGTTTTCTTATTTTACGAAACGTGTATACTCACCAACTATTTTCATAGTTGACCCGTTTTTTTTTCTCTCATGCATTTCAGGTGATCGTTAGTAAGCTTTTCTACCAGGTCTTGCATAATGAAGTTTTCACTTGTCACTACAAATCGTTATGTAATAAAACGCAATATTTTGGAATCTAAACTTTGTACTATATTTGCCGATGTCGGCTAAACTATTATTGTAATGGTGTACTATTTCTTTTTAATCTTAGCGTTGGTATGTTCTAATATCTTGTGCTTATGTTCCTTTCCGTTACACCTCGTGTTTCCGCCTCCGGCGAGGGTGTGACAAAGTGCTTATGCCAAAACTTACGCGTCTAGGTTTCTTATGTAATGAGGCTCACTGAATCTGATTAATACAGTGGATCACTTAATGGTCTAGGGAAAACGTACCAGTTACGCATTGCGGGCTGCCTCGGTCCCTAAATAGAATGCTCGAGCTCGGGGTGGACTGATATTGAGTACTGGTTTGAGTTATTTCCTTCAATTGCTAAAGCTAGGTGCTGGTTACCCTGTGGTTGTCCCTGTGTTCCATTCAACCTAGGACAATTATTCCGGTAGTGATTCGGGCACATGCACTCGAAGCAAGTCCTTTGATTATTCCTCATGTTACCCACATTAACTGGTGTTACATGTGTTTTACACTGCTCTTTAAAATGGCCGTATCGATTGCAATTTGTACACAAGCTGGCAGGGGCTTGGTCTTCGGACGATGATAAGCACATTTAGCACATTTGGGATGTGTACCCGCATACTCTCTTTGTTCAGTACCAGTTGCCCCAAAAACTCTTGCCCTTTTGTTGTATGCTACCACGTCCATCACTATTCGACCCACTCGCTTCCTTCCTCTTTGTCACTTCTCTTGGAGTACCATTTCTAACCATCTCGTCACATGGTTCCGGCCCTCGATGTGCACTTTGTATTGTAGACGGCTCAGTTGTTTTCACAGTCCCACGGATTTCAGGCACAAGACCATATATGTACCTCGCGATTCTCTTGGATTTAGGGGTAACCATATGAGGAACTAGTCTGGCTAATTCATGGAATCGATCTGTGTAGGTTGCGTGACCAGCTCCTATCATAGAGTGATGATAAAGTTCATGTTCTAGTTTCTGCATTTCATTGTCCGGGCAGTACTCCTCTTTCAATAACGCCTTAAATTAGTCCCATGTCATACCTATAGTGCTTCTCTGCCTCTAGCCCTGTAGTTGTGTGTTCCACCATGTCAATGCCTTCCCTGATAGCAAGCAAGCAGCATACTTCACCCTCTCGATGCGGCACAATTGTGATGTCGATCACTGACTATGTCTTCTCTACCCATCGAGTATACGCCAAAGCACCTCCTATACCATCAAACTCCATGGGTTTGCATGCTGAAAATTCCTTATACGTGCATCCAGTTCTGTTGTTGTTGTTGTTGTTGTTGTTGTTGTTGTTGTTGCCACTGCCAACTACATTGTTGGTGTTGCCATTCCCGTTCCCGTGGTTTCCCGAGTTATTCATATGGTTTCCAACTTGTGTGACAATAGTGGGAGGCAAGATTTGAAGTTGTTGAGCGATGATGGCGGCAAAATCGAGGTTTCGCCACGTTGTTGTCATTGTTACCCATGTCGCGACCGCCTTCTCTACCTCCACGCCACCGTCCTTCCACCCTTTGCGCACCACCTCGGCTAATGCTGCGTGTTACCCTCTTTGGTGCCATGATCTCTGCAAGGAAAGGACCGTTGAGTTCCCAATGTCTATACTTAACGTCCTCAAACATAATACCACGCCACAAATTGGTTCCTAAGGTGTGCCCACACCGATCTACGTATGGGTGGTCGCATATGTCCACGTGGGTTGTGACGCATTTATAATTATGTTGGCCACCATAATTATAATTGCCTCATTTCACACGTGTACATACCACCAGAATACATGTCTCGGCGATTGTTGTTACTGAAATAGGTAGCCATTCTATCATCCGATTCTAAGCGGTGGAGGAGGAATTTAGGGTAGGTATCTAGGGAGAGTCGCACTTGGTGTATAGGAAATTCCTTTAGGTGCTAAAGTCACGATGAGGTTTAGTCGCCAGCAGTTCCCAAAGTATCCTCAAGAGAACTCTCATCCTCGGGCAAAATCATCAAATCTATACAGCTATATAGTAACACTTATTTAGCTCGATCTCGTGTCTCATCAAACAAGAAGTGTCACGAGATCAAGTTAGATAAGTGCTCATTACTGAGCTCCATATTTTTGATGACTTGACTAGATTTTGGGACTCCCCTATCGGTACAAGGAAACCATGTTATCCAATGAGGTGGGTCTAGAAGAAATTTTTAAGAAAACATATGCGCACGAAAAGTGTGTAAGGCGATAGGAAAAGAAAGGATCGACGTGAAAATGGTTATAGTCTAGGAACTAAAATGCAACCTAGTTCTCTATAACCAAGTCTCGATACCAATCATCACACCCCAAAATATCGCAACGGAACGATAGTGTCTTTGGGGTATGATGTCATAGCACAAAGCATGGATACTGAAAACGACCTCTAAAATGAGACGTTTTGAAAAGTTTACCATTCGATTAAATAAAGTTAAAGTTTACAAAACATGAGATCCCAAAGTTTGATAATACATAAAGGGTTACAAAACATGTCGAATGGTAATTGATAAAAACACAAGACTCCAATGTATGCCATGTGACCCAAAAGCTCCATGAAATGCTATCGCCTTACGACTTGAGATAAACATGCTAAAAGTGTCAACACAAAGGTTGGTGAGTTCATAAGTTTGTTGAAAATGATTTGAAAAAGTCTTTAAAGAATGTTGATGCGAGCAAAGGCATCGTAAATCCATTCCGGGTTCGAGTTCGCCCATACAAAACTCGTAACCTATGTGTTCACAACCCATTGCCTAAAATAGAATTGTCAATCTTGTTTGTAAGTAGGACATATGTGCATACGATATATACAAGTACTTAATGCAAAGAATCACAGCCAACTGAACCTCTTGACAAGTTACATTGTTTGTTGTGTCTCATTGAATACAGATTATATTCACCCCAGGTCAAGTCATCAGGGACTCAAGGGTGGGGCGTCGACCCGATAGTACTATCATACCTCTCCGCCGGCTCCCGCAGGAGTTAACCAGTTGCTAAAGTATGTATGTTGAAGCATAATTGAAAACAAGTTTAGCACATTAAGGCACATATCGCAATAAACCACACATAATGTCCATAGAGTATAAGAAGTATAGTGTAACACAATTGTATAAATGGTTTGAGTATTCGCAAGAGTAAAAACAAGTATTTAAGCATGGATCTCCCCCAAAGAGTTTGTAAGAATTTAAACGAGTAAAAGCGGGGTATGAACTCACCTGGTATGATTGATATGCTAACAAAATGAAGTGCACGAAAATGAGGCTCGGAAACTATCCGCGACCTAAAATGAATGATGTGCTCTAATATAAGTCATGAAACAATGTCGTGCATGCAAACTCATATGATATCCATACCACTTGTACACCTTTGAAAATAAAGTTTATTGTCGAAAAATAATCTTATAACGTCTTGACAATTTATAAATTACTTTACAAGTATATATGTTGAAACGATATCCTACGATAGTCATTTAGTGATTTATTGTGAAATTATAACTTTTCGTCGTAAATCAATGTCATTTGACAATTTCATGAAAGTGACTAAACGGCCTTGAAATGCTAGTCGTAAAATGGTGCACGTCGAGCGTTAGGAAACAAACTCAACGGTTTTGGGAAGCTTGTATCATTACCTCAAAGTTTTTGCATTTAAGTTTTCATCATAGAGGTCTCGATCATAGAGAAAAATATAGGTAAAGTATGGTACTTGTGTCCAAAATATTGCTTAAGGGTGGATTTCGGCAAAGTTTGAGTGACCATATTTTATTCGTTACAACCCCGCTTGACGAACGGTTGGACATTTTGGAAAATAGGCTAGGCGAACTTACTTTTACTAGAAGACATCATTTTACAAAAAGTACTCCGTCATTGTTAAAAACGACCCTCAAAATGGTCCCTCGTTGCCGTAGTTTATGTTTAATAGAAAATATATTAATGTTGTTTATATAATAAAGTTACGGCAACTTTGTTTAACGCGTGTAATTTAATCGTTATAAGTCCGTTTTCTACGTTTTCTACATCCTTAGATTCGTATTAAAGTATACTAATATATTTTTGATAAGTCGACACATTTCATAATGCTTAAGCCTCATTTTTGACTCGTAAAGAGTGACATTTATATGCTGAAATTTCTGAAATTATTAGTTTTCGTCGTCAAACTTCAAAATAGCATAACTTTTTCGTTATAGCTCCGTTTTAACCCGTTCAAGCGGCCACGTTTTCGTTTTAAAGTGTATTTTCCAAATGTCTAGCCCAAAAATTTTTATCCTCTGTCGCAAATTCCAGATTTCACAATTTTGATCAGACCTTTAATTAGACTTGTCGAAATGAGTTTTTCACGCGCAAAACCTATTCTAACCAATTCAAAACAACTCCGAAGCTATTCTAATTCTACCATACACCTTCTTAGGGTGTCATGGGTTCCTAGACATCACCAAAAGTGATATGTTTCAAGGAGTAATTATAGGATAACATATATGAATTTATATAGTTTATAAACAATTTAAGTGGTATAGACATCATATAACTTGTATGTTTTACTCAAACATGATAATATGAACATAACATGAGTATGAAAGACGAAAATGAATATGAGATGCTTACTAGTAACTTGATGAGGTTAAATGAACGAGGTTAACCCTAAACACCCTAGGTTTTTTATTTCAAAACCTTATCTAAGAGTGTGTCTAGATTGAAAAGAACTTGTCTTGAAAAAAAATTTGGTGATCCTCCTTGGTCTCTATGGTGGCCGGTTCAATGGGGAAGAAGAGAGGAGAGGAACTAATTTATTTTACACCTTGATATTTTTAGTTGTATGTGTAGTTGTAAGAATAAAATGAATATAAGATTAGTTTATGTAGATATTTAGTGTCAAAATGTGGTGACTCACCCTTGTGGGTCGACAAACACAACACAAAAAAAAAGACTAGTAGTTTGTTGTAGTTAATTACTTGTATGTATAAATAAATGTGTAGTTATTCAATAATAATTAGTAACTTGTGTATATATTTAAGCATTTAGGGTAGCGTTAACTAAAAATAAATTTTAACGGATCACAATAAAATATATTGAAGTCATAAAAATTATAAAAATACATTTCTTACAAAAATTGAGTGAATTAATAATTATCGTGTAGAATTTACGAAAACCGTCGTAATTATATAAATATAACAATTCATATACAAAATAAATTTAAAACACTGTGTAAACTAATAATAATATTTTTATAATCTTAATATGAGTATAAAAATATATCGGAATAAATTTTTTTTTTGAAGCATCGGATCAAATGTTCAAAATAATTAGTTACGCGATAGCGTTTATTTAATATAAAATTACGCGTTTAATGTAAAATGCAAAATCATGCATGAACTAATATGATGACAATGATGCTAATGAAATGTAGACTAAACTTATTCTATATGAAATGTCCTTGATGATTGTTCATGAATTCGCAGCTAAACCCCTAAGGTTACGCGAATTTGATACTTGTATACCTAGTTTACGATAAATGATGAAATAGTAAATGTGAGAAGTGACTGGAAATTGAGAATTGTGACAAATTCACCTAACCCTCTTTATCATTTTAGAACACGACACACTATCACAATATTTGGATCTTGTTTATTAACAAATGGATTCTTCTACTGATGTTTGGTTCATGTCTTATACTCACCACAGATTATCAAGAAACATTATCCAGATTTCTTGAAATGCGAAAAAAAAGAAAACAACGTGGCTAATTAAAAAGTTAAATAACTTAATGAAATTAGATGGTAAAAAAAATACTTTGCGGCTTTAAACAAGCTACATATATACATGTACTGCAAAAATAATGCCGTCATATACGCTTAGTAATGTGTTTTTTACAGTTGTGAATTTGAAACCTTCTATGCATATGTGTTTTTACAGTTTTATGAACTTGTTTCTTTTGTTTAATTTCAGTTGTTAAGAAAGGATTGTGCATATATGTTTTGTTTGTTGTTATTATTAAAAAATTCCTCTATTATTTGTTTATGATTACAGGTTTGAGTATAATGAGCAATATGAAGAATGCACATACGTATATATAAGGGCATATGGACGAACTCAACTGCACATATGCATACAAAGAGATCGAGAGTGGCCAATGAGGAAAAACACATGTGCACAAGGATTAAAAAAACATATCTAGATTTCATGGGTTGTTGGACAAGACGAGGAATACATGTGCACGCTTAAAAGATGGACCAACTATTAGAGACATTGTATTATGCACATGTGCACGCTTCATATATTTGTACTAAAACATATTTATGTAATATTTTTTAATAAAGTTTTGTTGTTTGTATAAAATTGCATAAATGTATTAATAAAGTTTTGTTGTTTGTATAGATACTTATGTATTATTTTTTATAGATACATGTGCAAATACAAAACATCTATGCGTAAAAGGAAAATACAATTATCACATAATGCAAAACACATGTGCAAACAATGTTAAAAAAAAACTAGAATTACGGAAACTAAAAATCGTTTTTTGTAAAAAAAATAAAATATAAAAAAAAAAGTAATTTTACCATTATACCCTTTTGAATTAAATAATAAAAATTAATATAAGAAAAAATATGATTGGTTGATGTTGGTTCTCGCAGTTTTCGTATTTTTTCTTGTTTCTGAAAAGAACCCTTCCCTATATATATATATATATATATATATATATATATATATATATATATATATATATATATATATATATATATATATATATATAGGTTTGGGTTATTATGAAAAGATATTTAAAATGAAAAGAATGAGAAGCCACCACAATGCGCCATGTGTCCCATCTCCACCCCCTCCTTTTTTTACTCTCAAGGGTGTTTTGGTCATTTTACCACAAAATAGAAAGTATATAAGCTTTTTTTTCTTATTTTTATGCTGTTCTTCTCATATGTTACGTATCTCATCTCTTCTTCTCCCTCTGGAACCACCTTTCTCCACTGTCATCACCACCGTGATCTCCACTGCCATCACCATCGTTCTCTACTAGGGTAAATACAGTCTTCCTTTATCCTTTTTCTTATCTCTTCCTATGCATCTAAAAAAAATACACACACGATATTCTTCTCCATCATGATTTCTTCTTCTCCTTCAATCGTGATAGTCTTCTCCACCGAGATATTCTTCTTCAATGTGATTTTGAGATGAAACCTGTACAATATTCTTCTTCAATGTGATTTTGAGATTAATATGTTTTTTTTTCAATTTTTTTGGTTAATTTAATTTGTTTTAATTCGAATATGTTTTTGCCGATTTTTAGTATATTTAGTTGATTTAAAACAATGATTCAGTGTGTTATTGAGAAAAAACGAGATTAAAAACGTTCATATGAAATGTGCACACCAGGTGTTTGATAAAATGTCTACATGATAACACCAGGTGTTTGATAAAATGTCTACATGATATTGTATAACTATGATGCACCAGTTTTGTACTGCGATGCACTAATTTCGTAATGTGATGTAGTAGTTGTTCATCCTTGCAGTTGTATTTCATAGTATAATGCAGTAGGTTTTATTTTTTATTGTGATGCAGTAGGTTATTGTGTTTGTATGTTTTATGTGTCTAAACTTGTTTGTATGCCTAATGCAATGGAATCTGAATTGAGATGCAGTAGGTGTTTAGTTGTTGCATATAAGGATGAAGTAGGCTAAGCGTAAGATGTTTTATGTGCGTAAATGTGTTTTTATGCTTGGTTGTATGTGTGATGCACTGGAAAAAGAATTGAGATGCAGTAGGTATTCAGTTGTCATGTGTGAGGACGAAATAGGCTAAGCGTAGGTTGTTTTATGTGTGTAAACTTGTTTATATGCTTGGTTGTATGTCTAATGCATTGGAATCTGAACTGAGATGTAGTAGATGTTTATTTGTTGCGTGCAAGGATGAAATAGGCTAAGCGTAGGTTGTTTTATGTGTGTAAACTTGTTTGTATGCTTGGTTGTATGTCTGATGCATTGGAATCTGAACTGAGATGCAGTAGATGTTTATTTGTCACATGCAAGGATGAAATAGGCTAAGCGTAGGTTGTTTTATGTGTGTAAATGTGTTTGTATGCTTGGTTGTGTGTGTGATGCAATGGAAAATGAATTAAGATGCAGTTGGTGTTTAATTATCGTGTATAAGGATGAAATAATCTAAGCGTAGGTTGTTTTATGTATATAAACTTGTTTTTATGATTGGTTGTATGCCAGATGCACTCGAATTTGAACTGAGATGCAGTAGGTTTTTAGTCGTCGTATATAAGGATGAAGTAGGCTAAAGCGTAAGTTGTTTTATGTGTGTAAATGTGTTTTATGCTTGTTTGTATGTGCGATGCCTTTGGAAAATGAATTAAGATGCAGTTGGTGTTTAATTATCGTGTATAAGGATGAAATAATCTAAGCGTAGGTTGTTTTATGTATATAAACTTGTTTTTATGATTGGTTGTATGCCTGATGCACTGGAATTTTTCAGTGAATTTGTAATTTTATCATGATATCGCCATGTTGTTGGTGAAACACACCGCGCGCATACTTGTAGACACATATTTTAAATGATACTATTTGTTGTTAATTTATGTTCATTAATTAGTTTATATGATTGTGATATATTGTAACTTGATAAGTTTGATGCATCCTTTGTATTATTGTAAAATGTTCATCTTGATGTATTCGGTTTTAACTACGAATGCATTTTATTTACACTTGTTTAGACTATTGGTGTGAAAGAGCATGCTGGTTTTTATATTTCCAATGATAATGAAATTATAACTTAGCGTACTGCATCTTTCCTTTATATAAGAATAATAACGTATATAACTACTGCATCAACACTTTAA
This sequence comes from Chrysanthemum makinoi, assembly GCA_910596185.1. Lineage (NCBI taxonomy): Eukaryota > Viridiplantae > Streptophyta > Magnoliopsida > Asterales > Asteraceae > Chrysanthemum > Chrysanthemum makinoi. Next base: position 137,997,684 of record OU343225.1, on the reverse strand, counting down.
GTTCACTGCATCACAATAATCTTATCAAGTTCATAGCGACATATTACTGCATCACATATTTTTTTATCAAATGCTTACGTACTTATCATTGAATCAACACTTTATGCTCACTGTATCATAGTTAACTTATTACGTGCATACAGACTTATTACTGCATCACACTTAAACTACACTTCATTGTTTTTATTTCTCTTAATTTCATCTTCGATTTTTATCTAGTGTATCTTACAGTTTATATTTACATTGTAATGCTTTAAAATAACTTGATGATGCACTAAAGTAATAAGAGGAGGACATGTAGTGTATGTGAAGAAAAAGAAGGCCATAATTCCAGGACATGTTCATTAAAATTGCCATCATCGAAGAAAAGCAAGCAACCAGTAGAACCGACAAGAGCTGGGCTTAGAAGATCTCGTAAAGCTTAGAAGCATTATTTCAACATTCTTTTTTTCTTAATTCACAATAAGTATTGTATAGATATTAAAGAATTACTTACAAAACATGGTTTTTGTCCTATGATGTGTAGCATTTATTACCAAAAATCAATAGTGTTTCTGAAATAAACTTGGCATCAGTCTGTTTTATAAATAACAGAATCTTGCATTATGTTATTTCTTTACTGCATTATGATGCAGTAAAATATACATTTTGATGCAGTAAAATATTCATTATGATGCAGTAAAATAATACATAAATGCAGTAAAGTATTATTTTGATGCAGCAATATGATAACGTTGAGAAGCAACAATATTTATAACATTATGATCCATTAAATTAACATTACAGTAAAATTATATTATGATTCAGTAGTATGATAACATTTTGATGCGATAATATGATAACGTTCTGATGAAGTGGAACAATATTGTAATGCAGTATAATTTTATTTTGATATAGTAGTATAATAATATTGCGTAACAACAATATGTATAACATTGTGATGTGGTAAATTGACATTGTGATGCAGTAAATTAACATAGTGATGCGGAAAAATTATATAGTGATTCACCAGTATGATAATATTGTGATGTAGTAAAATGATAACATTCTGATGCAGTAGAACAATATTGTGATGCAGTATGATTTTAAATTTTTTTATAAGATTGTGATACATTAGTTTATACATTGTGATGCATTAAAATTGCATCATTGTGATGCACTTGATGTACACATTACAATGCACCAGTTGTATACACTATGATGCACCAGTTGTATACATTGTGCATCCATGTTATTTTAGACATTACCAGCAATAAAAAATACTCAATATTAAACAAACACTGTGTACAATACTTAGTATTAAACATTCAGTTATCCAAAGTATTACATCTAATGATATTTAAACACTTTCTTTTAATAATCCACAACTACATCCGAGATTCCTTGTTACGCGTTCAATAATCCTTTCTACCATTCCGTCTTTCAACTTGAGTGTAGCATTTGGTATTAGAGGTTTGGAATTTACTGTTTGCATCTTGTTATATGTCTTTGCGCCTGCCAAGACTTCCGCCTTTTTCTTATTCATACTTGTAAGAATCATCTTTGCCGTGTACTTTTCTCACAGGAGATGGATTTGTCCTCTTTGACCTGCGCCTTCTTTCTTTTACTATTCCTAAAAAACACCATGACCCTTGTAAGTTACCATCGCCTCAATAATACCACGACCGTTGCGGTAAACATCTCATTCCATCTTTGGTGTTTATTCATCATCAAGTAGTCAACATACATGTTTATCTGTGATAATTTATAATAGAGTATAAAATTAATATCATATTTTCATTGTGATGCACTAATTATAACACTATGATGCAGTAGAAAAAAAAAACCTAATCATCAATCAACTTTTACTTACCAGATCAACTGAATATTCATCATATCTTATATGTTGTTTTCGTCTTCATTTCTACTTGTAACATGATCAAACAAAACCCATTATAAAACATCTACTGCGTCAATTCTTTACATCAATTGCATCCTACATACAAATACACACACAAGCACATTTCGACAAATAAAATACATTATGCGTGACCTAATTGAAACTTACATACCACAATAAACACCTAATGCATCACTTCTTCACAACAACTGCATCATGCATATAATTACACACACAACCTATTTTCCACAAGTAATACACCTACATGTTACCTGGTCGAACCTTATTTATAAGACATAGATGAACACCTACTGCATCACTTCTTTACAGCAACTACATCATGCATACAAGTACACACGCAACCACTTTTCAACAAGTAAAACACAATATGCACTTATCAACAAATAAAACACACTGCGTCTAACCTAATATGCCACAAACATGTACGTACTACATCACTTCATGACACCAAATGCATCATCCGTACAAACATATATACAAATACTTTTTGACAAGTAATAAACCATATGCGTTGCCTAATCTAACCATATATGCCAAATATAAGAACCTATTTCATTACTTCATCATTCTAAAACATATGAACACCTATTGCATCTCAATTCAAATTCCAGTGTATCACATATACAACCAAGAATACAAACACATTTACACACATAAAAAAACATATGCAGGGCCTATTTCAACCTTACACATGACAACTGAACAAACACCTACTGCATCTGAATTCATTTTCCAGTGCATCACACATACAGCCAAGCATACAAACACATTTACACACATAAAATAACCTACGCTTAGCCTATTTCATCCTTACACGTGACAAATAAACACCTATCAGCATCTCAGTTCATTCCAATGCATCAGGCATACAACCAAGCATACAAACAAGTTTACACACATAAAACAACATACGCTTAGCCTATTTCATCCTTATATGCGACAATTGAACACCTACTGCATCTCAGTTCATTTTACAGTGCATCGCACATACAACCAAGCATATAAACACATTTACACACATAAAACAACTTACACATAGCCTTCTTCATCCTTATATGCGACAACTAAACACCTACTGCATCTCATTTCAGAGTCCAGTGCATCAAGCATACAACCAAACATACAAACAAGTTTACACACATAAAACAACATACGCTTAGATTATTTCATCCTTACATGCGACAAGTGAACACCTACTGCATATCAATTCATTTTCTAATGCATCACACATACAACCAAGCATACAAACACATTTACACACATAAAACAACCTACGCTTAGCATATTTCATCCTTACACGTGACAAATAAACATCTACTGCATCTCAGTTCAGATTCCAGTGCATCAGACATACAACCAAGCATACAAACAAGTTTACACACATAAAACAACCTACGCTTAGCCTATTTCATCCTTACACGCGACAACTGAACACCTACTGCATCTCAGTTCATTTTCCAGTGCATCGCACATACAAACAAGCATAAAAACACATTTACACACATAAAACAACTTACACTTAGCCTACTTCATCCTTATATATACGAAAACTAAACACCTACTGCATCTCAGTTCAAATTCCAGTGCATCAGGCATACAACCAATCATAAAAGTTTACATACATAAAACAACCTACGCTTAGATAATTCCATCCTTATACACGACAATTGAACACCTACTGCATCTTAATTCATTTTCCAATGCATCGCACATACAACCAAGTATACAAACACATTTACACACATAAAACAACCTATTCTTAGCCTATTTCATTCTTGAACACGACAAATAAACATCTACTGCATCTCAGTTCAGATTCCAATGCATCAAATATACAACCAAGCATACAAACAAGTTTACACACATAAAATAACATACACTTTGCCTATTTCATCCTTACAGGCGACAACTGAACACCTACTGCATCTTATTTCATTTTCTAGTGCATCGCACATACAACCAAGCATAAACACACATTTACACACGTAAAAGAACTTACGCTTAGCCTACTTCATCCTTATATGCGACAACTAAACACCTACTGCATCTCAGTTCAGATTCCAGTCCATCAGACATACAACCAAGCATACAAACAAGTTTACACACATAAAACAACATACGCTTAGATTATTTCATCCTTACATGTGATAACTGAACACCTACCTACAGCATATCAGTTCATTTTCTAATGCATCACACATACAACAAAGCATACAAACACATTTACACACATAAAACAACCTACGCTTAGCCTATTTCATCCTTACACGTGACAAACAAACATCTACTGCATCTCAGTTTAGATTCTAGTGCATCAAACATACAACCAAGCATACAAACAAGTTTACACACATAAAACAACCTACGCTTAGCTTATTTCATCCTTACACGCGACAACTGAATACCTACTGCATCTTATTTCATTTTCCAGTACATCGCACATACAAACAAGCATAAAACACATTTACACACATAAAACAACTTACGCTTAGCCTACTTCATCGTTATACACGATAATTGAACACCAACTGCATCCTAATTCATTTTCCATTGCATCACACATACAACCAAGCATACAAACACATTTACACACATAAAACAACCTACGCTTAGCCTATTTCATCCTTGCATGTGACAAATAAACATCTCGCATCTCGTTCAGATTCCAATGCATCAGACATACAACCAAGCATACAAACAAGTTTACACACATAAAACAACCTATGCATAGCCTATTTCATCCTTGCACGCAACAAATAAACATCTACTACATCTCAGTTCAGATTCCAATGCATTAGACATGCAACCAAGCATATAAACAAGTTTACACACATAAAACAACCTACGCTTAGCCTATTTTATCCTTACATATGACAACTGAATACCTACTGCATCTCATTTCATTTTCCAGTGCGTCACACATACAACCAAGCATAAAAACACATTTACGCACATAAAACATCTTACGCTTAGCCTACTTCATCCTTATATGCAACAACTAAACACCTACTGCATCTCAATTCAGATTCCATTGCATTAGGCATACAACCAAGCATACAAACAAGTTTAGGCACATAAAACATACAAACACAATAACCTACTGCATCTCAATAAAAATTAAAACCTACTGGATTATACTATGAAATACAACTGCAAGAATGAATAGCTACTGCATCACATTACAAAATTAGTGCATCGCAGTACAAAACTGGTGCAACATAGTTATACAATATCATGTAGACATTTTATCAAACACCTGGTGTGCACATTTCATATGCACGTTTTTAATCTCATTTTTTCTCAATAACACACTGAATCATTGTTTTAAATCAACTAAATACACTAAAAATCGGTAAAAACATATTCGAATTAAAACAAATTAAATTAACCAAAAAAATTGAAAAAAAAAACATATTAATCTTACCATGGAGAAGGATATCACCATTGAGAAGACTATCACGATCGAAGGAGAAGAAGAAATCAACTTACAGAGGCATTTAAGATGGGGTAGATCTGTATTCAACATCTTTAACACAAGATTTCTGATTTGTGATGCAGTAACGATTATGATTTAACATTTCGATGATTCCACGATTTGATGCAGTACAATTTTGCAGAATTTAGTGTGTGAATTTACTATGTGTAATTGAGAGAGAAAGTGTGTGAAATTAGGGAAAAAATGAGAAGAAGAAAACTGGTTTTGTGATGTTAGGTAAAAAGGAAACGACATCATTTTGTAACGTAAGGAATATAGTGTATTTTCTATTGCTACATATTTGCCCTTCAAGTTTGCATTATTTACAAAAGTGACACTCCGCATTTTTGATCATGCAATTCTAATCCAATGGTGGAGATGGCTTCTCATTCTTTTCATTTTAAGCATCTTTTCATTTTAACCCCACCCTATATACATATACATATATATATATATATATGTATATATATATATGTATATATATATATATATATATATATATATACATATATATATATATATATATATATATATATATGTATATATATATATATATATATATATATATATATATATATATATATATATATATATGTATATATATATATATATATATATATATATATATACATATATATATATATATATATATATATATATATACATATATATATATATATATATACATATATATATATATATATATATATATATATATATATACATATATATATATATATATATATATATATATATATATATATATACATATATATATATACATATATATATATATATATATATATATATATATATATATATATATATATATATATATATATATATATATATATATATATATATATATATATGTATATATATATATATACATATATATATATATATATATATATATATATATATATATATATATATATATATATATGTATATATATATATATATATATATATATATATATATATATATATATATATATATATATATATATATATATATATATATATATATATATATATATATATATATATATATACACATATATATATATACATATATATATATATATATATATATATACATATATATATATATATATATATATATATATATATATATATATATATATATATATACATATATATACATATATATATATATATATATATATATATATATATATATATATATATATATATATATATATATATATATATATATATATATATATATATATATATATATATATATATATATATATATATATATGTATATGTATATATTTCTAGGGCTTGTTTAAGCTCGCGAGCTTAAACGAGCTTTTTTTATAGAGCTCGGGCTCGAGCTCGTTTATTAAATGAGCCCAAACTTAGGCTCGAGCTCGTTTAGCCTCGGCTCGTTCGAGCTTTTTACCTATTCGATCTCGAGATTTTCACGAGTGGCTCGGCCCGTTTCCACCCCTAGTTGTTTTATTGTTGAAGGATTTATGTTTGTGGTTTTGTTTTATTGTTAAGGAAAAAAAAGAAGAAGATATAGTTGTAGTTGTTTTATTTTTTGTTTGTTAGTTGATTGTTCGCACGATTTTGTTACGAGTCAACTAAAGTTAACTTTTGGTACCGGTCTTCAAAATCGACCGTTGGTATGGTTGTGTTACCAGTCGAATTAGCCGACCATTGGGAAGTCGACAAAAGTAGACCGTTAGTACGGTTTTGTTACAAGTCGACTAAATTTGTGTTTTTATTATGTTAATGTTCTTTTTTTCTTGTCTAGTTTATTACTCCACTCCGAGCTTTCACCGCTCGGACTGCGAGGGAGTATTAGAGAATAAATAGGCCTAACCCGGTTTGTGGGTTTAGGGCATCTAGGGTTTTACCATTATAAATAATAGTCAATAATAAAATTATACCTACGGGGTTTATTCAATGTCTAACATGGTATTATTAAAGAATTAATAGGCCCAAATTCGATTTGTGGGTTTAGCGCATCTAGGGTTTTACTATTATAAATAATAATTAATAATAATATTATATCTACGGGTTTATTCAAAGTCTAACATGATATCAGTAACCAAGAATTATCCCTATAACCCTAAAATCGCAAAACCCTTTGCCGTCAGTATATCCTTGATTCATACCGTCACTTTTAATCACAATATAATATGTATTTACATTAGTTATTGTGGTGGTTGCTAGCCTGATTTTTACAAATTCAAATTCACGTATACAAATCCATTATTGTGTTGCTAAGAACCATCCCATATTTACCTTCAGTGTTCACGTTCTTGATATGATCTTTCCAGGATTCAACGAGTGAATCAAAGAAGATCTGTCCTATTAACAGGAAATTCAATAAAAGAAGGAATTTTGAATTAATTGGACTATTAATGGAAGATAGTTTGTTACAATGATTTGGGAGAGAATAAGAAAGGATAAGTGTTTACAATTCTGATTAGCTAACTACAAATGAGCACTAATTATGTATTTATACAAAGAATAGGTAAAATGGGTTTTGGCGGGAAAAACCGTTGTTTGACTTTTCTTGTTTGATCTTCCTTAGTTGACTTCCGTTGACTTTCTTATTTAGATACATAACAATCCATCCCGCTTAAAATGATGCTTGTCCTCAAGCATCGAAGCATTTGAATCACTAAGGTAACCCTTCTTTATTCCTTTAATCATCCTCCTCTTTTCTTGAGCCAAAGACCCCCATTGTTGCGTTTACTGTAATGGGGTTCAAGTTAAGTTGATGTTTGAGAATCTTTGACACATATCAGGTCCTGGATCAGGATCATATACTTCAATGCCATTGTTAAATTTTGTGGTCTGGTCCTTTTGAACAATGTTACCAACCACTGATTGAGATCTCTGAATACTATCTTCGGTTTTAGCCCTCTTCTTTTTCTCTTCAGTGTTTAACCCCCTGACTTCAACAACTGTACCTGTGTCTTCCCTGACTTCTTTATCAGCCTCTGGTTGAGCTATGTTAGTTTCTTCCATCACCAAAATCCTTCCAACATTCTTATCTGATGGTAAATGAGCTGACACCGTTTCTCTCTTTACCTCAACTTTTATTACATCACCAGTATGAATTGGTTCAACTTCTATATTACCCTCTGACTGCCCAATCATCCTCTGAATAGCTGTTTGAACTCTTGAGTGTCCACCCTTGGAATCAGAGTGTGAATGGTTAAGTAACTCTTTCCTTAGTTCTGCATCATGGACTACCACCAACTTCCCATTCCTCTTCAACTGCCAGAGAGTAAAAGTATAATGCTTATAAGGCTTAGAGTCTTTGTCTATGACCTGTATGACTCTCTAAGTGAGTTTCAAGGACACAACTTGTTCCTTAAGCCAATCAGTAACAACTATCATATCATCAGCTAACACAACCCTTTTCTTTTTCCTCTTTGGCCATTTCCATATGTCGAACTCCCATTTCTCATACTTCAAGTAGCAATTACTTTTCCTACTGAAATAAAAGACTCGTTTTCCTCCAGGATCAAACACTAGTTTAACTATTAGAATGAATTTACTACTCATGTTAGCTTTGTCCACATATCCTTGACTAAAAGAAGATATGTCCAAACAATCTAAACACCCATGTAACTCGAACAATAATGCATCTCTGACTCTTATCAACGGGACTTCACATTTACGCATATCACCAATACCAACTCGATTAAAAACTGAGGTCAACGATTGATCAGCAACCAATCTATTAATTCCCTCAGCTCCTTGTATAATACTTCTAGCTACCATATTAACAACTGAACCATTTCCATCATCAGTTGATTTCAATCCTCTTCAGATGATTCAGGGCTCTCTGAATTCAACACCTCACTGATTTGAATATCACTTGCCACGTCTTTTTCTAAATTCATTCCTACACCATGGTCACCCTGATTAGGACTTGATGTGTACAATTGATCTTGAACTTCTAATGTTGACTTCTGATCATGAACCTGTGTGACTTTTACTATATAAATTTCAGACACTCCACCCCCTGTAGGTTCAGAGTCTTGTAACTCGTTGACTTCTTGACCTTTTGTTTATTCATTCTCCACCTCAGCTGGTACCACTTCAACTGTCTCTTTTATGGTTTCGACCAAAACAATTGGAGTATGATTAAGTGAAATAATTTCAATACTCTTATCAACTTTCTCAACAAGGTTATTTAGACCCACAAAGCAACCATCTTCAACTTTACTCGAATATTTAAACTCAAATTCTTGCACTTTATCACATTCTTTAGTAACTTCCTCAAGAACCATATCACCAATGTTATTTTTGGCCATATAACTTGCTTCTTTAACACCTTCTTTAGAAAATTTCTTTATTGCCATTTCATTAAACATACTATGTGCACTATAATCTTTTTCATCTTTCACTTGATAATAACCATCATATACCACATAATCTTCCAAATCATCATCAAGATTCAAACTAAAACTTGAACTTTTAACACTATTACAAGAAAATTATGTTTTGTGAACATTACCGAATCTTTGAAAAATTGACTTTCTATAAGTCATCCAGCCACATATTTTCCCAAATAATAAGAACTTGTAACCACCTTATGCCACTCGAAAGCAATGCCAGTGAGATGCTCAGAGAGTAAAGGTACCTTCCTCTCATCAGGTACCCCATTAACTCTTAAAATTTGCTCACATTTATACAACCATTCTCTCACATTATTCCCCCCAAATTGTGGAAATCCAGGCTTTGTAACCCTAGTGAATTGGTTGTTTTTCCTCTGGTTTTCACCCTGGTTTCTTACCACCATGTGTTGATCACCATCAGCAACACCACTCCTTAACCCCCTAAACTCTGTTATCAAATCACGCTTAAAACTTTCCAATTTACTATCCTCATGTTCTCTCAGTTGCCTCATCATCTCGCCTATATTATCATCTTCATTACTAGTACTAGAACGTGTTAAACTAGGCATTTTGATCAAAAGTGAACCAAAAATTGAAACAGAGTAACAAACTTTTCCAAAACAGAGTAACCACTGTAACAACTTTTCAAGAACTGTAACTAACTATCAAGATTTGTAGCTAACTATGAAGAATTAACATAATATCACGTTTTGTGATTGGAAATTGGAAAGACGAATGATATTAGTATGTATTTTGGATTTTGGCTCGAAAATGAAAGTATGAATGAATCTTTAACAAAAGTTTGGATCTATCTAGCCGGGAAAGTGGCTCTTGATACCAATTGATATGATCTTTTCAGGATTCAATGAGTGAATCGAAGAAGATCTGTCCTATTAACAGAAAATTCAATAAAAGAAGGAATTTCGAATTAATTGGACTATTAATGGAAGATAGTTTGTTACAATGATTTGAGAGAGAATAAGAAAGTATAAGTGTTTATAATTCTGATTAGCTAACTACAAATGAGCACTAATTATCTATTTATACAAAGAATGGGTAAAATGGGTTTTGGCGGGAAAAACCGTTGTTTGACTTTTCTTGTTTGATCTTCCTTAGTTGACTTCCGCTGACTTTCTTATTTAGACACATAATAGTTCTTCATCATCCTCAACCTTGATTCATGGTAACTGGAATAAAGTTGTGTCTTGATGTATACGTGCCGCTGTGGTGTGTGACGGCGGTGGTGGTCGGTTGCATGTTTGTGTGGGAATAGATGATCATTGCTTCTTAAATTATAAGTTTCTATTGTCCACAAAAAAGTGGCTTTCTTTTTTTATTGTTTTTCCAAAATCATGTCCCGTAAAAGGTTTTTCTTTTTTCAAATAGTTTCTCTTTTTATCTTTGCTTCATTATAAGAATTTCTTTATTAACTTTTTAGTTTTGTTTCCAATTTGGTAAATGACACTTTAGTTTATTCTCTGGTAAGAATACTTTTGTTTATCCAATTTGGTTAGAAGATACTTTAGTTTATTATCTGGTAAGATACTTTGTTTAATCCAACTTGATAGAGGATACTTTTGTTTATTTTCTGGGACGGATACTTTGGTTTATCCGGTTTAGTACAGATATATTGGTGTATCCGGTTTTGCTACTGATGTTGAAGATTTGCATCCGCTTGCTATTTAATATCTTCATCAACAATTATTTATTTACTTTAATTTAATGTTTTTAGCTTTTTACTCTAATCTCAGCTTTCGCAATTTCGAAAAAATATTAAAGATAAATATGAGGCCCAAGCCCGTTATGTGGGCTTCGGGTTATTAGAGTTTCTATGTATTGTCTTTATATAGCGCATCAATAAAACGTACCTCCAAAGGTTTTCCATCATCCAACATATATGTCATGTTATTAATGGAGCTAGGAAAATTTGTTGCAATCACTTGACACCTACAATAGACGAGGTTTATATATTATCAAGAGGGTGTGTTAAGGTTCTACTCGAAATCGCTAATAATATTGCTGTAATATTCCAACAAAATTGTACACTATAAACCAAAAGATGTTCTTTAGGCGTACCCTTTAAGGTTACTGAAAATGTTGAGCACGACATCCTCTCATTTCAACCACCCGTTGGAGGGATTTGCCAAAAATATAATTTATTGCCATATATATCAAACGTTCAACTGTATTTGGCAAGTGGCAACTATATGCCAAACCATTCACGCGACTATAGCCATCCAAAATCCGTGCAAGCGAACATACAAAATTTTGTTTTAATAGGATCGGATATACATAAACAAAACCGATGATGGCGACATTACCTAGTTCAATTGTACAATATTACATATGGTGTTTGACATGCATGGGAAATCTGTATACCTTCGTTAAGAATCCTTTGCAGTCTTAAACTTTCTTACCAGAATTAGTAGCGGAATATTATTCTTTATATTTTGAATCATTAATAGACTAGTTTAATATGTTACATGCATGATAAATGTTTTTGAGGTACGGTAGTGATATATTCTAAAATTTTCCATTTGATTAAGCAATGAATTTTGCCCCAACATTCTAATTTACTATGTGTAACGAGTTATTTAATTGGGTTAATTGCTTGAAAATGTATTATATTTGCCATTTTTTGTTATTGTGAATTGATTTTTTTTTAATTGTGTGTACCGATCTTTCAAATTTCGATTATTCTGTGTATTTTGTGGTCATTTTACCTTTACTTTTCTCAATATTTGAAAAGTAAAATAGTCATTTTACATGGCATAATAGTCACAAAATACAAACAATAATCGAAATTTTAAAATTTAGTACAAGAAAAAGAAAAAATTCATGAAACACAATAACAAAAGGTGGCAAAAATGATAGTACATTTTAAGCAATTAACCCTATTTAATTTAAGACGCTGATCAAATATATGCCACTTATTTGAGACAATATTCACACAACTTAACATTACAACAGTGAATATAGTAAATTAAAGTGCCCAAAAGGGATACATGCAACATATTTCTTGCTTAGTAGCCTGGTGGCTTGTGTGCGATGAAACTGATGCATTGAACTTGACGCACATTGTCGAATCCGATAATACGGATAAATGCTTTGGGGTACTCCTTCTTTGCCTCCTGGAGCTCCTTCATCACTTGGGATGAGTCAGTGCACCCAAACATGGGCAACTTCCACATTGTCCAAGTTCTTCCATCATAGTACCCTGGTGACCTGTTGTTCTCACGGTAGACAAACCCGTGTTTCACTTCAAATTCCAAACAAGGAACCCAACCGCTGCGGAGAAGGTAGTCAACCTGCTTAGCCAATTGAGCATCGGTTAGAGGGGGAAGGTACGAAAGAGTCTCAAATTTCTTCAGTCCAAGTGGTGGCCACACCTTCATGCATTGGACTCTTCCTCCATTGCTAGGGAGTGAAGAGAAGTCACACTTTTCTCCTTTTTGGTAACGGGAAAAGCGACGTTAGACTTGAGACCGGTGAATGGAGCCGCCATTGTGGCTTGTGTTGGGACAGCTCGGCTCACAGTGGCTACGGACGATGAGGAGAGGGAAGCCATTTTAGTATTTGGTTCTGATACTCTCACTTGAGTTGCTTTGGTGCATTGTTTTTTTGGTATTTATAATGGTACGAGCAAGGGATTTTCCATCTAAGGGACATAAATCCATCCATCAGATAAGTTGTGGTTCAATTTTGGCCGGTGGATGATAATGGATTTATGGTTCATGATAATTCATAAATGTTGGCCGCAAAGTGTAAACAATTTGGATAAATAAAGATAAACCAACCAAGTTTTCTAAAAGGCTATGCGAGTATGTGACTGTCAGAGACTCATCCCATCTAATTTTCTCGTAATTTATTATTATTATTTTTTTTTTGAATTTCCTTTGGTTTTATAACTATCAAATCCTTAGTTATAATGCTTGAAAACTTAAATTGATCTTAAGAAGTAGTTTTATTCAATAACGTCAGTTGATTTATAAAATAAAACTTTTGGAAAATGGTTTCAACAAGAAGGTTTTACCCTGCACGTTGCAGCGGGATTATTTATCTTAGACAATCTAAAAATACATATTAATAAATATTAGAGCTTATTGTTAGTGATCTTATTTGTATTAGATCGATATTATTACTATTTGTGTTAGATTTGTATTAGTATAGTTTGAGTCCAAGCCTAAATGTTAAGGTATATATTTTGGTGTTAGTGTGTTACTATTATTACTAGTGTATTATCAGTCTAGGCCTATCGTAATTTATTGAGAGGCCTAACCACCTAACTTATATTTTGGAGTATTGGTGTATCAATTGGTTGGAGGCCCAGGCATAGTAAATCACAAAAGATGAAACTACTTTATGTTAACAACTGATACATCAAAAACGTGTTCATAGTTATGCTCTCCTTGTGTTACACACTTACACTGCTGTATTGATAGTTTTTTAATAAGTTTCTTAGTTTGAATTTGGTATGTATACACTACAACAAATTGGTCACTTGCTCACACTTTTTTCTTCACACTTTTTAAACCGTGAACTTTTTTTTAACATCTTCACACCTCTAAGTGTGCAAAAATTATTCACACTTAAAAGTGTGAAAAGTTGTTTTAAAATCATATTGTTACAAAATCTTCGCCCTTAAAAGTGTGAAATTTTTTATAAATCTTCACACTTACAGGTGTGAAATTATATGCTACATCCAATTGGTTCACACAAATTAAGTGTGAACTTTTTAAATCCACACACTTTAAAGTGTGAACACATGCCTTAATAAATGTGAAAAATTAACTATTTTGTTGTAGTGGTAACTTGTCTCCTGGGTAAGGGCCAGTCTCCTTTGTAATTTGAGTCAATTTTATTATTTGGTTCATAATTCTCAAAGAAAAAAAAAATCATGTATTACGTTTCAAAAACCATAACAGTTCATTTGCAAGATAGCTTAATAAATAGCTTTCTAGTAATGGTTAAACACCTAAAGTACCATAAAATAAGGTGAGAGTAAATTGAAAATACCGTCCTTTTTTGGTATGTTCAAATCACAGGTGCAATCACTATCTTTTCGAAAGTGCAAGTGCAACCCATGTGGGAAACATTTAGCGTATATATTATCCATGCCTCAAAGTAAATGACTAAAATGCCCTTGCCCTTAGTGAGACTTTGCCATTTCACTTTGGCACATTATAGTCGTTTCACTTTAGGGCTTGAAAGATATCCACACCAATAACTTCCCACAAGGACGGCGTCTGCACTTTCGATAAAACATAGACTAAACCTGCGATTTTTGTAAGTTTTTGTAATTCTCCTAACTGAATAATGAGTTTGAGTACAATATAAATAATGCTAATGATCAAACGACCTTGGCCCAATATAAACAATGTTAACACTAAATACTAACAGCCCCCGCAGTTGGAGTGTGAGGATGCAAAATGCTCAAAATGATCCAAATTTCATCAAACAAGGCAGACGAAAGACCATTAGTGAAAATATTGGTAAACTGATACCACGAAAGAACATGCAAAACACAAACATGTCTTGTAACAACTTGATCCCGAACAAAGTGAATATGAATCTCAATATGCTTCATGCGTTGATGCTGCATAGGATTGGAAGACAAATAAATCGCAAAGACATTATCACAATAAACAATAGTGAAAAAAATGTAGAGGAGATTGAAGCTCTCGAAGAAGATTCTGCAACCAGGACGTCTCAACCACTACATAGCCAACGCCACGGTACTTAACCTCGACACTAGAACGAGACAGAGTGTACCGCCTCTTAGATGACCAAGACAATATATTTTTGCCAAGGAAAACACAATATCTATAAGTAGAACGACGAGTAGTTGGGCAGCCTGCCCAATCAACATCCGAATAGGCAACCAGGGAAGATGTCTAGGAAGAATATAGCTAAATACCATAATCCAAAGTTTCACGAACATAACGTAAGATCCTCTTAAGAGCGGCAAGATGAGGCTTCTGAGGATCTTGCATATAAAGACAAACGTATTGAATCGCATAATACAAATCAGATCTAGTGAAAGTGAGATACTTTAAAGCCCCAACAAGGCTCATGTAAAGAGTTAGGTGAGAAACTAAAGTGCCAACAGCCCCCAACTTGGACCCCGTATTAATGGAAGTCCTGCACGAATGACAATTGCGCATACTAGCCCGCTCAAGAACCTCCGTTGCATACCATTTTTGGAAAAGAAACATCCCATTGGTGGTGCGGGTGATAGAGATGCCCAAAAAATAGTTGTTGAACCAAGATCAGTCATAGAAAACTCCTGATTTAAAAAAGCAATAATCCTCTTTAATAATGATGTAGAGTAAGTTGTCAACAAAATATCATACACATACAGTAATAAAGAAGCAACACCAGAAACCTGTTTATAAATAAACAAGGGCAAGTCATATCTGTTGTGAGAAAAACAAATACAAGTAGCATTACTCAAAAACTGTTGAAACCAGGCACGAGCTATCGGTTTAAGGCCATATAACGATCATTGAAGAAGAAAAACATGATCAGGACGCCGAGGATCCCGAAAATCAAGAGGCTGATGTATATAGACAGTCTCAGATAAAGTACCTTAGCGAAAAGCATTATTGACATCGATTTGATGAACAAGCCAATGCCGAGAAGCAGCGAGACTGAGAACCATTCTAATAGTGGTCAGTTTAACCATCAGAATAAATGTCTCATCACAATCAACACCTAGCTATTGACTATTCCCATTAGCGACAAGACGAGCCTTGTACCTGCTTAAAGATTCATCTTCAAAATACTTGTGCTTAAACAACCACATGGAACGAACAATGTTTACATCAGGTGGTCGTGGCACAAGAACCCAAGTATGACATAAACGTGGCTAATACTCAGCTACGAGTTGTGGCATTAACGTAGCTAAGGGCGCTTAACCAAGACACCCGCGATATGATCTTTATGCTAACTTCACATAGTCTATTATATTTATTTTGCAATGTTTCATTATCTATCGAAGAAGCATCATCACTATAGTAAGAAGAATTGGAAAGTACTTCATTCGATGCATGAGCCATAAGACATGTTTTATCATTTGGGCTTTTCTTCATTTTTCTCTCTACTATCTAGAGGTGGTAAAATGTGACCAAAAGCAAAAAAATGGGCTAAATGGGCAAATTTTTAAAAGATTTGGACACATTTAGCTCCCTTCTTTTTTTGAAATGGGCACATATAGCCCATTGAAAACTTAAATGGGCACTAACGGGCACATTGTTTTTCTCAATTGTAGAACATTACGGTCGTTTTAAAGAAATTTTTTCTATATAATATAATTAAGTTTTTTAATATAAATAAGATATTACGTTTAAGGAATTTAATTCGTCGTTTTATGTCTTTTATTAAGCGATTTGTATAACATGTGCTCATTTGGCCCGTGCCCGTTTAGCCCGTGCCCATTTAAGCCCGTTCCTGTTTTAGCCCGTGCCCGTCCGGCCCGCCCTTTTTACCACCTCTATTACTATCACTCCAAAAACCTTCAATAAATGCCATTTGGTTCTTGTTTCTCGGTGGTTTCGGACATTCTCCAATAAGATGATTCGGGTCTCCGTATCTATAAAATTTCCTATCTCCTTTACCTTTCTGGTCATCACGGCTCTTTTGGACTGACTTCTTTTCATCCCGCGGTTGTCTTACGTATCTACCTCTTCTTTTAAAGAACTTCTTAAAGTCCCTAAACACCATTGAATATTCTTTGTCTTCACTCCCGGGTGTCGAATCTTCATCATCACTAGACTCATTCTTAGCTTTCAAGGAAAGAGATCTCACCCTTTCTCTTTTGCCTTTAACTATTTCGAATTCATTATCACTTCATGAACTTTAAAAAGTTACCCATAAGTTCGTCAAGTGATAGTGGTGTAAATTTTTCGATTCTTCAATCGCGGTGACTTTTTCTCTCCATTTAGGATGTAAAGCCCTAAGAAACTTCCTAACATGATTCTTGCTAGAGTAACCTTCATCAAGAGCTTTTAGACTAGTAATAATAGTTTCAAATCTAGCAAAGGCATTATCAATAGACTCATCTTCTAGAATGAAAAATTCTTCATATTGTTGTACAAGAAGATGATCTTGTTATCTTTGACTTGACTATTACATTGATGAGTGATTAGTAAACTTTTTCAAATTTCTTTTTCCGTATTACACATAAAAAAAATTTTGTATTCATTTTCGGCAAAGCATTATAAATTACCATAGTTTCATCTTTTAGCAAGTTTCCTTTTAAGTTCGTTACTTTGTTTTTCATAAGGAACAATTTCATTCTTGTTAGTTTTCGGGTTATTTTGAATAGGTTTAGAATCACCCTCATTAATAACATGCCACATATCTAGATTTTTTGATTTCACACAAGTCTCGAATATATTTTTTCAATAAAATAAAACCGTCGCTTCTAAAAAATGGTAGTCTTTGCGTAAATTTCTATTCTAGATATGTGTTGAAATCCATATATCGATTCAAATTTTAAATTACAATTTATTTTAAAAATCTTGGTCAATTGTGAAAAACTAAAAGCGGGTAGGGGGGGGGGGTGTTTAAATAGTTTTACCGTATTAAAATTATACTTTCAAAAACTTATAGATCCAAGTTCAAGAGAGATCAAGGAATCACAATATGAACACAAGATAAATAAACATAAGATAACAAGCAATAATAACGACAAAAATAAAATGCAAGATAATAGTAAACAGTTAGATTGACTAAACCACAACACCAAGATTTATAGTGGTACGGTAACGAAGCTCCTCTTCACCCTACTCCACTCCCCGAGTACCCAATTCGAGAATTAACTTCACTGTGTTAACAAGCTCCCTTCAGGCGGAGAAAACCGCAGAACGTCGCTTACACCAATTTCTAACAAAACGCCAAATGTCAAGTTCTAATCTAGCTAGAACCAATCTCTCACACACAAGCGTATTTTTCGGACTAAAATACTAACCCGTTCACACACATATTTTCAGGACCAAAATACTAACCCGATCTAACAACTACACAAGATTGGAGATTATGAACTTGATGTACAACAATATACAACAAGAATATAGCCAATATTACGAATGCACTAACTAAAGTACAACACTTTGTATATTGACGATTAGGAGTATTCTTCTTTTGCATTTGAATGGATGAAGCGTGAATCACTAAAAACTAACTTAAACAATTTTAATGATCAAATAAATGAATGTTTATGAAACTGTAAATAAGCAGAGAAAACTGTGTGCAAAGAGGTGAATATATGTATAAAAATGAGCCACTATTTGTAGGTTGCTGGAAACTGGTCGTCAGTACCAGACGGATTCACGGATCCCTTATATTTAAGGGATCCGTCCCCGAGCAGTTCCAGGCAGACGCTCTTATTTTTGTCTTTTTGTCATGAAGGTTTATCTAGCTTGGCGGGGTGTATTTTCCTAAAAAAACATTCTTTTAAAATAAAAAAAAATAATTTGTCTAATTAATTTTTGTAAAAATATTTTGTGACATTTATAAAAATATGAAGTTTAAGACAAAATTTTATTTGTTTGATCATCCATCATGTTTAAGGTTTGTTTGTTCATACCTCTAGTGATTTACGTCGAAATGGAAATTTACGACTAATAACTTATTTACGTTTATTTTCACGTATAATGTTTTTCCATTTTGTTATTATCAATACGTAGAGAAGTCGAAAAATATAAATAGCGTTTTTAAACATTATTGATTATAGTCAATTGTTAGTCATTGCGAGTAAAAGAAAATTATTGATTATAGACGAAAAATAATAAAAGTTTAAGGATTAAAGAATATTTAAATTATTAATTAGTGGTAGAGGGTTTTCTTTTTTAAACTTGTCGTTTAAACCGAGTTAATTACAATGAGTAAACTTTCCATTTAAACTTGTTTCGTAATAGGTATTATAGGCATTACAAATTACTCAAATTTAAAAATTTTAAGTTAAAAAAAAATTTGTTAGTAAAGATAAGTTGCTCAAATATCAAATTCAAAGAAAAAAGAAAACATGTACGGAGTACATGCTAAAAAAGATAGTCACGAGTAGGGCTGAGCAAAACCGACCGACGATCGAAAATTGACCGACGCTTGACTCCAACCGACACCGACTGACACAAACCAAACTAGACTCGGGTCGGGTTTCGGTTTGTGTTTTCTAGCTTGTCGGGAGTCGGGATTACCCGAGAAAACACAACGAATACCATACAAACCGACTCCGACCGACACAAACTGAACTAGACTCGGGTCAGGATTCGGTTAAGATTTTTCAACTTGTCGGTTTTAGGATGAGTCGGGATCGGGTCGGAACGGGTCAGTTTCGGCCCGATGCTCTGCCCTAGTCACGCGTCATTAAGTAATACTAGTAGAAGTATTTAATAAATAAGTTGCTCAAACGATAATGTGGGAGAGATCAAGTATGCAAATATAAAACTTTGCTTTTCTGGACATGAGTAAAACATAATTTCCGCTTAATTAAATATGACACCGTTTCGTTGCATATATGAACAAGAATGATATTGCAATGCGCCAATGACAAAGATTTCTCAAAATATATTGACCCACATATATATTAATAACTCTTCTTTTTATCAAGAAAAGTCGTAATATATGTTCATATTCCATACATGGTTTCTCTTTTCGGCTACTTTGTTTGTTCCGGAGACAAACTGATCACAAAATACAAAAATTCATATGCAAGTCAAGTGCCCAAAGGGTTACAACATATTTCTTGCTTAGTAGCCTGGTGGCTTGTGTGCGATGAAACTGATGCATTGAACTTGACGCACATTGTCGAATCCGATAATACGGATAAATGCGTTGGGGTACTCCTTCTTTGCCTCCTGGAGCTCCTTCATCACTTGGGATGAGTCGGTGCACCCAAACATGGGCAACTTCCACATTGTCCAAGTTCTTCCATCATAGTACCCTGGTGACCTGTGGTTCTCACGGTAGACAAACCCGTGTTTCACTTCAAATTCCAAACAAGGAACCCAACCGCTGCGGAGAAGGTAGTCAACCTGCTTAGCCAATTGAGCATCGGTTAGAGGGGGAAGGTATGAAAGAGTCTCAAATTTCTTCAGTCCAAGTGGTGGCCACACCTTCATGCATTGGACTCTTCCTCCATTGCTAGGGAGTGAAGAGAAGTCACTTTTCTCCTTTTTGGTAACGGGAAAAGCGACGATAGACTTGAGACCGGTGAATGGAGCCGCCATTGCGGCTTGAGTTGGGATGGTTCGGCTCATGGTGGCTACAGTGGATGAGGAGAGGGAAGCCATTTAGTATTTGGTTTTGATACTCGCTTGAGTTGCTTTGGTGCATTGCTTTGTAGGTATTTATAGTGGCATAAGGAGTAAGGAAACTTAATCCAAGGGACATAATTCAATCCATCAAAAAGGCTGTTGTTCCATTGTAGCCGTGGATCAAAATGGTTGATAATACTTGCATATTGGCCACAAAGGAGTAATTTGATACATGCAGATAAACCAAAGTTTTATGGAAGGCCATGCAAATATGTGACTATCAAAGACTCATCCCATCTTATTCTTATGTTTTCCTTTTATTATTTTTTTCTTTTTAATTTTTTCTTTTTTCATCCGAGTGTAGGTAGGGGTGGCAATCGAGTCGTATTCGTGTTGACTTATTCGGGTTCGCATGTTGACGGGTTAGTATAACCTCTACTTAAACACGACCCATTTATTAACCGTGTCAAGAAACTCAACCATAACACGTGTAACCCGTTTGTGACCCGTTTAACATGTATAACTAAATAGGTCAAAGCAGTGAATAAGGTTGGTGGTTTGTTTATTTAGCTAGTTTACATGCAAAAATTATATAATGATCTAAAATATGATAGAAGTGACATACAAATAACTATACAACAATTTTCTGAGTTATAAGCGTCAATTTCAATGATACCTGAGGTATAATCGTAATTCACAGTACATAACGAAATACATTTAATCCACGTCTAACATAAACACCAGGTTATATATGTTATTTTTAGAGTCTTATATACTTAAACGGGTTCACGGGTTAACCTATTTAATACTTACTCAGCCCAAACACGACCCGTTTATTAAACGGGTCCGACGGGTTAAACTATTTTTGACCCAAACTTGTTTATCCTCAACCCAAAGCCGTTTAACTTCGTGTTGAGTTTATATCGTTTATCGTGTCGTGTCAAGAATTGCCACCCCTAGGTGTAGGGGATCGTTTTAGTGATGTTTAAAAACTTTAACTTAATATGTTTTTAATTATATAAAGGGTAAAATAACAACGTACTTTCTCAAATTTACCGAGTTGAAACACATACTTTTTATTAACATATATGCTCACGTATTTCGAATTTTGTTCCTACCTCACCCATATGACCGATTTATATTAATATAATATTATATTAAATAATATTATTTTATTACAATATGGGTAAAGTCGGAACAAAATTTGAAAGTACATGGGTGTATATGTTAATAAAAAAGTATGTGTTTCAACTCGGTAAATTTGAGAAAGTACGTTGTTATTTTATGGCTTTCACCATTATATAAATGTACGTTATTCAATTAATGATGTCATTTTATACACATAAATTACTTGTAACACTTGCAATTCTCAACTAATATATATACGTGCGGATTTTTATTTTTCGTGCGGACGTACGAATGAATCTGGACCGCCCATTTTCAGATTTAATTTTGACTTTAAAAAGTCAAGATTTAGCGTTATCTTCACGGTACCAATTGACTATGAAAATGATTTTTTTTCCCTTTAAACTATCCTTACTATTGTTATCTTCTTTCATTTTTTTTTTCCAGATTATTTTGATCACTTTTTGTTTTTTTGATTATAAGTCCTACCGTGATATTAACGATATTATTAGCGATTTTACTTAAAAAGTTACTTTGATATTAGTAAAAAACTTAATATCATTAAGAAAAGTTACGGTGATATTAAAAAAATTAACTTTGATATTAAGAAAACATGTAAAAAGTAACTGTGATATTAACAATTTTACTTAAAAAGTTACTTTGATAATAGAATCTAAATAGTACTGTTGCGTTTCACTTAGTACTGCTCATATATTTTTTATGGTGCTACTTACTTGTTAGTACTACCAGTTATATTCTTAATATTGATATTAAGAAAGCATGATAATTACGGCGATATTACCAAAATCCATGATATCATTATATCTTTTAATCATGAAAATGATTTTTTTTTCTGAATTGTTTTTCAGCGATTATTAAAATGTCATCTTCAGTTTTTGTTGTTGCAACAGCAGTAACATATGTTGCAGCAGTACTAACTTCTGGCTTAGCAGCAATAACTTCTGTATCAGCAGTACTAACTTTTCCATCAGCAGTAGTAAAAAATTAACTTTGATATTAAGAAAACATGTCAAAAGTAACCGTGATATTAAAAATTTTACTTAAAAAGTTACTTTGATATTAGAAAAAAAAAACTTAATATCACTGCTTTTTTATTACGATAATAAAAAAAAGTTACGGTAATATTTAAAAAAATTAACTTTGATATTAAGAAATTATGATAATTACGGTGATATTAACAAAATTCATAAATATCATTATACATTTTAACCATGAAAATGATTTTTTTCTGAATATTTTTTCAGCAATTCTTAGAAAATTGTTGTCCTCTTTCTTTTTTTAATTTTTTCATATTTTTTTAATGTTACTGTGATATTATCCGCACCATCCCTACTTAAAATCTAATCATCAACGGTTCCCTTCCCTTTTTATATATATATATATATATATATATATATATATATATATATATATAGAGAGAGAGAGAGATAGAAGGGATCCTGTAAGAAAAAAAAACTAAGGGCATGTTTGGTTGGAGCAATTTCATGGAATTTGGTGGAATCTGAAATTAAAATTACCCCAATTAGTGTGTTTGATCCATTGGAAAAGAGGAATTTTAAATGACAACACAAATTAAAATTCGTTAAAATGGAGAGTTTAGAATGCTTCCAAAAAGTAAGAAATTTTAATTTACTTGGAATTTTTTTTATAAACTTTTTTTATAAAATTTTTTATAAACTTTTTTTATAAATTTTTAATTAACTTTTTATAAACTTCTTCTATAAACATTTTTTTATAATTTTTTTATAAAATTTTTTTACAAATTTTTTATAAACTTTTTTTTATAAAATTTTTATAAATTTTTTTTATAAACTTTTTTTATAAACTTTTTTTACAAACTTTTTTTACAAACTTTTTTATAAACTTTTTTTATAACTTTTTTTCATAAACTTTTAAATAGAATATTCATGAAATTTATATTAAACAAATAAAAAAATATTTATAAATTTCTGTCAACCAAACATGCGAAGGTATTTTAAATTCCAAAATTTTAAATTCTCAATAATTTAAATTTCCTAGAATTTAAAATTCCGGAATTTCAAACTCCCCAACCAAACGCCCCCTAAAATGATAAAAATAAGAATGATTTCAAATCACACATTTTAAATAGGAGGGAGAATTTTTAGGGGAAATGCATCCATTTTTGTAGATGCATCTGAAATGAGTGGTTGTGATTTCTTCTTATCATTTTTATTTTAACTTTTCTTCTCATTTGATCCTAACTATATATATATATATATATATATATATATATATATATATATATATATATATATATATATATATATATATATATATATATATATATATATATATAGTCCGGTTCTAGAGAAAAGTGTAATTAGAGAGAAAAGTGAAAAAAAAAGTTACAGGGTAGATTATGAAAACATGTCAAACTTTGGGGTAAAATATGAAACAATGCAAACAAATAGCTGGTATCCTATTATCATTTTCATAACAACAAAAAAGAAGAAAAAAACACTGATGAGTGTGTAAATACTCATCATTTTTAGTCAAATCTGAACTGCAAAACGTCTAAAAATGCTCAGAAACGCATCAAAATACTGAAAATATTCCAAAATTACATTTTATATGTTTCAGATGCAAAATGTTTAAAATCAGATGAAAATGAGCAAATTTTGCATAATTGGCGCTTCAGTCCCCCAAGTTTCTAAAATTGTCAAAAATAGTCCTTGAGTCAAAATTTCAAAAGAAAAGTCACCAAAGGTCCTTTTAAAATCATAAGTTGTCAAATTTAGTCCTTTGGTGAAGAATATCAAAAGTTTGAGAAAATTACAAGTTTGGTCCTCCAAGTTTGAAAATTGGCAAAAATGGCCCCTGAAAAATTGGAAAATGGCAAGTTTTGTCCTTATACTTTTTGAGATTGTCACTTTCAGCCCTTGGATCAACTTTGAGATATTGGCAGTTAAGGTCCTTGAAGTTTCAGAAAATTACACATATGGTCCCTATAGTTAATAAGCCCTTCACCCATTTTGGACCCTTCACACCTTGGACCCCTGTCAAATTGCATTTTTGGACCCCTTTTTAATAACACTGCCAAGTCAAATGTGGTTTGACTAAACCCCTACCCGCCTTTTTACTTTCTTCAACCTCTAGCCCTGCAACACCCAGAGTTTCCATCCCCCCAGCTCACACTTTTCCACCTTATCACTCCACCCTCAACTACAATCCAAGATACAATAATTTCACCCTCCCCCACACTCAATCTCAACCCCACTGTCAAAATATCCATTTCCCGCCAAAATGGATTCAATGGCTAAGATCAAATTTTTTCATCCAAAGGTTGAGATTAATGCTGGGAAACAGTCAGGGAAGTGAGAGAAAGCAAACTGAGCTATAAAAGAGGAAGAAAGAAGCTTGAAGAGGGAGTAGCTAGTTTTTCATTTTTCTTAAATGTCGATTTTTAAATTAATGTCTTAGTTTAGTTAAACATGTTGTAATTTCAGTTTCCATGTATCACTTTTAAGCTAAAACATCTTTGTAATGTGTTTGTGAACATCAATTCAAGTTTTTATATGAATTCCAAGTTTATTGTGCACTGTGGAGATTTTCAGTTTCAAATTTAGTGTCCAAGCTTCTAATAAGCTCATGTTAACATCAAATAAACTTATTTAATCTTACTATATCCTTTGGTAAGCTTGAGAGTCATTTTTAAGCTACTTTGGATTTTTGGTCAACAAAAGTCATCAGTGAAGAGACAATGGTTCAAGCAGGAATGGTGATAATAATGGTTGATGCAGTGTTGGTTTAGGGTTGTACTAGCTTAGGATAATTCAGTTTTGGATCTGGTTTGAACTGCTTATCAGCTGAGCAAACTGTGAGTGCTTATTTTCTTTTCTCCATATCTAGTTTAGTTTGCAATTTTTACTTGAGTCTGAATCTGTGGGTAGCTGATTCGTTGTGAAGTGAGTGTGAGAAAAACACAAATATCAACAATATCAAATTAACCGTAAAACTCGACAAATCAACCTTTTAGGAAAAAGGTTAACGTGCCAAATCTCACGGGTGTGATAAAAGTGATACCGGGAAGTGATTTCCCCGGGTCGTGTCCCAACGAGGTGTGAAATTGACGATGTCGTTGAGTTTCATGATTAGGACTTGAATTGGTTTTAAATGATTTGGATTTGATTTACGTTATCTACGAATTAATGAACGGGAAGGTAATTAAGGCAAGGGAACCCTAATAAACTACAAAATAACTACTACTAAGCCTAAGAAATGATAAAACGAAGCTACACTAAGTCCTAGGGTGCTAAAACGTAAAAACGTAAAAACGGGAAAACAACCCGAGCCATAAACGTAAAAATTTTGCAATTTAAGGGCTACGGGTGTGAAATCAATTTTCCTACGTTCTATTTGACTAAAAATAATTTTAGGAAAAAGCGGAATATTTTTTTGACTTTTAAAATAATTACTACGAATTAAAAACTATTAAACACTAATTAAATGATTAAAAATATTAAACTACTTCAGAAAAATCTGAAAATTTCACAAAAACTACTTTAGATATTGCAGATTCTAGGAAAAATAAGAAAAGTGGTGGTTGCTATTGAAAATAAGCACGAAATAAGCTAAACATAGCTTATGACCAAAACTGTCAAACACCCCTTATGTTTTTACTGATGCAACATGTGACTGAGACAAGTCCCAAGGGCAAACGGTAGAGGTCTGGTGTTGTGAACTGGATGGCGTGGGTTCGAGTCCCACCATGCCAGTTTTTTTGCAAAACTTTTTTTTTTTTTTTTTCAATTTTCTTTTTGCTGCTACTTTGTGAGATTAAAATAAGAAGATTTGGTAAAAACTTTTTTGCATGAAAAGTTCAGAATAAGCAGTTACAACTGCTTATTCCCAACAGTGGCTAACAAAGCAAAACAAACACCCCTTTAGCACTTTGCCAAGCAAAAAACAAGGTCGATAAGCAGTGGAAAAGCAAGACTGAAAAAACGACCTACGTTTAATCTAAATAAGCAAACATCAAATGAAATAAGCTGAAGAAACTAATGGATAAGCAATTGACACATGAACTAATCTAGGGGAGCCTTAAACTTGAACAAATGGAAATTAAGCAAATAAGCTACAAAAGTACTAGATATGCCAAATTGCATCTAAACCAATCTTAGCTACACTTAAAAGTCAACAAGGAACCTAAATAAGCTATAGGCAATTCGCAAAAAAGGGAAAGGACCTGTGGTTGTTACTGCAGGCTGCACAGCAGTCAAGAGGGACCTGTTTTTGAGCTTATTTATAGGCTGAAAAGTGAGCTTCCAACCAAATGAAAGCTGCAAAAATAAAGTGAGTACATTGGATTATCAAAATAAGCTAAGTGGTAGGCAAGAAGAGCAATGCACAGCTTATAAATAAGCTGTACAGAGATGACTTAGGACCCCTTTTTTACTGATGCTGAACAAAAAATGGGTGGGGGACAGATTTTGACTTCAATTTAAACTAAGTTGAGAGAGTCTTAGATACATGAAACTGAAACCAGATCTAGTTGGGTTGGTACAGATGCTAGAAAAACAATGTTGACGAGCTTCTAGTTGCAGATAAGCTGTAATAAGGAGCCAAGAAGAACAGCAATGGCTGCTCTCCTTTTTTTTTAAAATGTGACAGTAGCCCTTTTTTTTTCTTAAAATGTTGCACAACTTCCTCAAACACTTGAAAACCTAGTGAAACTAACTCCTGACATCAAAACTACTTGACTGCATTGGTCAAAGTGGGTAAAAATAAGGTTTTGACCCGTTTTCAAGCAATAACCTAACACCCCTTTATGCAAGAACTCAAGCTACCATTTCTAAGATTGATCTAAAATTCTTTTGACTATCTTTCAGGAGGTTAAAGTAAACACTTAACAAAGATTGAAACTGAAGAAAATAACTTCCATTAATTAAAAAGACATTACAATAATTCCGAGATACAAGTAAACTAAAAAATTTAAAAGAAAAACTAGGGGTGCCTCACTTGGCTTACAATAACTACTATTTATACTAAACTAAGTCTCTTCATTCTTCAGGTCTTGTGCTTCTTGTGTTTCTTTTGTGAGATAAGTCAAGCAAAAACCACTCTTTGTGCTTTTTTTGAGACAATCTTGACCATTGATAAATTAGGTGCCATATGAAGAGCAATCTGAGCCTTCCCTTGGAGTCCTTTGTAGCTTGGATTGCCAGCTTGGAGGAGGGGGGAATTGGTAGTGGGTTTGGGTTATGGGAAAATCCGGGTAAAAGGATTAAGGTGGGTTTGGGTAAAGGTGTATGTGGGTAAAAGAGAGATGGTGAGGTTGAGTGTTTGGGGAGTGGTAAAAAGAAGAGTGGGTTCTGGGTTTTGGGAAAAGTTAGGGTTCTGGGGAGTTGGTTCTGCTTGGGCGGGAAAAGGAAGAAGACATGGGTTGATATTACTTCTGGGTAGGGTTGGGTAAAATGGGTCGGGTACAAGGGTTTATAACGGGTCACAGATTTGGACTGGATTGGGTATGTTTTGTTATTATTTGGGCCTAAATAATTACTTGGACTTAGGATTAAACATTTGATCCAAACAATACTTTAAGGACTAAAGATGTAAAATCTGAAAATCCAAGGACCACTCATGAAATTCTGAAAATGTTTTTCCAAGGGCCAATCTTGACAATCTTTAAAAGTGTAAGGATCAAATTTGCCAAAACTGAAATCCCAAGGACTAATCAAGACAATTCTGAAAATTCCAAGGATCAAAACTGTAATTTCTCAAACTTTTGAAATTTTTCACCAAAGGACTAATTATGACAACTTATGATTTCAAAAGGACCTTTGGTGACTTTTCTTTTTAAATTACGTGCTCAGGGACTATTTCTGTCAATTTTTGAAAGACGGGGGACTGAAACTGCCAATTATGCAAACTTTGTTCGTTTTTTCATTTGTTTTGCATCTGAAACATATAAAACACAATTTTGAGATATTTTTAGTATTTTGATGCAATTCGGAGTGTTTTTAGATGTTTTGCAGCTCAGATTTGACCTAAAATAATGAGTGAATACGCACTCATCAAATCCCCACATGAACCATTGCTAGTCCCTAGCAATCTTTTGAGAAAACATAATGGATTTGAGTCTCTTTACCAAAAGCCATTACTTCTGGAGTAGCCAAATGTTTTAGTTCAAGTGAGAACTATGGTACACTGATAACCATGTGATTTTGAGCAAACCACCAGCTTTCAACGGATTTGATTTTGTCTTTACCGAAGCCGCACTTTCCTCGGACTAGCCAACTCTTAGATAAATTATCAATATTATTTTGGTGAGCTGATTACCAATTATGGATTTTCCACTGCCTTTACCACAAGCCATAACCTTGCGGGCTAGCCAACTCTTCACTTTTAAGGATATGGTGAGTTGAGAACCATACAATTTTGGGCAAATTGCAAGCCATATAAACGGATTTGAGAAATCTTTACCAAGAGCCGTTTGCTCCTGGATTAGCCAATCCTTTTGTCTTACAGACATGGCGGACTGATAACCGAAATAAGTGCAAAACACTTATTCCAAAAAAAAATTTTGGCCAAAAACGGGGGAATTGATTTAATTATATGATAAAATTCGTGAGAATTCCCCCCCACACTTAGAAATGAATATTGCCCTCAATATTCAAAGTACCGGCGGTTATGCCGAAAACAAAGAACGTAAAAGGGAAATACTACGGCCATTATTTGATATATATATATATATATATATTTTTTTTTTTTTTTTTTTAACATGTGGGGCAACCCCCACTAGGTGATGAGTGCGTATTCACTCATCATTTTAGGTCAAATCTGAGCTGCAAAACATCTAAAAACACCCCGAAATGCATCAAAATACTGAAAATATCCCAAAATTGTGTTTTATATGTTTCAGATGCAAAATGTTTAAAATCGATAAAAACGAACAAAGTTTGCATAATTGGCAGTTTCAGTCCCCCGTCGTTCAAAAATTGACAGAAATAGTCCCTGAGCACGTATTTTAAAAAGAAAAGTCACCAAAGGTCCTTTTGAAATCATAAGTTGTCATAATTAGTCCTTTGGTGAAAAATTTCAAAAGTTTGAGAAATTACAGTTTTGATCCTTGGAATTTTTAGAATTGTCTTGATTAGTCCTTGGGATTTCAGTTTTGGCAAATTTGATCCTTACACTTTTAAAGATTGTCAAGATTGGCCCTTGGAAAAACATTTTCAGAATTTCATGAGTGGTCCTTGGATTTTCTGATTCTACACCTTTGGTCCCTTAAGTACTAATTGGGTTCCATTCTTAATCCTAAGTATTAATCTAGGCCCAAAAGTATAACAAACCCAATCCAGTCCACATCCCAACCCGGTCAAGTAATAACCCAACCCTACCCGTGTTTATTAATAAACAAAATATACCCAACCCACACTCTCTCCCTGTCTTCTCATTCCCGCCCAAATCACACCCCTGCTCCCAATGAACCCTAGCTTTTTCATCTTCCCAGAAACCCTAACCCCTAATGCTCCTTTCTCTTCAACCTAAACACTCCACCTCTCCTCTCTCTTTTACCCAATCTCACCATTACCCAAACCCACCTTAATCCTTTTACCCGGATTTTCCCAAAACCCAAACCCACTACCATTTTCCCTCCTCCAAGCCTGGCAATCCCAACTTCATAAGACCCCATGGACGGCTTTGATGAGCACAAATGGTACCTAACTTATTTGGACGACTGAGATTGAATTCAAGATAGCACAAGGATGGTTTTTGGTCTCTCTGCACTCACAAAAGAAGCACAACATCAAGAACAAGACTTGAAGACCCAAGACTTAAGTTTAGTATAAATAGGACCCTATGTAAGCCTGAAAAAGGCACCCTTTAAGTTTTAGTTTTAAATCAGTTTCATGTTTTTAAATTTAATTGTAATGTTTCTTAATCAATGAAAGTTCCTTTTTTTTCACTGTCTTAGTTTAGTTACTGGAAATAAATTTAAATTAGTGAGTTGTATTTTGGTTTTTGTTGAAAGAGGTTCTAAGTCTAAGTTTTTCTAAAAGCTGTCTCAAGAGTTTGGCAAATCAAGGGTGTTTGGGTCAGTCCATTTATTGGTCAAAAGTCAGGTCTTAACCCATTTAACTTATCAAGTCAAAGTGCTTGTATGAAGCTTAGATTAGTAGGAACTGAATTCACTAGTTTTATACAAGTTTGGATAAAAGAAAGTTTGGTATTTAGTAATTTTGTAACTGCATATTCAGCAGTTAAGCAAATGAATCGTGGTACTTTATCTTGGTCTAAATGATTTCCCACTTGTGCTAATCTTACTTCTATTAAACCTTTGAATATCAAACTTGCCTTAGTTTCAAATTTGAGCACTCAAGTTACTTTAATCCTAGCTGAATCATTGTTAAAATCTGTCTTTGGAAAATTTTCTTTTCTGCATCAAGAGTAAAAAAGGACCCAAATCAAGCTGATCTCAGCTTGATATTAAGCTTTGAACAGTTCTTCTGGATCTTTGATTATCATCTCTAACATCTTTGCTAGGCTAATCTTGTTAGTGTGCAGCTTATGGTGTTTTGGAAGGTCATTTCAGAGCTTAAAAATAAGCTCAAACAGGTCCACTAAACTCGTGTATGTACCACACAAACAGGTCATTGATTTTTTTCTTTTTAGCTTATCTCACTTTCAGTAGAGTCTTGGTGCTATTTAGGAGTTTGAAATGTTGTTTAGATGCAATAGAGATAGAACTTTAGGACTTAGCTTATTAGGTGTCCTTTAGTGTTTTTTTTAGAAATCTATTAGTGCTTATTTGTTCCCTTAATTGCTTATTAGTTTATTTACTGTTAGTAGTAGGATTTTCTTAGTTAGATCTTGAGCCAACTGTTTTTCCTGTTATGTTTAGCTTATTTCTTCTACTTAGTTCATTTTTTGTTAATTACCAA
The DNA here is from genome assembly GCA_910596185.1 of Chrysanthemum makinoi. NCBI lineage: Eukaryota > Viridiplantae > Streptophyta > Magnoliopsida > Asterales > Asteraceae > Chrysanthemum > Chrysanthemum makinoi. The sequence goes on along the minus strand of OU343225.1, from coordinate 137,965,603 downwards.
CCTTTTGCTTGCTTATCTTGGTTTATTTGGTGCTTATTCAACTTAAATAGCGTTTAAAACTTCTAATAAAGGTGTTTGTTTGGTTCTGTTGGGGACTGCTACAAATAAGCAGTCTCAACTGCTTATCTCTGTTCCATTTAGCTTATTTCCTTTGAATCTAGCTTATTTTCATTGTGAATTTGCTTATTCAGTTACTCCACTGCCTATTTCCCCTTTTGCATTGGTCAATAAACTAGTGTGTTTGCTTATTTTGTGCTCTAAATGTTAAAGAAGTGTTGGTTGAAGTGTTCGCAAAACTGTTGGGAATAAGCAGTCCTAACTGCTTATTCAGTGGGTTAAGTTCAATAAGTTTTCATCAAAAAGCCTTGGTCTTAAGCTTACTTGGGTTTTCCAAAAGAAAAAGTTGAAAAAAAAAAAAAAAAAAAAAATTGTTTGCAAAAAAGGGTACCAAAGGGGATTCGAACCCTGGTCTCTACTGTCACCAAACCAACACCTCACAACACCACACGCTTAACCATCTGCCCTTGGGACTTTTTCGGTTATTCTTTGCATTACTTAATATATAAGGTCAATTGGCAGTTTGTATTTTAAGCTCTCTTGAGCTTATTTCCAGCTTATTTTCCAAAGTACCACCCACGTTTCTTAATTTTCTCAAAATCAGTAATATGTAAAGTAGTTTTCTGTAAATTTTTAGATTTTTCTAACATAGTTTAGTATTTTTAATCATTTAATTAGAGTAAAATAGATTTTAATTCGTAGTAATTATTTTAAAAGTCAAAAAAATATTCCGCTTTTTCCTAAAATTATTTTTAGTCAAATAGAACGTAGGAAAATTGATTTCATACCCGTAGCCCTTAAATTTCAAAAGTTTTACGTTTATGGCTCGGGTTGTTTTACCGTTTTTACGTTTTTACGTTTTTGCACCCTAGGACTTAGTGTAGCTTCGTTTTATTATTCCTTAGGCTTAGTCGTATTTTATTTAGTGTTTTCTTTGTTTTACATGCTTTATTTTCATTTCCGTTCTTTAATTTGTAGTGTAATCAAAATCCAAAATTTGTTTAACCATTCAAGTCCTTATCACAAAACTCAACGATCCCGTCAATTTCACACCTCGTTGGGACACGACCCGGGGAAATCACTTCCCGGTATCACTTTTATCACACCCGTGAGGTTTGGCACGTTGACCTTTTTCCTGAAGGGTTGATTGTGTCGAGTTTTACGGTTAATTTGATAGATTGATATTTGTGTTTATTTTTAAACGAATCAAATTTTTGGCGCCGCTGCCGGGGAGGTGTGTTGCGACAATATCGTGATTTTTGCGATTAGTGACTTGAAGATCCTTCCTCGTGAAGTTACCGTTTTTCATAAAATCCAAAAACCAAAAATACTCTTCTCAATCCTCTTATCCGTATGATTCTATTTCTCTTACCCTCTCATACCGTTTGATTCTACTCTTCTTCAACCTCAAAACCGTTTAATTCTATCTCTTTAACCCTCTATATGTTTAATTCTTATGTCGACAATCATCAACATCATGGTCACAAGTGTGTGTGTGCGCGGTGTGGAAGGCCTAGTTCAAGCGAATTTTGCAATTTGTGCGAACTATCCATCAAAAAGTCTTTTCAAAGTTATTTCGACCACCCGCCACAGCCCGAACCCGTTCAAACGTCGGAGTTACCTCAGACACCCACCGAGGGTCCCGAGGACACTTTCTTTGAATCTAGAACCCGTAATCTAATTGAACAAATTCAAGCCGATGAAAAAAGGTCTAGAATTAGAATTGATTACGATGAACCCGTTCAAACACCGGAGACCATAACGGAAGTGGTGGAACTTGCTAGCTCTAAGAGCACACCACGGTCCCAACTCGGAATCTTCAGAACGTTTTACCGACGATTTCTTTAGGGTCAGAAATGACATGATTCAAAACTTCTTAATTGAACTTCGTCAAGATTCAACTTCGGGAAATACCGCTTTATGTGATGTTGTTGAACCCTCGATTCCTATTCCCGAGCCCGAAATATCTTTGTTTGATCAAAATTATTGCTACGGTTGTGGAGACTTGTTACCACAAGGTTTTCGTTGTTTCAAATGTATGTGTGAGTGGTGTGGAAACTATCTTGTCAATGGATGTTGTTCGATTTGTGCCGAGAATTCATTCGCTTATGATTCTAACCCAAACTCTTTCAATTATCCTCAAAACAATTTCAACTACCCTCCACAAAATTTATACGAACCAGAACCGTATTTTCATCATTTCAATGATCAAACATCGTTTCAAAATTTCTCTCCCCAATACCCTCATTGTGCTAAGTGTGGGGGTCCTCATGATGATTATCAATGTCAATCGTGGGATCATAATTACTTTGGACCCGATCCTTGTTATAACGCTTCCAGTTTTGACAATGTCCAACCCCCACAACTTCCCGTCATCGATCAATATCCTTGTATCCTCGAAGAACTTTCCGAGAGAACAAGCCGCCGCAACGAAAGATTACTAGCCGATGAGCGAGCAGCTCAAAAGCTTCTCCTCTTTAACGAAGCTTGTCGTCTCGATGACGAGGATGAGGAGGATTGGGAGATGACAAAGGACAAGGTGCATATCTCAAGCCCACAAAGTACCGCACATGTCCACTCTCCGCCCTTATCTTGCCTATCTACCTTAGAACCGTCGGATAATCTTTTAATGGGGGACGAAAATCTTAGCACTATTCTGGAAACGGAACCGTCTTGTGTTGAGAACCTTGTCCCAACCCCAAATGAGTCCGAGGTTATCTCCGGTAATATGTTTGATGAGCCTCTTGATAATGATTCTTCTCCTCCTCTTGACATCCCAAACGATCATGTCGAGATGTTCTCCGATTCTGACAACGATTGTACTTCGTTTGACGATTCTTTATCTTATGGAGACATCGATTATGTCGAGGAGTTACCTTCTGAGCTAGTTAGCTTAGAGGAGGTGAGAGATTCTGATGATCTGGAAATTGAGGACGAGATACTTCGTGAAAAATTGTTCAATGTAAATCTCCTCGTTTCTAAGATCGAATCATTATGTGCTAAACCAGCTTCATCTCCTATCCCCGTTGTGGATAGTGACTATATCTTGGAAAAGCCCGAACCATTTTCTGAACTTGAGGCTTTCTCCAATGATTCTCTTCCGGAATTTGATGTATTCCGCTTTGATGACGTTCATACTGAAAAGGAGAATAGTGGCAATCCCACTTTTCATCTTTCTCTTCCTGAGTATGAGTCATCCACATTTGAATTGCTTCCTCCTTCCGAAAGGAGTAGGCTTTTCCATGAGGAGTTCGCCGGTGAACTCGCTCACATCATTGAGGACGAGCTATTTGAGCAAAATGCTCCGCATCCTCTTCTATCCATGAGTAACTCATCTACCCTTGAGGATTTTACCGTGGTTGATTCTTGCACTTCATTCCTCTCCGAGGATAAAGTTTTCAAACCCGGTATCTTACCTTTCAAGGGAGTTCACTCGCGGATATTTCTTAAGTCCAACACGGATGTTGTGACTTCTCTTACGGTGGAAAAGATTTCTGAACATTCCGTTAATGTTCCTCAAACTAATCTTTTGCCCACCTATCCCACCCGTTGTCAAGTAATTGACACTTTGCCTTCTCCTCCCATTTCTTCTCCATGTCTTAACTCCTACGGGAGTGAAGACACCATCTTTGACCCAGGCATTTCTCATTCTCTTGAGCCGGGAATATATCTCATCGGTGTGGAACTTTCACGTGCTTCAAATGTTTGTCCAAACATTGTGAACGAAAGTCCGATCGAGATTGGTTTTCCACGTTGCTTCCCCAAGAACAAATGAATTCGGGGTCGAGTCAAGCTAGCGACTCGGTTATCAAAAACAGTAGCACACTATATGGGTTTTCACCCGTATTTCTGATTTCTTTCTACTTTCTACCACCCTAGTGTGGGGGGGTTGCCCCACATGTTTAAAAAAAATATATATATATATATATATATATATATATATATATATATATATATATATATATCAATAATGGCCGTAGTATTTCCCTTTTACGTTTCGGCATAACCGCCGGTACTTTGAATATTGAGGGCAATATTCATTTCTAAGTGTGGGGGGGAATTCTCACGAATTTTATCATATAATTATACCAATTCCCCCGTTTTTGGCCAAAATTTTTTTTTGGAATAAGTGTTTTGCACTTATTTCGTTATCAACCGCCATGTCTGTAATACTAAAGGATTGGCTAATCCAGGAGCAAACGGCTCTTGGTAAAGATTTCTCAAATCCGTTTATATGGCTTGCAATTTGCCCAAAATTGTATGGTGTTCAGCTCACCATATCTTTAATTAGTAAAGAGTTGGCTAGCCCGCAAGGTTATGGCTTGTGGTAAAGGCAGTGGAAAATCCATAATTGGTAATCAGCTCACCAAAGATAATATTGATAATTTATCTAAGAGTTGGCTAGTCCGAGGGTACGGCTTCGGTAAAGACAAATCAAATCCGTTGGAAGTTGGTGGTTTGCTCAAAATCACATGGTTATCAGTGTACCATAGTTCTCACTTGAACTAAAACATTTGGCTACTCCAGAAGTAATGGCTTTTGGTAAAGAGACTCAAATCCATTAAGTTTTCACAAAAGATTGCTAGGGACTAGCAATGTTTTAGTGTGGGGGATTTGATGAGTGCGTATTCACTCATCATTTTAGGTCAAATCTAAGCTGCAAAACATCTAAAAACACTCCGAAATGCATCAAAATACTGAAAATATCCCAAAATTGTGTTTTATATGTTTCAGATGCAAAATGTTTAAAATCAGATGAAAAACGAACAAAGTTTGCATAATTGGCAGTTTCAGTCCCCCGCTGCTGTTCAAAATTGACAGAAATAGTCCCTGAGCACGTATTTTAAAGAAAAGTCACCAAAGGTCCTTTTGAAATCATAAGTTGTCATAATTAGTCCTTTGGTGAAAAATTTCAAAAGTTTGAGAAATTACAGTTTTGATCCTTGGAATTTTCAGAATTGTCTTGATTAGTCCTTGGGATTTCAGTTTTGGCAAATTTGATCCTTACACTTTTAAAGATTGTCAAGATTGGCCCTTGGAAAAACATTTTCAGAATTTCATGAGTGGTCCTTGGATTTTCTGATTCTACACCTTTGGTCCCTTAAGTACTAATTGGGTTCCATTCTTAATCCTAAGTATTAATCTAGGCCCAAAAGTATAACAAACCCAATCCAGTCCACATCCCAACCCGGTCAAGTAATAACCCAACCCTACCCGTGTTTATTAATAAACAAAATATACCCAACCCACACTCTCTCCCTGTCTTCTCATTCCCGCCCAAATCACACCCCTGCTCCCAATGAACCCTAGCTTTTTCATCTTCCCAGAAACCCTAACCCCTAATGCTCCTTTCTCTTCAACCTAAACACTCCACCTCTCCTCTCTCTTTTACCCAATCTCACCATTACCCAAACCCACCTTAATCCTTTTACCCGGATTTTCCCAAAACCCAAACCCACTACCATTTTCCCCCTCCTCCAAGCTGGCAATCCCAACTTCATAAGACCCCATGGACGGCTTTGATGAGCACAAATGGTACCTAACTTATTTGGACGACTGAGATTGAATTCAAGATAGCACAAGGATGGTTTTTGGTCTCTCTGCACTCACAAAAGAAGCACAACATCAAGAACAAGACTTGAAGACCCAAGACTTAAGTTTAGTATAAATAGGACCCTATGTAAGCCTGAAAAAGGCACCCTTTAAGTTTTAGTTTTAAATCAGTTTCATGTTTTTAAATTTAATTGTAATGTTTCTTAATCAATGAAAGTTCCTTTTTTTTTCACTGTCTTAGTTTAGTTACTGGAAATAAATTTAAATTAGTGAGTTGTATTTTGGTTTTTGTTGAAAGAGGTTCTAAGTCTAAGTTTTTCTAAAAGTCGTCTCAAGAGTTTGGCAAATCAAGGGTGCTTGGGTCATCCATTTATTGGCCAAAAGTCGTTTTAACCCATTTGACTTATCAAGTCAAAGTGCTTGTATGAAGCTTAGATTAGTAGGAACTGAATTCACTAGTTTTATACAAGTTTGGATAAAAGAAAGTTTGGTATTTAGTAATTTTGTAACTGCATATTCAGTAGTTAAGCTGCTGAATCGTGGTACTTTATCTTGGTCTAAATGATTTCCCACTTGTGCTAATCTTACTTCTATTAAACCTTTGAATATCAAACTTGCCTTAGTTTCAAATTTGAGCACTCAAGTTACTTTAATCCTAGCTGAATCATTGCTAAAATCTGTCTTTGGAAAATTTTCTTTTCTGCATCAGTAGCAAAAGGACCCAAATCAAGCTGATCTCAGCTTGATATTAAGCTTTGAACAGTTCTTCTGGATCTTTGATTATCATCTCTAACATCTTTGCTAGGCTAATCTTGTTAGTGTGCAGCTTATGGTGTTTTGGAAGGTCATTTCAGAGCTTAAAAATAAGCTCAAACAGGTCCACTAAACCTGTGTTGCAGCCTGCTGACAAACAGGTCATTGTTTTTTTTCTTTTTAGCTTATCTCACTTTCAGTAGAGTCTTGGTGCTATTTAGGAGTTTGAAATGTTGTTTAGATGCAATAGAGATAGAACTTTAGGACTTAGCTTATTAGGTGTCCTTTAGTGTTTTTTTTAGAAATCTATCAGTGCTTATTTGTTCCCTTAATTGCTTATTAGTTTATTTACTGTTAGTAGTAGGATTTTCTTAGTTAGATCTTGAGCCAACTGTTTTTCCTGTTATGTTTAGCTTATTTCTTCTACTTAGTTCATTTTTTGTTAATTACCAACCTTTTGTTTGCTTATCTTGGTTTATTTGGTGCTCATTCAACTTAAATAGCGTTTAAAACTTCTAATAAAGGTGTTTGTTTGGTTCTCATGGGATCTGTACAAATAAGCAGCTCTCAACTGCTATCTCTGCTCCATTTAGCTTATTCCTTTGAATCTAGCTTATTTTCATTGTGCATTTGCTTATTCGTTACTCCACGCCTATTTCCCTTTTGCATTGGTCAATAAACTAGTGTGTTTGCTTATTTTGTGCTCTAAATGTTAAAGAAGTGTTGGTTGAAGTGTTCGCAAAACTGTTGGGAATAAGCAGTCCTAACTGCTTATTCAGTGGGTTAAGTTCAATAAGTTTTCATCAAAAAGCCTTGGTCTTAAGCTTACTTGGTTTTCCAAAAGAAAAGTTGAAAAAAAAAAAATTGTTTGCAAAAAGGGTACCAAAGGGGATTCAACCCCGTCTCTACTGTCACCAAACCAACACCTCACAACACCACACGCTTAACCATCGCCCTGGGACTTTTTCGGTTATTCTTTGCATTACTTAATATATAAGGTCAATTGGCAGTTTGTATTTTAAGCTCTCTTGAGCTTATTTCCAGCTTATTTTCCAAAGTACCACCCACGTTTCTTAATTTTCTCAAAATCAGTAATATGTAAAGTAGTTTTCTGTAAATTTTTAGATTTTTCTAACATAGTTTAGTATTTTTAATCATTTAATTAGAGTAAAATAGATTTTAATTCGTAGTAATTATTTTAAAAGTCAAAAAAATATTCCGCTTTTTCCTAAAATTATTTTTAGTCAAATAGAACGTAGGAAAATTGATTTCATACCCGTAGCCCTTAAATTTCAAAAGTTTTACGTTTATGGCTCGGGTTGTTTTACCGTTTTTACGTTTTTACGTTTTTGCACCCTAGGACTTAGTGTAGCTTCGTTTTATTATTCCTTAGGCTTAGTCGTATTTTATTTAGTGTTTTCTTTGTTTTACATGCTTTATTTTCATTTCCGTTCTTTAATTTGTAGTGTAATCAAAATCCAAAATTTGTTTAACCATTCAAGTCCTTATCACAAAACTCAACGATCCCGTCAATTTCACACCTCGTTGGGACACGACCCGGGGAAATCACTTCCCGGTATCACTTTTATCACACCCGTGAGGTTTGGCACGTTGACCTTTTTCCTGAAGGGTTGATTGTGTCGAGTTTTACGGTTAATTTGATAGATTGATATTTGTGTTTATTTTTAAACGAATCACTAGGGTGGTAGAAAGTAGAAAGAAATCAGAAATACGGGTGAAAACCCATATAGTGTGCTACTGTTTTTGATAACCGAGTCGCTAGCTTGACTCGACCCCGAATTCATTTGTTCTTGGGGAAGCAACGTGGAAAACCAATCTCGATCGGACTTTCGTTCACAATGTTTGGACAAACATTTGAAGCACGTGAAAGTTCCACACCGATGAGATATATTCCCGGCTCAAGAGAATGAGAAATGCCGGGGTCAAAGATGGTGTCTTCACTCCCGTAGGAGTTAAGACATGGAGAAGAAATGGGAGGAGAAGGCAAAGTGTCAATTACTTGACAACGGGTGGGATAGGTGGGCAAAAGATTAGTTTGAGGAACATTAACGAATGTTCGTAAATCTTTTCCACCGTAAGAGAAGTCACAACATCCGTGTTGGACTTAAGAAATATCCGAGAGTGAACTCCCTTGAAAGGTAAGATACCGGGTTTGAAAACTTTATCCTCGGAGAGGAATGAAGTGCAAGTATCAACCACGGTAAAATCCTCAAGGGTAGATGAGTTACTCATGGATAGAAGAGGATGCGGAGCATTTTGCTCAAATAGCTCGTCCTCAATGATGTGAGCGAGTTCACCGGCGAACTCCTCATGGAAAAGCCTACTCCTTTCGGAAGGAGGAAGCAATTCAAATGTGGATGACTCATACTCGTGAAGTTTAAAGATGAAAAGTGGGAATGCCACTACTCTCTTTTCAAGATGAAAGTCATCAAAGTGGAATACTTCAAATTCCGGAAGAGAACCATTGGACAAAGCCTCAAGTTCGAAAATGGTTCGGCTTTTCCAAGATATAGTCACTATCCACAACAGGGATAGGAGATGAAGCTGGTTTAGCACATAATGATTCGATCTTAGAAACGAGGAGATATACATTGAACAATTTTTCACGGAGTATCTCGTCCTCAATTTCCAGATCATCGAATCTTCACCTCCTCTAAGCTAACTAGCTCAGAAGGAAAGTCCTCGACATAATCGATGTCTCCATAAGATAAAGAATCGTCAAACGAAGTACAATCGTCGAGAATGGAGAACATCTCGACATGATCGTTTGGGATGTCAAGAGGAGGAGAAGAATCATCATCAAGAGGCTCATCAAACATATTAATGAGATAACCTCGGACTCACTTGGGGTTGGGACAAGGTTCTCAGCACAAGACGGTTCCGTTTCCGAATAGTGCTAAGATTTTCGCCCCCATTAAAAAGATTATCCGACGGTTCTATGGTAGATAGGCAAGATAAGGGCGGAGAGTGGACATGTGCGGTACTTTGTGGGCTTGAGGTATGCACCTTGTCCTTTGTCATCTCCCCATCTTCCTCATCCTCGTCATCGAGACCGACAAGCTTCGCGTTAAAGAGAAAGCTTTTGAGCTGCTCGCCATCGGCTAGTAATCTTTCGTTATGAGAGCAGCTTGTTCCTCGAAAGTTCTTCGAGGATACAAGGATATTGATCGATGACGGAAGTTGTGGGGTTGGACATTGTCAAAACTGGAAGCGTTATAACAAGGATCGGGTCCAAAGTAATTATGATCCCACGATTGACATTGATAATCATCATGAGGACCCCCACACTTAGCACAATGAGGGTATTGGGGAGAGAAATTTTGAAACGATGTTTGATCATTGAAATGATGAAAATACGGTTCTGGTTCGTATAAATTTTGTGGAGGGTAGTTGAAATTGTTTTGAGGATAATTGAAAGAGTTTGGGTTAGAATCATAAGCGAATGAATTCTCGGCACAAATCGAACAACATCCATTGACAAGATAGTTTCCACACCACTCACACATACATTTGAAACAACGAAAACCTTGTGGTAACAAGTCTCCACAACCGTAGCAATAATTTTGATCAAACGAAGATATTTCGGGCTCGGGAATAGGAATCGAGGGTTCAACAACATCACATAAGGAAGGAAGAGCGGTATTTCCCGAAGTTGAATCATGACGAAGTTCAATTAAGAAGTTTTGAATCATGTCATTTCTAGCCCTAAAGAAATCGCGTTGTAAAACGCTCAAGATTCCGGAGTTGGGATAAGTGGTGTGCTCTTAGAGCTAGCAAGTTCCACCACTTCCGTTATGGTCTCCGGTGTTTGAACGGGTTCATCGTAATCAATTCTAATTCTAGACCTTTTTTCATCGGCTTGAATTTGTTCAATTAGATTACGGGTTCTAGATTCAAGAAAGTGTCCCGGACCCTCGGTGGGTGTCTCGAGGTAACTCCGACGTTTGAACGGGTTCGGCTGTGGGCGGGTGGTCGAAATAACTTTGAAAAGACTTTTTGATGGATAGTTCGCACAAATTGCAAAATTCGCTTGAACTAGGCCTTCCACACCGCGCACACACACACTTGTGACCATGATGTTGATGATTGTCGACATAAGAATTAAACATATAGAGGGTTAAAGAGATAGAATTAAACGGTTTTGAGGTTGAAGAAGAGTAGAATCAAACGGTATGAGAGGGTAAGAGAAATAGAATCATACGGATAAGAGGATTGAGAAGAGTATTTTTGGTTTTTTCGGATTTTATGAAAAACGGTAACTTCACGAGGAAGGTTCTTCAAGTCACAAATCGCAAAAATCACGATATTGTCGCAACACACCTCCCTGGCATGCGGCGCCAAAATTTGATTCGTTGTGAAGTGAGTGTGTGAAAACACAAATATCAACAATATCAAATTAACCGTAAAACTCGACAAATCAACCTTTTAGGAAAAAGGTTAACGTGCCAAATCTCACGGGTGTGATAAAAGTGATACCGGGAAGTGATTTCCCCGGGTCGTGTCCCAACGAGGTGTGAAATTGACGATGTCGTTGAGTTTCATGATTAGGACTTGAATTGGTTTTAAATGATTTGGATTTGATTTACGTTATCTACGAATTAATGAACGGGAAGGTAATTAAGGCAAGGGAACCCTAATAAACTACAAAATAACTACTACTAAGCCTAAGAAATGATAAAACGAAGCTACACTAAGTCCTAGGGTGCTAAAACGTAAAAACGTAAAAACGGGAAAACAACCCGAGCCATAAACGTAAAAATTTTGCAATTTAAGGGCTACGGGTGTGAAATCAATTTTCCTACGTTCTATTTGACTAAAAATAATTTTAGGAAAAAGCGGAATATTTTTTTGACTTTTAAAATAATTACTACGAATTAAAAACTATTAAACACTAATTAAATGATTAAAAATATTAAACTACTTCGTAAAAAATCTGAAAATTTCACAAAAACTACTTTAGATATTGCAGATTCTAGGAAAAATAAGAAAAGTGGTGGTTGCTATTGAAAATAAGCACGAAATAAGCTAAACATAGCTTATGACCAAAACTGTCAAACACCCCTTATGTTTTTACTGATGCAACATGTGACTGAGACAAGTCCCAAGGGCAAACGGTAGAGGTCTGGTGTTGTGAACTGGATGGCGTGGGTTCGAGTCCCACCATGCCAGTTTTTTTGCAAAACTTTTTTTTTTTTTTTTCAATTTTCTTTTGCTGCTACTTTGTGAGATTAAAATAAGAAGATTTGGTAAAAACTTTTTTGCATGAAAAGTTCAGAATAAGCAGTTACAACTGCTTATTCCCAACAGTGGCTAACAAAGCAAAACAAACACCCCTTTAGCACTTTGCCAAGCAAAAAACAAGGTCGATAAGCAGTGGAAAAGCAAGACTGAAAAAACGACCTACGTTTAATCTAAATAAGCAAACATCAAATGAAATAAGCTGAAGAAACTAATGGATAAGCAATTGACACATGAACTAATCTAGGGGAGCCTTAAACTTGAACAAATGGAAATTAAGCAAATAAGCTACAAAAGTACTAGATATGCCAAATTGCATCTAAACCAATCTTAGCTACACTTAAAAGTCAACAAGGAACCTAAATAAGCTATAGGCAATTCGCAAAAAAGGGAAAGGACCTGTGGTTGTTACTGCAGGTGAGGCACAGCAGTCAAGAGGGACCTGTTTTTGAGCTTATTTATAGGCTGAAAAGTGAGCTTCCAACCAAATGAAAGCTGCAAAAATAAAGTGAGTACATTGGATTATCAAAATAAGCTAAGTGGTAGGCAAGAAGAGCAATGCACAGCTTATAAATAAGCTGTACAGAGATGACTTAGGACCCTTTTTTTACTGATGCTGAACAAAAAATGGGTGAGGGACAGATTTTGACTTCAATTTAAACTAAGTTGAGAGAGTCTTAGATACATGAAACTGAAACCAGATCTAGTTGGGTTGGTACAGATGCTAGAAAAACAATGTTGACGAGCTTCTAGTTGCAGATAAGCTGTAATAAGGAGCCAAGAAGAACAGCAATGGCTGCTCTCCCTTTTTTTAAAGTGTGACAGTAGCCCTTTTTTTTTCTTAAAATGTTGCACAACTTCCTCAAACACTTGAAAACCTAGTGAAACTAACTCCTGACATCAAAACTACTTGACTGCATTGGTCAAAGTGGGTAAAAATAAGGTTTTGACCCGTTTTCAAGCAATAACCTAACACCCCTTTATGCAAGAACTCAAGCTACCATTTCTAAGATTGATCTAAAATTCTTTTGACTATCTTTCAGTAGGTTAAAGTAAACACTTAACAAAGATTGAAACTGAAGAAAATAACTTCCATTAATTAAAAAGACATTACAATAATTCCGAGATACAAGTAAACTAAAAAATTTTAAAGAAAAACTAGGGGTGCCTCACTTGGCTTACAATAACTACTATTTATACTAAACTAAGTCTCTTCATTCTTCAGGTCTTGTGCTTCTTGTGTTTCTTTTGTGAGATAAGTCAAGCAAAAACCACTCTTTGTGCTTTTTTTGAGACAATCTTGACCATTGATAAATTAGGTGCCATATGAAGAGCAATCTGAGCCTTCCCTTGGAGTCCTTTGTAGCTTGGATTGCCAGCTTGGAGGAGGGGGGAATTGGTAGTGGGTTTGGGTTATGGGAAAATCCGGGTAAAAGGATTAAGGTGGGTTTGGGTAAAGGTGTATGTGGGTAAAAGAGAGATGGTGAGGTTGAGTGTTTGGGGAGTGGTAAAAAGAAGAGTGGGTTCTGGGTTTTGGGAAAAGTTAGGGTTCTGGGGAGTTGGTTCTGCTTGGGCGGGAAAAGGAAGAAGACATGGGTTGATATTACTTCTGGGTAGGGTTGGGTAAAATGGGTCGGGTACAAGGGTTTATAACGGGTCACAATTTGATGGATTGGGTATGTTTTGTTATTATTTGGGCCTAAATAATTACTTGGACTTAGGATTAAACATTTGATCCAAACAATACTTTAAGGACTAAAGATGTAAAATCTGAAAATCCAAGGACCACTCATGAAATTCTGAAAATGTTTTTCCAAGGGCCAATCTTGACAATCTTTAAAAGTGTAAGGATCAAATTTGCCAAAACTGAAATCCCAAGGACTAATCAAGACAATTCTGAAAATTCCAAGGATCAAAACTGTAATTTCTCAAACTTTTGAAATTTTTCACCAAAGGACTAATTATGACAACTTATGATTTCAAAAGGACCTTTGGTGACTTTTCTTTTTAAATTACGTGCTCAGGGACTATTTCTGTCAATTTTTGAAAGACGGGGGACTGAAACTGCCAATTATGCAAACTTTGTTCGTTTTTTCATTTTTTTTGCATCTGAAACATATAAAACACAATTTTGAGATATTTTTAGTATTTTGATGCAATTCGGAGTGTTTTTAGATGTTTTGCAGCTCAGATTTGACCTAAAATAATGAGTGAATACGCACTCATCAGTAGCTTAGGTTTTTATCTTTTCATTTAGTTGTTTTCAGGTCATATGGATTTAGTTTAGGGGTTTGTTTCAGCTTGTGCATTAGTTTGTTTATTTAAAATCCAAATCAGTGGTTTATAAGGTGTGTTTGGTTTTGTATCTTAATCTGTCCTGCAGGCTTATGCAGTGGATATTAGTTGTTGGTTAATGTTTGATAAGTCCAAATAAACTCATAACTGTCTTAGATTGTGCCTGCAACTCACTGAAAGTCAATATCCCATGAAATCTGTTCTCATGACTTAACTGTTGAGATTTTGCAATATCAAAAGCTTGTTTTGTGTTTAAATGTCATAGCTATAGCTTGCTCTAGCCTCATTTCATCCAATAACATCATAATCAGTCCATAAATCATGATCAAAGTTCAATATAGTCAACATTTAAGTTTTGTTAAAAAGTCAAAATCTTGAAAATTCAGTTTTTAGCCCAGCTGAGTTGAATTTTCCTTGACTCATCTTTGGGCCATAATCAGTATAACTTGTGGCTTTTAAAACTTCCCTTGGTCTATTTTATCATTGTCAATTTAGTGGATTTTTGTTAAATTTTTATAAGCTTAAAAAGAGCTTGTCAATTTGGTGCTAAATGCCCTGTGCAGGGCATTAAGCCTGCACAGGGCTTGTGCAGCTTTTGCAACTCTTGCACTAGGCTCATTTGAGCTTCTCTAGGTCTCAGCTTGGGGTTTTAGATAGTCACCCAGGTCTGCTTTAGGTTCCATTTATTGGTTTTCAATCTTAGCTTATTTTGTGGCTTATAATCTAGCTGCAAGTTGACACCCTCACACTGTTTTAGCTTATAATCTCATATCATCAATCTGATCAAGCTTGATATCCAGAGGTTGTAGCTTGTTGATTTTAGTTGCATTTGGTCACTTTTAGCTCATTTAAGTTCCTGTTTTCAGTTGGTGGCTTGTTGTGTCTCTTTGGCTTATTCAAGTGCTTATTCACAAGCACTTGCAACTTCAGTTTCAAATTCCTCCACACAAGCCCTTGTTTTTCCATTTTTCTTAGATTCCTTATTTTATTTTAGAGTTTTCCTGAAATTTTCAGATTTTTCCTAGCTTGTTTGCTATTTTTCTTGATTTTAATTGGTTTTTAAGCATTTTTAATTAGCTTTAAATATAAAAAATTAAGAAAAGCTTCAAAAAAATAATTTTTCATTTTTCTTAAGTTTAGATAAATATAAAAAGACAAAAAAAATATTTTTCTAGATTTTTCTTAGTTAAATTTGTATTTTTAAGTAATTTAATTAGTTTTAATAGTTTTTAATTCCTAGAAAATAGAAAAATAATCATAAAATTACAAAAATAGTTTTGAAAATTCTATTTTGATATTTTAGATTTTTCTAAGTCTTAATTTTATTTTTCTAGCTTTATTTCCTAATTTCTTGTATTTTAGGTAATTATTAAATAGTTAAAAATAGTTTTTAATTAATAATAATTAATTAAATAGTTATAAAAATAATTTTCTTTTTCTCATAATTTTCTTTTATCATTAGGATTGTAAAAATGTCATTTTCATATTTTTAGGACTTTTATTTCTTAGATATCACTTTTTATTTTGTGCGTTTACGTAATTTTATTTAAACGTAAGTTTTAAGTTTTAAGTTTTAAACGTTCATCAATTTTAAAAATAGTGATAGCGTTTATTTAATAATATTTTTTATCTTTTTAATTTCCTTTAATTTGCATTTAAGCCGTTGTAATTTGTTGGCTTTTCCTTTAGTTATAATAATTCACAATCTCCTTTTTCGTTCAAATCTCTCGATCACTATACGTTTGGTGATTCTTCGCACAGCTCGCTGGGACATAACGACCCGGGGAAACACTATACTCCCCAGATCTTCATTGAGTTCGTTCCTGAGCCGTTTTAAGTTTGTTACGGTCTGCCACTCACAAGTGGCAGACTTGAGTGATAAAACTTGACTGTTCTGGAGCGCATCAAACACAGAGATCGAAACAAATTGATCTTCAAAGAACTCCACCACCAACACCATTACAACCACCAGGAACCGCCGCCGCCCCTCGTCATTATCATCACGAACCACCACCTCCGACACCACCACCATCAAATGACCATCAACAACCTTCAAATCACCATCATTACTTCGCCATTTATCGCCGAGAACCACCATTACAACCACCGCAGGTACCACCACCAGCGAAACGCCACCATCATTAACCACTGGAAGCCACCAACAACAGTCTAATCACTGACATCAACACCTGTCAGAAATACATGCACCAGGTGAATATGTGTAAAATTAGTGCATTTTTTAAAAATAAATGATGTAATGATTTTCAAAGTTTTTTTGAAAGTTTATCATCATATAATCATGTTTTCTACCACATATGAAACAAATTTGAGAAAAAAAAAGCATAAAAAATATGTTTATTAAAATTGCTCACTAGGTGTTTGATAAAATGTCTGAATAAAATTTTATATAGGAGATGCACTAATTTGAATCTTATGTGTTTAAGATTGAATGATATGACATCTTAGAGCATATATGTGTCTATTTGGAGCATATATTACACGTTAGGGCATCATATAATATTAGTAATAGTATTAGTGCATCTGTGATTGTAATTGTTGCATAATGTTTGTATTTTGCATCTTTGAACGTATTAGAGCATCAGTGAAGATGCTTAGCGCATCAGTTAGTATGTTTAGTGCATCGTCAGACATATTAAGGAATCAGTGTGTATGTTTAGTGTGTTCGTTTGTATGTTTTGTGCATCTTTGGTCATAGTAGGGCATCCATTTGTATGTTTAGTGCATCGTTGGAACTACTTGGCAAATGTTTGTATGTTTAGTGCATCGATGAACACATTAGGGCGTCAGTGAGTATGACTAGTGTAGTGCATCGTCAAATGTACTAAGGCATCAGTGAGTATGTCTAGTGTATCATTTTGTATGTTTAGTGCATCGTTGGTTATAGTAGGGCATCTATCTGTATGTTTAGTGCATCGTTGGAACTAATTGAGCAATTATTTGTAAGTTTAGTGCACTCTGTAAAGTAATCTTATTTATATTTTCTCATCCTATAAGTAAAGTTTCTGTTGCTTTTTCTTCTATTTCTTGTTTACATGGTCATGCGTTCTTGACTCAGTTAAACACTTAAGATGGTACATTATTCATTTGTTGTATTAGAAGTGGAAATGAGGAATTTTGGTACGGGTCAAAATGACGAATTTTTTGTACGAGCCAGGCTGACCTTGAAAACTTGTGTGATTAAGTGAAATATACCCCATTTGACCAAAATCCATTTTGAACCATATAAAAAAGACACTTTGACCAAAATCCTTTTTTGAGCAATGTACATTTCATCAACGATTTTCTAATAGCTGAAGATGCTGAAAATGAATATGTATAATGTCATTTTTCACGTTAGTTTGCTCTTTTCTGTTATTGATGTTTGCATTGGTATAAAGCTCAGGTTTAAATCATTAATTCTTAGTTTCCACTTGTAGGTTAGTAGAAAGTCAATGATTATGATTAGTGCAATGTCAGATTTAGTGCATCTGTTTGCATGTTTAGTGCATCTATTTGCATGACTAGTGCATCCATTTTTCATGTTTAGAGCATCTATTTCCACTTGCAGGTTAATGTACATGTTAAATGATAAAATTCTTGATAAGCTTCATGGTCCTGATGGTCAACTTCCACAGAGGTTGCGGGATTTACCCCTAACCTAATTAAAACATTTTGTTCTCACAAAAATCTGCACCACAACCGTTTTGTCAAACCAAAAGTGGTGCATTCCGACTCGATCTGCAATCTGTCATTATGTTGTCCATGTAAGTTATTGTCGTCCTACCTTACTAGACTGCGCATTTGCTGTGGTATGGATTTAATCATTCACACCATTGTACTTTCAGATATGGAAGCTGCTAGGTTGGCTGAAGAAGCCCTTCAATAAGTTTTTTAGGGTGTAATTTTTCAGTTTCAAAGGTACCTGATGTCACGAACTCACAATTTTCATTGATTATGGATCACTTCGAGATATTAGCTCCAACGAATCAATTGTAGAATGTAGCTTAGGATGACGGGTTTGAAAGTCACCTAGAGCCCAAATGGTGGTTGTGCTGGCGTATATTTGTGGCACAAAAGTTAGCTGCCCGTAATGCTCTCACTACTTTAAAAGATAAAGAAACCGTCGAAGCCAAATAGAAGGATAACGAGGATGCTAATAAGAAGCATGGCAGCCAAACATTGATTATATATACATTATACATTATATGTAATAAGATTACAATTTTCTTTTTGTCTTGGGCATATGGAAATGAAATGCTTCGATGCTTTATGTATAAATGCTTATTTTTGTTTCAAGATAACTTTTAAGATTGTTAAAGATGATTGAAATGAAATATCTGCTTCACGTACCAGCCATAATCAAATATTTAAGAACACATGTGAATCAGTTGAAAATAAAAATGCATCAACACATAGAAGAAAATGCATCTGTTTGGGTAAGGAATAATTCATATAGTAAAAAAGATATTTCAAATTAAGTTGAATTATTGAACTAAAAAAATATATTATTTTTAAATTAAAAACAATTGAATGATTATTAATAAATGATTAGAATGAAATATCCATATCAATACTTAGAAACAAATCATTTTTTTACAAAAAAAAGTGCACCAATGTTGATAATAAAAGGTGCAACAATGTTAAATATTAAACGGGTCAACATTATCTTAAACCATGAGAAAGTATTGGATTCGTGATTACGTATTTCCAAACATTTGTCCAATGAACCCTCTAACTCCTTCACAATCTTATTTTATGAAATTGTGGAGTTCCTTGTTTAGTATGCAATGCAAAAACACGCATCCAGGATAAAGAGGCTTTGGTTTAATTGAGATCTTTCCGATATATTGAGACCTTTTCAACTGGTATGTTGGCCCAAGACAAGACGATGTGCTGAATGTCAGCTTCGGTTACAGTGGGGCCTTCCTCTCCTGCTTCTGTTTCGGCCTTGCTCGTCTCTTTGCTCTTATCTACAAGAGGTTATATCTGTGTATTAAGATCCATCTGAGAACACAGGTGCATCAGTGTTAAAAATAAAGGTGCATCAGTACACAGCAGAAAGTATATCTGTTTGGATAAGGTATATTTCATATGGTAAAAAAAATCATTCAAATTTAGTTGAATTATTGAACTAAAAATATATTATTTTTCAAGTAAAAACAATTGAATACTTGTTAAAAATGATTAGAATGAAATATCCGCATCAGTACTTAGAAACAAAATTATTGTTTAAGAAAAAATTGCATCAATGTTAATAAAAAAGGTGCATCAATGTTAATTTAGGGGGAAAAAGGGGGATACAGGTAAAAAATACCCAAAGTGTTAAGTTATCGCATAAAACCTCCAACGATGACTTGATTACAAATTTAAAAATTTTGTACGGAATGTGTTTCAGATAAAACTAACCCAAAGTGTATCCAAAAAAGACACATTTGACACAAATCATTTTCGACAAGCTATCCAACCCAATTGACCCATACATTTTTCTATTTGTAGCAAAAAGCAAAGTACCTTTTCAATGTCCTAGCCACGAACAACTTCATTCTTCGCTTTAGTTATTTGCCTAAGTTCTTTCTCAAGCTCTCTGGCTTCTTCTGGGAGCTGAAGGGAATCGATCATTGATTAATGGCTCATTAAAGTACAACAACCAAATTAAAGATACATTGAACGCACATACTTGAGCATGACGAAGTCTAACACGAGAACCAGCTTCATTGATTAAATCAATAGCTTTATCAGGTATAAAATGGTCACTGCATGTAGAGAAATAGTCATAAGATCAGATGCATACTGATAAACATAATCACAAAAGATCATCTTTTATATTAATACCTAATGTATTGATATGACAACTGGGCAGCAACTACTAGTAATTCATCGGTCTAACGGAGTTTGTGGTGAATCTCATATCATTATCGGAGCCCCTTCAAGATTTGTAAGTCTCATTAACCGTTGGCTCAAGTTCTTTAATTCAAGATTTGTATTAAAGTTTCACATGCTTGTAATTCGCCTCTAGCAAGACCAGGCTTCAAAATGTTAAAAGCATCGATAAAGAGGATTATTTCATCACTTTGCTTGATTTCTTCCATCAGCTTCTTTAGTCTCTCCTCGAAATCTCCACGATACTTTGTGCCAGCAACAAGTAGACCCCTATCGAGAGTAATCACCTGAAAATCATAAGCACAAAACACAGTGTAAAATCAGTGCATCACAGTTATGAAATTTCATTTAGGCGATTTATCAAACACCTTGTGTGCAGGTTTTGCAAACACGTTTCCAAGTCTTTTTTTTCCTCTAATTTGCTTCAAATAACTCATCTATATAGTGCATCATGTCACAAAATCTTAAATCAATACATCTATGAACAAACATTATGATTACCGAATCAAAACTCGTAAAACAAAACCATAACATGTAAAACAAAACCATAACTTGTAAAACAAAACCATAACTCATAACAAACAATAATCGGTACAAATTATGATGAAATTATATTGAATCTGTTAACACGATATGATATTGAATCTGATAAGACGAAATCAGTTGCATACCTTATTGAATCTGATAACACAATATGATTTCGTAATGAGATAATTTCGTGAATCTTCGTGGTGGTGATTTCGTGAATCGTCGTGAATCTGGAACTTAGAGAAAAAAAATGTCAGGTTGTGGAATCAGAGAAAGAACAAAAAAAATGAAAAAAATTAGGCATTATATATGAAAGGTGTGGGTTTACAAAACCCTACCTTAAAGAATGAATGAAAATACAATAAGGTCCCTGTAGTTTGGTGTGAAAAAAAAGGAGGGGAAGAGAGGGTGATCTAACGGTTGAGATCACTTCTCTCACTTTTCTCTCGAGATCAACTTTTTGAATGATCCAATCTCTCTCTATATATATATTCATATACTAGCCTCAAGGCCCGTCTGATGGATGGCTAGTTTCAAAAATTGTTTATTAAGAGAAAAGAGTAAAATTTCAATAAATTTGAATAAGTAAATGTTTATAGCTACTGATATTACTTAATATCATGAAATAATACTTAATAGGATGAAAGAGACTTGCTATAATATAGATGTTATTAATTAGACATCACTAATACAAAGAGTATTGCAACACAATTGGCTTCTACATGCAATATACATGTCTCGACACATGAAATACATCTACAAAGATTTAACGTGATTACAACGGTTAGAATATAAAACCGTTTTTCTTTAAGCAAGTATAACTTCACCTTCTCACCTTCAAACCTTTCCTTTAAGATAATAAAAGTGTATCGCTCTTTCCTCTATCAAAAGATGTGTGTCTAGAACCCCCGGAGAGAGTCCTTGATATAGTTGTTCATAAGACGTAGTTTTTCATATGAGGAAGCATTTCCTCACTGAGCTCACCTTTAGCATTTCCTCACTTCCTCACTGATATGTATGGGTTAGTGAGTTTTGTGCACTTTCTTTTTTGGTAAAGCCTTAGCAGTTTTGTGTACTTTTGCAGATAACCAAAAAATAGCAGCCACAAAAGACCCTTTGGTACAACAGCAGCCAAACATCCTTTTGAAGAAATCTGCCAAACAGCCTTGTAGACGAAAGCAATCTATTAGATCCTTTTTTTTTCAAAGATATAAGATTATTGTTAGGATTTAGGAAACTATTGTTTTGTGATCATATTAACTAGGAGTGTAATCGAGCCGAGCCAAGCCCGAGCTCAACAAGGCTCGAGCTCGGCTCAAAAGATAAAAGGTTGACTCGAGCTCGGCTCGATTGCTTGTCAAGCTTTAACCATACAAGCTTGAGTTCAGCTCAAGCAGGATTCGAGCAAAGCTCGAGCTTATCTGGAAAAGCTCGAAATTATATATATGAAACGCTCGAATATATGCCAACTTGTATTTGCAGCTGAACTGAGCTCGAACAAAATAGTAGATATACCATTCCGTGTAAAAACGAATTACAAATTGCAGCTGCCACAAAAAATATATAGTCTTCGTACACAAATTGTACATGATCTCGAATCACAAACTGGAAGAGAAATACTTAACCGTTTGAAAAGAAAATTATATAGTTTTAAGAGTAATAAAACCAACAATAAAATTCTCATAACCAACGCTAGAAAATATTTTATCTTTTATGGAGTTAGTCCTTATAATTATGAAAATATTCAAGTGAGTCCTTATTTACAAATATAAATATAATATGAAATTATATCTATGCTAAGGCTTGAAAAACTCGATAACCGCTTGAGCCGAGCTATCAAAATCTCAAGCTTGACTCATTATATGTTTCGAGCTAGTCCATTAGGCTTGAGCTCGGGCTTGAGCTCGATAAAAGCTTGGCTCGATCGAGTCGAGCTTCAACTCGAGCTCGAGTTGCTTGATAAAAGTTTGTCTCGTGTGGAAAACTAGAAGGGGGGTTGAATAGTTTTGCCGATTTTAACTTAGTTTCAAAAACTTTAGATTCGATGTTATGTGAAATCGTGTGGATGGAGAGAAAGTATAGATCTATAAGTAATGCAAGTAAAGAAAACAAGTAAAGTAAAGGATAGAAATGACACAACCGAATTATAGTGGTTCGGCTACAAGGACACCTACCTGCCCTACTCCACCTCGCTGAGTCACCTACTCGAGAGTTCAAGCATTATGTCAACAAACTCCTTCAACTCGGCGGAGAAAACCTTCACAA